>CAUYUJ010002452.1:0-12500 GCA_963575745.1 Prorocentrum cordatum
TGGCCCTTCGAGCCCCCCAGAGGCCCCTCCAAGAGCCCCTCCAAGAGGCCCCTCCAAGAGGCCTCCAAGACACCCCCAAGAGGCCTCCCAGAGGCCCCCACGAGGCCCCCCCAAAGCCTTTCGGACGCCCCCAAGAGCCTCCCACGAGTCCCCCCAGAAGCAATCCAAGAGCCCCTTACGTGCATGCAAGAGTCTCCTGACCCAAGATATAACTTCCACGATCGTCTCAAACACTCGCTCCTCGTGGGGGGCGGTGGAATGGCGTAAGCCACTTGAATAGAAGACCTGACCGGACGAAATGTCATACACGCAGCTGATCTGAAGGACGTTAGAGGGCAATTCCACAGTTTCCACGCTCGGAAAGCCAACTGCCCCTTTTGCTATACCGAAGCACTCGGTGGAATCAGCCACGTCGCTAAGGCCACCATCATGGCACGTCACGCCAGCAGGCATCAGCGAATAGTCAGGAGCAGGGGTAGTGGTTGAGGACGTCGAATCGGTCTGTGTTGTAACAGTGGCGCTCGTGACTGAGCTGCTTGATGTAGTCGTCGAGGAGACGAACACGCCTATGCAAACATACTGGTCGGAGGTTGCGCCATCTGACCCAGCACTGCCGTCGCCAAAGGTGAGCATGCCGTTTTTCCAGACGCAGCTGTGGGCAAAGCCAACGAAAGGCCCGAACGTCGTGCCCCCGAGGCCCAACGCAGCCTTGGCTGCCCCGAAGCACTCCGTAGAGTCGGCTATGTCCGTGAGGCCCGCGGAGGCGCAGCTCAGGCCCGCGTCCAGCAGGGTGTAGACTACTGAAGTCGTGGTATCGGTGGCGGTAGTGGCCCCAGGCACGGTGGAAGACGACGACTGTGTGGAACTGGAAGCAGAGCTAACGGAGGTGCTGCTCATCGTCATGCTCGCCGTCACGGTGGAAGTGCTGCTCGCAGTGGGCGTCGTTGCGGTGATCGACGACAGCGTCGTGCTGGTCGCCGTGGGCGTACTTACGGTGATCGACGACGATACCGTCGTGCTGGAAGCAGAGCTGGTCGAAGTGCTGCTCATTGTGGTGGTCAGGACGCCGATGCAAATATACTGCATGGTGGCCGAGGGCTGAGCCGTAGAGCCGGTGGCCGTTGCGAAATAGACCTGGCTGGTGTCCGTTTTGAAGACGCAGCTGAATGACAACCCGACGCCAGAGAAGTCCTGAAAGGCAGAGGAGCCCAATCCGACGTAAGTCGCCGCCATCGTGGAGCACTCGTGAGCTGTCGTTACGTCGGCCATCCCCGCATCGTAACAAGTCTGTCCTGTCGACAAGAGCGTATCCGCCACCGTGCCTCGGGCACGTAGAGGGGCGACCCAGGGTCCTGACAGTCGTGGACGCTGCGTGCTAGAGGACTGCTGGGTTCTCAGACCATCTTGCCCGTGACTTGGGCCCCCAGGGCCTCGACCCCCCAGGGCTTCGCCCACCACCCAGGGCCGGCGTCTCATCCGGAGACGAGGTCTTGCTGGAGTGCCGCACCCAGCACCTGCCCCACCCGGCACGAGCCCAAAAGCCCCCGGGGACCCCCGGGACACCCCGGGAGGCCCTCACAGGCCCCGAGCTCGGAAGGCCTGGAGGTCTCCCGGAGGCGCCCTAGAGGTCCCCAAGGGGCGGTGGCGGGATGGGCCGGAGGCCACTGGACCTGTGCTCGGCACGGGGACGGAACGCGCAGGTACTTCGTGGGGGCGCGCGATCGCTTGCGTGGGGTCTTGGAGCCCTCTTGGTGTTGAGACTCTGGTGCGTCATGCAAAAATTTGACACACAACCTTGCGAGAATGAAGGAATATTCTGCCTCTCCGGGCCTTCGTGGGGCCCCTTTTGGGGCTCTTTTGGATCTTCTTGCGGCCCTCTTGGCTGTCCTGGGACCCTCTTGGGCCGCCTTGGGGGCTTGGGCCGTCTTGGGGCCCTCTTGGGGCACTCTTGGGCCCTCTTGGGGCTCTCTTGGTGACCTTTTTGGGACCCGCAGAGACTCCTCTTGGGCCGTCTTGGGGCTCGGTTGGGCTGACCTGGGGCCAACTTGGGCCGTCTCGGGGCCCTCTTGGGGGCCTCTTGGGCTGTCTTCGGGCCGTCGCCGTTTTCGGGCCCTTGTGGGGGCCTCAAAGGCCGTCTCGAGCCGATCTTTGGAGCCTCTTGGGCCGTTTTTGGCCGTTCTTGGCCCGAAAAGGCGAGCATACCCAAAAAACCTTCCAGAACCATTGGAACATGCAGTATTTTTGCCGCTTGGAGCCCTCTTGGGGAGTCTCTTGGAGCCCCCTTGGGCCGTCTCGGGGCACTCCTGGACCGTCAGGAGACCTAGGCGGCCATCTCGGACCCCCCCCCCCCCGCCCCCCCCCCCCTTTCGGGACAGTCGTGGGGTCTCTTCGGAGCCGCCTTGGAACCTTTTTTGGAGCACCCAGGGTCCACTTGGGGATCTAGGGCGTCTTGGGCGCTTCTGGGCCGTCTTCGGTACCTCTTGGGCCGTCTCGGGGGGTACCCTTGGGCCATCGGATTCGGCGGTTCCGGCCTCGCCCCTCCCCTGGACCCCTCCCTAGAGGGCTTCGCCCCACACAGGAACATCATCACTCGTACCTCGCTCGTTCCGTCACATGGGCCAGCACGGGAACGACATGAGCGGTTCGGGCACTTTCCTGAGATGGCTCATGGCACCGTTCGCTCTTGGGAGCCTTGATGTGAAACATGTGTCACGTTACCGCTCGCCCTTGGGAACCTTTGTGTAAAGTGCTTGTCATGTCACTGCGGGCTCATGAGAGCCCTGATGTTCAGAGCTTTTACGTAAACGCTCGCTCTTGGGAGCGCGGGTGTTCAGAGCTTATCACGTTACGATGGGCTTTCGGAAGCCTTGGTGCTCAGAGCTTTTTACGCCACCGCTCGCTCTTCGGAGCCTTGGTGGCCAGAGCTTTTAAATGCACCAATCGCTCTTGGGAGCCTGGTTGTGAAGAGCTTGCCACGTCACGGTGGGCTCTCGATGGTCGTGGTGTTCAGAGCTTGCTAGGTCACCGCTCGCTCTTGGGAGCGTGGGTGTCAAGAGTTGCTTACGTCACCTCTCGCTCTGGGGAGCCCTTGCGTTACGAGCTTGTCACGTCAATGTGAGCTCTTGGGAGCCTCTGTTAGTTGGCGTCTCCAGGCCTTCTTGGAGGCCCTGTTGGGCGCCTGCTGGACCCTCTTGGGGCCCTCTTGGGCCGTCCTGGGGCTCTTTGGGGCCGTCTTGGGGCGTCTGAGAAGGCTTTGGCCGTCGTGGGGCCTTCTGAGGGGCATCTTAGGCCCCTCTTGGGAGCCTCATGGGGCCCACTTGGAGCTCGCGTGGGAGCCTCTAAGGGCCTTCTTGGGCCATATCGGGGCCCTCTGAGGGGGCGTCTGAGGGCCGTCTTGGAGCGTCTTGGGGCCCTCTGGGAGGCCTCTTGGGCCGTCTTGAGACGATCTTGGGAGCCTTTTGGGCCGTTCTGGCCCGTCGGGTGCCCGAAAAGGCGAGAATCATAAAAACATTGTTTGGGGTAATACCAGTTTTCGGCCTCCTCAGGCCGCCTCGGGCACCCTCTTGGGAGGCTCGTAGGCCGTCGTCGGAGCCTCTTGGGCCGTCTTGGAGGGCTTGAGTCGGTTTGGGACCCTCTTGGGGCCGTCTTGGGTCCTCTTCGAGGCCTCCTGTGCCACTGGTGGGCTTTCCTGGGAGCCTCTTGGGGCCCTCGTCGGATCTTACTAGTGTTCTACGCGGCCGTCCTGGGGGCCTCTTGCGGCCCTTAGAGCCCTCCTGGGCCGCCTTGCAGCAATCGCGGGCGCACTCGGAGCCGTCTTTGGCCGATCTTGGCCCGAAACTGGGAACACCCAAAGAACAGTGGAAACCATCTGGAACCTCCATGTATGATTCTGCCTCCTCAGGCCGTCTCAAGGGTCCTCTGGGGGGGCTCGTGCGCCGTCTCGGGAGCCTCTTGGACCGTCTTTGGGTGGCCGGGCCGTCTGCGGGCCATCTCGAGGCCCTCTTTTTGGCCCTCGCGGCGGCCTTCCATGGCCCTCGGGGCGCTCTTTCGGGAGCCCACGTTGATTCGCGCGTTGAAATCCCAGGGAAGGCGTCCTGGCACCAGTCAGAATCGCCAGGACGCAACAATGACGCTGATTCGCGGCGCTGAGGAGTCCCTGGAGTCGCATTATGGCACGATTGAAGATTATCAGCCGACTGTCTTCCATCGGGGCAATTCCCGCAGTGATGACAAATCCTTATCGGGACCTATGAAGATGGAACTTGAAGGGTGGGTGGATTGCATCATCGCTGATGCGCCTTAGGTTTACACTGGTCCTCATCATCCTCCTCATCATCACCATCATCGATAATTCTCCTTTCTGAAAAAAAGACTAGACCCCCCTCCCGGACTTACCGGCTCCCCCTGGGATGATATAAAATCATATATATATATATATATTATATTATATATATATATATATATATATGTATATGTATTATAATCCTGCACCGCTCGTCCAATCCTAAATATGAAAATCATATCATCCCAGCCAGGCCGGTTTCCCCCCCTGAGGGTCCCTGTTAAAAAAAACACTATGCGGTGACATTTTTGTTTAAAATAGCACTTTACTCCACGAAGTCCCTTGCAAAAAAACGCGACGAACTGCACACGCGTCGTCGCGCCGCATGCCGAATCCTTCAAAAACCTTGGGTGCGGGAAGGATGTCGCCAATCGAAGCTTCCAAAAAAATTGCAAAAAAACAACGGGTTTCCGCAACACAGAGGCAAGGCAGCGGGGATGCTAAAAAAGCTTCGCGAAAGCTCTTGCGAAAAAAAACAAGAAAAACATCGTAAGAAAACCATAGGTTTTTCAAGATTTTAACAAAATGCTACCAAATGGGCTTCGCGCGCGCTCATGTCGAAATCTGTCGAACGCCCTTGCGCGTGTGCCGTCGCAAGAATCCCCTGCAAAAAATGTGACGAAGTGTAGACGCGCGCGTCGTCGCGCGCGTACGCCGAAAACCGTCAAAACCCATCGGTTTCGGAAGGATTTCAAAATCGTGTGTCCAAAAAACCTACAAAAACACAAGGTTTCGCAACACGGATGTTCAACAAAAGCGTGCGCGCGCGCTCTTGCGTCGTCGTCGTCGTCGTCGTCGTCGTCGCCGTCCTCCCTCCTCCCGCGTCGTTGTCGTCGTCGTCGTCGCCTACGTCGTCCTCTGTCTTTCATCGTGTTCGTCGTCGTCGTCCTCTTTGGCGTCGTGGTCGTTTCCGTCGTCGTTGTCGCCGTGGTCGTCCTTCCTCCTCCTCCCTCGTCGTCGTCGTCGTCGTCCGTCGTCGGCGTCTCGTCGTCGTCCCTCCTATGTCGTCGCCGTCGTCGTCGTCGTTGTCGTCGTCGTCGTCTTCCCTCCTCCCTCGTCGTTGCCGTCGTCGGCGTCGCCGTCCTTCCTCCTTCTTCGTCGTTCGCGTCGTCGCCGTCCTCCCTCCTCCCTCGTCGTTGTCGTCGTTGTCGCCGTCGTCGTCCTCCCTCCTTCCTCGTTGTCTTCGTTGGCGACGTCGTCGTCGTCTTCGTCGTCGTCGTCGTCGGCGTCGGCGGCGTTGTCGTCTTCGTCGTCGTCGACATCGTCGTCGTCGTCGCCTACGTCGTCCTCTGTCTTTCCTCGTGTTCGTCGTCGTCGTCCTCTCTGGCGTCGTGGTCGTTTCCGTCGTCGTTGTCGCCGTGGTCGTCCTTCCTCCTCCTCCCTCGTCGTCGTCGTCGTCCGTCGTCGGCGTCTCGATGTCGTCCCTCCTCTTTCGTCGCCGTCGTCGTCGTCGTCGTCGTTGTCGTCGTCGTCTTCCCTCCTCCCTCGTCGTTGCCGTCGTCGGCGTCGCCGTCCTTCCTCCTTCGCCGTCCTTCCTCCTTCTTCGTCGGTCGCGTCGTCGCCATCCTCCCTCCTCCCTCGTCGTTGTCGTCGTTGTCGCCGTCGTCGTCCTCCCTCCTTCCTCGTTGTCTTCGTTGGCGACGTCGTCGTCGTCTTCGTCGTCGTCGTCGGCGTCGGCGTCGTTGTCGTCTTCGTCGTCGTCGACGTCGGCGTCGTCGTCGTCGCCGCCGTCGTCGTCGTCGTCGTCGGCGTCGTCGGCGTCGTTAACGTCGTCGTCGTCGTCGGTGTCGTCGTTATCGTCGTCGTCGGCGTCGTCATCGTCGTCGTCGTTGTCATCGTCGTCGTCGTCGGCGTCGGTGTCGTCGTCGTCGTCGTCGGTGTCGTCGTCGTCGTCGTTGTCGGCGTCGTCGAAGTCGTTGGAGACGTCGTCGGTGTCGTCGTAGTCGTTGTCGGCGGCGTCGTCATCGTCGTTGTCGCTGTCGTCGTCGGCGTCGCTGTTGTTGCCAAGTGCCATGTGGTACCCACCGTCACGGTCTTAAGAGATTTTGCAAACCAAGTTGCGGGTGGGTGGGTGGGATGTTTGCGCGAGCAGTGGAGTGGACAACTCACTGCGAACAGAAATTATCTTCCTCCCCTAGATGTTCCTCCATAGGGTTCCACGCCGGCTGGGTGAACACATAGTCCAACGTCATGGCCATGTTTTGGCCCGACGTTTGGCCAGATGGGCAATTCGAAACGGCAGGAGGCAGCGGCGGCTCGCCGTAGGCGTCTTCGATAGTCCTTCCCCGAAGTGGTGCTCGTAAGACTCGACGTCACGGAAAAAGCCATCGAACTGCTGCTGGAAGTGACTGTCGTGGTACTGGCCGTACTGCTCGCTGTCGAGAGGGTGGTGCTACTAGCAGTGCTAGTGGCCATTCCCTTGCAGATGAAGCGGTAGCCAGTGCTGCCGACTGTCCCAGAGCCCGTGGACTGTGAGAAGAGTATGGTGTTAGAAGATGTATCGTAGACGCAGCTGATTCCGAGGCTGGTGCCTGGGATGGGTGTTGTCCCCGCTGGACTCAAGCCCACAGCGCTAGCAGCCGAGGAGAAACACTCTGCCGAGGTCGGCACGTCGTCGACACCCGAACCGTAGCAAGTCTCGGTTGCAGGCAGGAGGGAGTAATCGGGCGGCGAGGTGACGGAGGTGCCAGTGCTAGCGGTTGTCGACACGGTCGAAATCGACGTGGTGGTGGCGGTAGCCGACGTCTCCGTGCTGGTGAAGACGCCCGGACAGATGTACTGGAAAAGGCTGTTGGGCACCGCGGCAGCGCCGGTGATGGTGGAGTCCGCCGGCCCCCGCTTCCCGGGGGTGAAAAAGCGTGTGAGACAATTGGCTCTTCCCCTCCCCCTTCCCCCCTCCCCTGGAGCTCCAAATCGCATTGGATGGGGGGGGAACACGAACTGACCTGTCGAGCGGTTCCCACCAGTATGGCCCTTCGAGCCCCCCAGAGGCCCCTCCAAGAGCCCCTCCAAGAGGCCCCTCCAAGAGGCCTCCAAGACACCCCCAAGAGGCCTCCCAGAGGCCCCCACGAGGCCCCCCCAAAGCCTTTCGGACGCCCCCAAGAGCCTCCCACGAGTCCCCCCAGAAGCAATCCAAGAGCCCCTTACATGCATGCAAGAGTCTCCTGACCCAAGATATAACTTCCACGATCGTCTCAAACACTCGCTCCTCGTGGGGGGCGGTGGAATGGCGTAAGCCACTTGAATAGAAGACCTGACCGGACGAAATGTCATACACGCAGCTGATCTGAAGGACGTTAGAGGGCAATTCCACAGTTTCCACGCTCGGAAAGCCAACTGCCCCTTTTGCTATACCGAAGCACTCGGTGGAATCAGCCACGTCGCTAAGGCCACCATCATGGCACGTCACGCCAGCAGGCATCAGCGAATAGTCAGGAGCAGGGGTAGTGGTTGAGGACGTCGAATCGGTCTGTGTTGTAACAGTGGCGCTCGTGACTGAGCTGCTTGATGTAGTCGTCGAGGAGACGAACACGCCTATGCAAACATACTGGTCGGAGGTTGCGCCATCTGACCCAGCACTGCCGTCGCCAAAGGTGAGCATGCCGTTTTTCCAGACGCAGCTGTGGGCAAAGCCAACGAAAGGCCCGAACGTCGTGCCCCCGAGGCCCAACGCAGCCTTGGCTGCCCCGAAGCACTCCGTAGAGTCGGCTATGTCCGTGAGGCCCGCGGAGGCGCAGCTCAGGCCCGCGTCCAGCAGGGTGTAGACTACTGAAGTCGTGGTATCGGTGGCGGTAGTGGCCCCAGGCACGGTGGAAGACGACGACTGTGTGGAACTGGAAGCAGAGCTAACGGAGGTGCTGCTCATCGTCATGCTCGCCGTCACGGTGGAAGTGCTGCTCGCAGTGGGCGTCGTTGCGGTGATCGACGACAGCGTCGTGCTGGTCGCCGTGGGCGTACTTACGGTGATCGACGACGATACCGTCGTGCTGGAAGCAGAGCTGGTCGAAGTGCTGCTCATTGTGGTGGTCAGGACGCCGATGCAAATATACTGCATGGTGGCCGAGGGCTGAGCCGTAGAGCCGGTGGCCGTTGCGAAATAGACCTGGCTGGTGTCCGTTTTGAAGACGCAGCTGAATGACAACCCGACGCCAGAGAAGTCCTGAAAGGCAGAGGAGCCCAATCCGACGTAAGTCGCCGCCATCGTGGAGCACTCGTGAGCTGTCGTTACGTCGGCCATCCCCGCATCGTAACAAGTCTGTCCTGTCGACAAGAGCGTATCCGCCACCGTGCCTCGGGCACGTAGAGGGGCGACCCAGGGTCCTGACAGTCGTGGACGCTGCGTGCTAGAGGACTGCTGGGTTCTCAGACCCTCTTGCCCGTGACTTGGGCCCCCAGGGCCTCGACCCCCCAGGGCCTCGCCCACCACCCAGGGCCGGCGTCTCATCCGGAGACGAGGTCTTGCTGGAGTGCCGCACCCAGCACCTGCCCCACCCGGCACGAGCCCAAAAGCCCCCGGGGACCCCCGGGACACCCCGGGAGGCCCTCACAGGCCCCGAGCTCGGAAGGCCTGGAGGTCTCCCGGAGGCGCCCTAGAGGTCCCCAAGGGGCGGTGGCGGGATGGGCCGGAGGCCACTGGACCTGTGCTCGGCACGGGGACGGAACGCGCAGGTACTTCGTGGGGGCGCGCGATCGCTTGCGTGGGGTCTTGGAGCCCTCTTGGTGTTGAGACTCTGGTGCGTCATGCAAAAATTTGACACACAACCTTGCGAGAATGAAGGAATATTCTGCCTCTCTGGGCCTTCGTGGGGCCCCTTTTGGGGCTCTTTTGGATCTTCTTGCGGCCCTCTTGGCTGTCCTGGGACCCTCTTGGGCCGCCTTGGGGGCTTGGGCCGTCTTGGGGCCCTCTTGGGGCACTCTTAGGCCCTCTTGGGGCTCTCTTGGTGACCTTTTTGGGACCCGCAGAGACTCCTCTTGGGCCGTCTTGGGGCTCGGTTGGGCTGACCTGGGGCCCACTTGGGCCGTCTCGGGGCCCTCTTGGGGGCCTCTTGGGCTGTCTTCGGGCCGTCGCCGTTTTCGGGCCCTTGTGGGGGCCTCAAAGGCCGTCTCGAGCCGATCTTTGGAGCCTCTTGGGCCGTTTTTGGCCGTTCTTGGCCCGAAAAGGCGAGCATACCCAAAAAACCTTCCAGAACCATTGGAACATGCAGTATTTTTGCCGCTTGGAGCCCTCTTGGGGAGTCTCTTGGAGCCCCCTTGGGCCGTCTCGGGGCACTCCTGGACCGTCGTGAGACCCTCTGCGGCCATCTCGGAACGCTTTCGGACAGTCGTGGGGTCTCTCGGAGCCTTCTTGGACCTTTTTGGAGCCCTCTTGGACTCCACTTGGGGTATCTAGGGCCGTCTTGGGCGCTTCTTGGGCCGTCTTCGGTACCTCTTGGGCCGTCTCGGGGGGGTACCTGGCCATCGGATTCGGGGTTTCCCGGCCTCGCCCCTCCCCTGGACCCCTCCCTAGAGGGCTTCGCCCCACACAGGAACATCATCACTCGTACCTCGCTCGTTCCGTCACATGGGCCAGCACGGGAACGACATGAGCGGTTCGGGCACTTTCCTGAGATGGCTCATGGCACCGTTCGCTCTTGGGAGCCTCGATGTGAAACATGTGTCACGTTACCGCTCGCCCTTGGGAACCTTTGTGTAAAGTGCTTGTCATGTCACTGCGGGCTCATGAGAGCCCTGATGTTCAGAGCTTTTACGTAAACGCTCGCTCTTGGGAGCGCGGGTGTTCAGAGCTTATCACGTTACGATGGGCTTTCGGAAGCCTTGGTGCTCAGAGCTTTTTACGCCACCGCTCGCTCTTCGGAGCCTTGGTGGCCAGAGCTTTTAAATGCACCAATCGCTCTTGGGAGCCTGGTTGTGAAGAGCTTGCCACGTCACGGTGGGCTCTCGATGGTCGTGGTGTTCAGAGCTTGCTAGGTCACCGCTCGCTCTTGGGAGCGTGGGTGTCAAGAGTTGCTTACGTCACCTCTCGCTCTGGGGAGCCCTTGCGTTACGAGATTGTCACGTCAATGTGAGCTCTTGGGAGCCTCTGTTAGTTGGCGTCTCCAGGCCTTCTTGGAGGCCCTGTTGGGCGCCTGCTGGACCCTCTTGGGGCCCTCTTGGGCCGTCCTGGGGCTCTTTGGGGCCGTCTTGGGGCGTCTGAGAAGGCTTTGGCCGTCGTGGGGCCTTCTGAGGGGCATCTTAGGCCCCTCTTGGGAGCCTCATGGGGCCCACTTGGAGCTCGCGTGGGAGCCTCTAAGGGCCTTCTTGGGCCATATCGGGGCCCTCTGAGGGGGCGTCTGAGGGCCGTCTTGGAGCGTCTTGGGGCCCTCTGGGAGGCCTCTTGGGCCGTCTTGAGACGATCTTGGGAGCCTTTTGGGCCGTTCTGGCCCGTCGGGTGCCCGAAAAGGCGAGAATCATAAAAACATTGTTTGGGGTAATACCAGTTTTCGGCCTCCTCAGGCCGCCTCGGGCACCCTCTTGGGAGGCTCGTAGGCCGTCGTCGGAGCCTCTTGGGCCGTCTTGGAGGGCTTGAGTCGGTTTGGGACCCTCTTGGGGCCGTCTTGGGTCCTCTTCGAGGCCTCCTGTGCCACTGGTGGGCTTTCCTGGGAGCCTCTTGGGGCCCTCGTCGGATCTTACTAGTGTTCTACGCGGCCGTCCTGGGGGCCTCTTGCGGCCCTTAGAGCCCTCCTGGGCCGCCTTGCAGCAATCGCGGGCGCACTCGGAGCCGTCTTTGGCCGATCTTGGCCCGAAACTGGGAACACCCAAAGAACAGTGGAAACCATCTGGAACCTCCATGTATGATTCTGCCTCCTCAGGCCGTCTCAGGGGTCCTCTGGGGGGGCTCGTGCGCCGTCTCGGGAGCCTCTTGGACCGTCTTTGGGTGGCCGGGCCGTCTGCGGACCATCTCGAGGCCCTCTTTTTGGCCCTCGTGGCGGCCTTCCATGGCCCTCGGGGCGCTCTTTCGGGAGCCCACGTTGATTCGCGCGTTGAAATCCCAGGGAAGGCGTCCTGGCACCAGTCAGAATCGCCAGGACGCAACAATGACGCTGATTCGCGGCGCTGAGGAGTCCCTGGAGTCGCATTATGGCACGATTGAAGATTATCAGCCGACTGTCTTCCATCGGGGCAATTCCCGCAGTGATGACAAATCCTTATCGGGACCTACGAAGATGGAACTTGAAGGGTGGGTGGATTGCATCATCGCTGATGCGCCTTAGGTTTACACTGGTCCTCATCATCCTCCTCATCATCACCATCATCGATAATTCTCCTTTCTGAAAGAAAGACTAGACCCCCCTCCCGGACTTACCGGCTCCCCCTGGGATGATATAAAATCATATATATATATATATATATATATATATATATATATATATATGTATATGTATATATCCTGCACACTCGTCCATCCTAAATATGAAATCATATCATCCCAGCCAGGCCGGTTCCCCCCCTGAGGGTCCCTTGTAAAAAAACACTATGCGGTGACATTTTCTGTTCTAACATAACACTTTATCCACGAATCCCTTGCAAAAAACGAGACGAACTGCACACGCGCGCGTCGTCGCGCGCGCATGCCGAAATCCTTCAAAAACCTTGGGTGCGGGAAGGATGTCGCAATCGAGCTTCCAAAAAACATGCAAAAACAAAGGGTTTCGCAACACAGAGTTGCTAAAAAAGCTTCCGCGAAAGCTCTTGCGAAATCTTAAGAAAACCATAGGTTTTTCAAGATTTTAACAAAATGCTACCAAATGGGCTTCGCGCGCGCTCATGTCGAAATCTGTCGAACGCCCTTGCGCGTGTGCCGTCGCAAGAATCCCCTGCAAAAAATATGTGACGGAGTGTAGACGCGCGCGTCGTCGCGCGCGTACGCCGAAAACCGTCAAAACCCATCGGTTTCGGAAGGATTTCAAAATCGTGTGTCCAAAAAACCTACAAAAACACAAGGTTTCGCAACACGGATTTTCAACAAAAGCGTGCGCGCGCGCTCTTGCGTCGTCGTCGTCGTCGTCGCCGTCCACCTTCCTCCCGCGTCGTTGTCGTCGTCGTCGTCGCCTACGTCGTCCTCTGTCTTTCCTCGTGTTCGTCGTCGTCGTCCTCTTTGGCGTCGTGGTCGTTTCCGTCG
>CAUYUJ010002452.1:17500-70763 GCA_963575745.1 Prorocentrum cordatum
ACGCAATGCACACGAAGAGCTCGTGCATCTGCTCGGCGAGCGAGTTCTCGTACGCAACCTTGGGGTGGTTCACGTTGAGGCGGGTCCGCAGCTCGGGGTCGAACTCCACGGTGAAGCCGATCCGCTTGAGCTGCGCAGGGGAGTTGAGCATGCGGTACGAGTTCTTGAGGGTGTCGAGCCAGCTGAAGTTCGCAATGCCAACGTAGTAGGCCAGCGTGGCATCGGATCCCTTCATCTCTGTAGCTACGGAATGCTCGCGCTCCAGGGGCCCTGCCACGCATATGATCATCCTGCTCTTCACGATCAAGTCGGGGTTCGCCATGGCCTTGGCAAGCACGTGGAGCTTATTGGCCGAGGCCCTTAGCATGGATGATATCTTGGCCTTCGCGGATGCCTTGGCCTTTGCAGCCGCTGGCGCCTTGGCTTTCGCCTTGGCGTGGGCGTCGGAGGAACTTGAAGCGCCTCCAGCTGCACTGCCCGCGGCGGAGTAGGGCACAATCGCCAATTGGCTAGCAGCCGCCAGCCTCGGACCAGGATTCCAGAGGTCGTCCCAGTTCTCGGACCAGCCCTTCTTCATGGCGATGGCTGCGAGGACCAGCAACTTCGTGCGGTAGTGGATGTCCCCCTCCCTCATGCACTTCAGGATGGAGAACCAGCGTTTGACAGCGGCCTTGCTGCCCTTGATCTGGAACGGGGCTTCGCACGCGAACGTCTTGATGAACCTCGCCCGCGCCTGTGCATCTGTCTGCCATGGCGTCGTCCAGGAGTGGTCGGTGCAGATGCGCGGCCATAGCTTCAGAAGGAGGGGGTCATCTGGAGACATCGCCTGGACGAGCTCCTTGGCCACGTCCTGCATCTCCTCGAAGAACTGCCCATTGAGCCATGGTCCGTAAGCGATGTTCGCCTCGAACAACCTCAGCAAGCACGTACCATAGCAACCTGCCTGGATCAGCCCACGATCAACGTCGTTGCAGCGGCGATGCATCTGACCAAACAGCCACACGAAATTCCCCTGGCACTTGTAACTGAGGAAGTAGGCGGCGCACCACTGCTTCTGCTCCTGGTCCATCACGACGGTCAGGCAGGCTGGGAGCGGCTGATCCCCCCAAGGGGCCTCGGGGACGTCGGTGTCCTTGGGGATCCAGTTCAAGAGGGACTTGTTGACGGACCGAAGAGCAGTCTCTGTGCAGCACAGCCAATCGAACGAAGCCATCCGCGGTGCCTCCTTCATCTTCTTGGCGCGCTTGGTTGCCACGGACGGACCTCCATGGGACTGGGCCTGGCGCTTCTTCACGAAGCTCATCATGTCCTCGTGGTGGGCCAGCTTCTCCTCCCCTGTGTAGGCGCTGCCAGCCGCCTTCTCCCTGATGCTCAGTGTCCGAAGAGCCTGAGAGCGTCTTTAAAAAAACACCTCCCTCCCCCTCCCCCCTTTCCCTCCCTCGCCTCCCCCTTCGCCGCCTCCCATCGTGGCCCCCCTCCCCCTCCTCCCACAGCCTTTTCCTCCTCCCTTCCCCCTCGCCTCCCCCCCAACCCCTTCCCCCGCCTCCCCCCCCTGGCGGGGGGGGGACCCCGGGAAACGGGGCCACTTTTGCAGCCCCGAGGGGGGTCGGGTCAGCAACGCTTCGCGGACCATGTCGGGGCGCCCGATTTGGAGACCCCGGGAAACGGGACCACTTTTGCACCCGATTTTTTACAGGGATCGCAGAGACCCCGGGAAACGGGACCACTTTTGCAGCGTGTTCCAAGACACGATTTGGGCCAACGAAGCGCGCCCAACCAGACCCCCCCCCGTGCCCCCTGGGGGTGGAGCCCGCGGCCTGCGGTGGTAGCCACATGGCTTGCTGCGACTCGTGGGAGTACAGGCCCACGAGCATCCAGTCCTTGCCGCCAGCCCGAGTGGCGTCCAAGATAATGGAGGCATTGACCATGCTGCGCTGAATGAGCCTGCCAGAAGCCAAGTACTGAGACATCGTAGTCTTAGAGAATGCCGAACCCGAGCCCGCTCGCAACTGACACTTTGTAATCCACTTCCGTTTGGTCTTGATGCGCTTCGTATCCTGAGGGGCTGCTCTGGCTTGCTCGGCCGCCAGGAACTGGGCGGGCGTCTGCAGGGAGGGGTTGTTCGCCACGGCATTGCACACCTCCATCTTGTATCGAATTGAAACCCTCCGAGCCTTAGTGCTACCCTGCCGATACAGCGGCCGCAAATGCAAAGAATTCGTGGCAGTCCAAAACGCCTCCCCCCTCGATGCTTCGACAGTGCAGGCGACCAGCTCGAGCAACGTGTCGAAGATGACCTTTGCCACGGCAAATCTGGCGGGGTTCCTGCCCTTCTGCTTCATGGCTCCGTAACACGCCAGCATCACCTGTCCAGTCGGCGCCGAAATGCTTCCACCACACAAGGCTGCAAACCGCTGTGCCAAACGATGGTTCCCTGTGGTGAAGTGCGCCATGCAGCCCGACAGGCGAACTGTGCCAACCACGCCACTGCCGAAGTCCATGGTCAAGGGAATGCCATCACCCGCCGAGCACTTGAGCAGCAACGCATCGATGAAGAAGGCTGTGTGCACGCCGACGTCGTGGTCAAGCGTCACGTGGGCTTTGCCGTTGGCCAAGCCGCAAGCGATAGCGACGCATGCCTCAGCTGTGGCGCTGAACTCCTGGTCATACATCGTCAGGTCCGTGTCGGTGAGGTCACGCTTGCTCTGGAACGCTGCGTGGCGGGCGGACCGCATCGATGCCACCAAATGGTCATCTGGAACGCCAGCGTCAACCATGTACTTGCGCAGCATAGCTTTCCTTCTGCATATCCATTCCCCGTCGAAAGCGCCACCGATCACGAAGTCCAGCACCCTGACCAAGTTGAAGCGGACGCGCCTCGGCTTTGCCAGAGCGCTGTGGTAACATTCCAGATCCACCGAGCGGTCAGCCGTATACTGAAAAACCAACGACCTGCTTGGCGTGTGAAGCAAATCATCTCGCCAGTTCGAAGTGTGCGTTGCAACGTCCATTATGTAAAGCCGAGGTATGTCGCTATCAGGTCCAGTCACGCTGTACAAAGCTTTGGTGAGGCGCTCTCGCGCCCAGAAACTCCCATCACCAGTTTTGGAACATATCTTGACCGAATCGCCCACCACGCTGAGTTGCCACCTCCCCTGCAAGTGAACTGTCTCACCTGTCCCCAAGTGCTCGAGAACGTCGCATGCCGCCGCATGGCGGAGAACAACCCAGTTACGTTCTGGTTCGAGCGGCATCCTAAGGATGATGCCGCTCGTGTCTGTGTGTTACGCATCCATCTGCTCGACGGATTGCGCCAAAATGGCTATGGCATCCTTCCCATCATCCTTGTCCTCCCCGTCTCCTCCGCTAGACCCCCCCCCCCCCCAGAGCTCACATCGTTCGTCGCCCCGACGGAGGGGTGGGCGCGTGGCCGCTAGGGCTCTCTGGAGAACCCTCATCGCAGTTGGGGGCGGAGAGGAGGAGGGGAGGATGGGAGTACGGGAGGATACGAGGTGATGAGAGGACTAGGGGAGGAGACGAGGCGTGGATTTGGAGAGGAGGCGAGGACTAGGAGAGGAGGGGTGATGATGAAGATGATTTGTTATGTTGGCTCGACCTCTAGCGCTGTGGCGCAGCACCATCCTCTCGGAGCGCGGGGGCTGGTGTGCCGAGGGACGCCTCGGCGTCGCTTGTACGTCTAGGGAACCACCTAGCCTGGGCAATTGGAGGCGGGACCTCAGTCGCTCTCTGAAACCGCAACCTCTTCTGGTGAAGACTCCTCCTCGTTCAGCTCCTGGGTGTCCTGGTCGGCCTGGAGCTCCTCCCGCAAATCGCGATCCGCGATCTCGGCAAAGACCTCGCGAATCGTGCTGCGCAGCGGCTCACCTGGCTTGACACTCATGCCGCGGGAAACCACCATCAGTAGCTCGCCAATGCAGCGATTGCCGTGCGCCTGCATGTGCTCGGCAGAGGACGGGTCGCAGCTGGAGTACTCGACTTCGAGAATCTTGAAGGTCACGGACTCGTCGAAGTGCTCCTGGACGAGGTGCTCTGCGCCAGGGACGTGGGCACCCGTCAGCGTGAGCACTTGCACCTGGCCGTTGAGGAAGTAGAAGTCCATCTGCTCTTTCATCTCCTTGTTGACGGAGATGGCGCTCCTCGTCACCAACGTACCGTGGCGGCGCAAGACCTTCCGTTTCCCCGCGCAGCACTTCTCCTGATCATCGGTGGTGCGCTTGCCCGAGCTCCGCATGACCTGCGAGGGGCGCGACGTGCGCTCGCAAAGGCAGGAATCGAAGCCCGATTGTTTGAGCCAATATGTCTCCAGAGAGTGCCTCGATACAGCTTCTGAGCGTCCCAGAAGGCCCTAAGATGGCCTCGAACTGGGCTCAAGATGTCCCCAATAGGTCACCCAAGAATGCTGATATGGCTGGTAGGCCCTCTTGAGGCCATCGCGGGGCCATCTTGGGCCCGTTTGGCGCCTTGTTGGGGCCCTCGTGGGGCCTCGTCGTGCCTTCTCTCGGGCGTGGCGATCACCCTCTTCGGGCAAATGCGGGCACATGAGGCCACCCACAGATGCCACACAAGTCTTATGAGCCCCCCCACACACCCCAAGAGGGCCTCGCATACCCTTTTGGGGCCCAAGGGGCCTCCAAGGTGCCCCCCCCAGAGGGGCCCCAAACATACGCTGAGCCAATCCATATAATCTGGTTTGGTGTTCTACTCTCCTGGGGCCAGCCTGAGGCTCTCCTGAGGCCCTCTCTGGTAATGGTGGGGCCACCTGTGGGGGGCTCTGGGGCCGCGTTTGCCCCCCTCGCGTGCAACGAACGCCCCCTTACGCTCCAGAAAACCTCAAGGCGCCCCCGCGAACGCCCAAGCAGCTCCTGGGATCCAACTGGAAACATCAATGCATTGGGGCAGCTTTGGAACCCAAGAGGGCCCCAAGAGGGTCTCAATAGGGGGCCCAAACATACACCATGCTACAGCATATCATGGATGTCGCTGTTCGGCCCTCCTGAACGCGACGTACCTGCGCATTGGAGGCGCGGCGGAAGTACAGATAACCATCGGTGGGATCATACGGCCCCGATGCGCTGGACATGTCCCTACGCCGTTTCCTGCCCACCAGCTTCAGCCCTTAAGAGGCCCTCCGCGGTTGCCCCACGAACGTCCCCAATAGGTCCCAACGAGGCCCCGCCACAAAAAGACAACATGGTCCAGGTGGCAACAGGAATGGGACCCAACGCAAATTACATGGAGCAACCTAGTGACGTCACACGTTCGTGCTGCCGCGACGCTTGTAGAGGATTCGTGCGCAATGGTGCGGTGGTGGTGATGAGTGCAATGACGATGGTTGGCCACGTGATTGGATGAACGTGCGTAGCTTCTGGTACAATCGAAGGTGAGGTCGAACCGACCTAGACGTATACTGGTGCACGCACTGGGATCCGCGAGCGATGGCACAACAGAGCTGGGCGGCAAGCGACGTGCTCAACTAAAAAATCGTCTGTCGTGGAAAACGAAACTCACATTGCTACACAACTGCGCACATGTAGCCTTCGAGTCAGATTAGCTAGGGGGCACCCCAGCTGGGAGCTCAGGTGGCGCCGCTGCGATTGGTGCCAAAGGCGCAGCTGGCGACACGGCGGCAGCAGCCGCACCTGAGGGGCCCGCAGACGCTGGCGTGGAGGGCGATGCTGGGCCACTGAAACCGTTGCTGCGCTCCACGACACCACGAAACTGGGACGCTCCGTCTGGGTACTCGAAGGGGTCGGAGGTCTGCGAAAACCCGTGGTTCGAGTCGTGGGCATCGAGGACCTTCTTCAGGTTCTGCGTGAACCCTGAGGGCTCGTCCACCAGCGTCGCCAAGTCCAGCGTGTCATTCTTGATGATCTTCAGGGCCGTCTTCGTCTGCAAAAACTCGGTCGTGTAGCCCAAGCTGATCGCCACGTCGGGGAGGAAGGCGCACCTGACCTTGGTGATGTCGTCGGGGTGCTTCGAGAACCAGCCCCACGTGTCCCAATTGGTGTGGTTAATGCCTTCCAAGGGGCGGCCGACGGCGTTGTACCGACACTTCAGGATGCAGAACAAGGGGCCCTCGTAGCCACGGGCGTCGTAGTCCTTGGGCACGTCCGTGTCATCAGTCACACGAAGGCCGAACTTGCACAACGCTGCGACCTGCTTGTCCGTCATCTGCTCGCCCTGGTAGTTCGTTGGGAAGAAGTCGTCGAGCGTCTCCAAGTCCAGAAGCGATGCGAGGAGCGACTTCCACATCCGCGGCGAGAAGTTCCTGAACTTCTTCACCCTGGGACCGAGCTTGACCCCCACCTGAGTGCTCAGTGCCTGTGTCTTGCGGCGCTCCAAGGCCCGCAAGATCTCCCCATCCCTGATCATCGAAGCAATCACGGGGGCGATCTCTTCGTTGAGATCGAGCTGGGCCGCCACGTACTTCTTGTCTGCCTCCACGCTGTTGCTCAACAAGTTGTCGACTCCAGCCGACACCTGGCGTGTGCGAGGCTTCTTGGCCTTGCGATCGGACATCGCCGCAAAGCACGGCGTGGTGCCAGGAGGGGTATCTATCAATCTACCTGAAGCATAAAGTCAGAACCACAATGGTTACGGACGATGCATGGCAGCCCGATGGTGATGGGGGGGGCGACGGCGGGGCTTCGATTTTCGAACTGGTCAGCGGCCTCCTGGCTCGGAGGGGCAGCCCCCCCCCCCCAAGAAGGAGGCCCCAAGCGGGGCCCAAGAGAGCCCAGGAGCGCCCCAAGAGGGGCCCGAAATCAATCTTCAGAAACATGTATCAAGACAGCGGTCCCAACCAAACACTCAGTTCGATATTTGTTGTAATGTGTGGGGCCCTCTCGGGCTCTCACTGGGGCCCGTTAAAACCCTTTTCAGAGCCATCTGGGGCCCTCTAAGGACGTATCGGGGGGTCATGGGGCCATTTTGGGGGGCCTATACTAGCCTCTGGGGGCCCGCACGCACAGCACTGCACACACAAGACTACGGCACCACGAATGTCACACCACGCGCGCGGCACTGCACCGACCGCAAGCCGCGCGCGCAACACCGTACGCAAATCACCTAACGACGACGCATGGAACAACTCAATCCCATCCTCCTCCTACCTTGTTTCCATCCTCCCGTTCTTTCCCTTTGTCCTCCCTCCACCCTCCTCTTATCTCCTCCGTCGCACGTCTTCCCGCTATCCTTTATCGTTCCTCCCGCTCGTTCCTCCCTGCCCCCCCTTCCCCCATTCGCCCCCCCCTCCCTTCCCCCGCTGCGCTTTTCTGTCCCGCACGCCCTCCACTCGGGGTGGGCACGGGGCTGTAGAGGTGCAAAACCCCCCCCCCAGCCACCAGGAACCGTAGCCTACAGATTTGTGTTTCTCTGATCGTAGTCGTTGTCGGCGGCGTCGTCATCGTCGTTGTCGCTGTCGTCGTCGGCGTCGCTGTTGTTGCCAAGTGCCATGTGGTACCCACCGTCACGGTCTTAAGAGATTTTGCAAACCAAGTTGCGGGTGGGTGGGTGGGATGTTTGCGCGAGCAGTGGAGTGGACAACTCACTGCGGACAGAAATTATCTTCCTCCCCTAGATGTTCCTCCATAGGGTTCCACGCCGGCTGGGTGAACACATAGTCCAACGTCATGGCCATGTTTTGGCCCGACGTTTGGCCAGATGGGCAATTCGAAACGGCAGGAGGCAGCGGCGGCTCGCCGTAGGCGTCTTCGATAGTCCTTCCCCGAAGTGGTGCTCGTAAGACTCGACGTCACGGAAAAAGCCATCGAACTGCTGCTGGAAGTGACTGTCGTGGTACTGGCCGTACTGCTCGCTGTCGAGAGGGTGGTGCTACTAGCAGTGCTAGTGGCCATTCCCTTGCAGATGAAGCGGTAGCCAGTGCTGCCGACTGTCCCAGAGCCCGTGGACTGTGAGAAGAGTATGGTGTTAGAAGATGTATCGTAGACGCAGCTGATTCCGAGGCTGGTGCCTGGGATGGGTGTTGTCCCCGCTGGACTCAAGCCCACAGCGCTAGCAGCCGAGGAGAAACACTCTGCCGAGGTCGGCACGTCGTCGACACCCGAACCGTAGCAAGTCTCGGTTGCAGGCAGGAGGGAGTAATCGGGCGGCGAGGTGACGGAGGTGCCAGTGCTAGCGGTTGTCGACACGGTCGAAATCGACGTGGTGGTGGCGGTAGCCGACGTCTCCGTGCTGGTGAAGACGCCCGGACAGATGTACTGGAAAAGGCTGTTGGGCACCGCGGCAGCGCCGGTGATGGTGGAGTCCGCCGGCCCCCGCTTCCCGGGGGTGAAAAAGAGTGTGAGACAATTGGCTCTTCCCCTCCCCCTTCCCCCCTCCCCTGGAGCTCCAAATCGCATTGGATGGGGGGGGGGCTTCGGGGAGGCCCCAGGCGACACGAGCAGGGCCCAGACAGAGCGCCAAGACAGTCGAAGAGAGCGCCATGACGGTCCAGCGTAGCCCCACGACGATCCAAGATGGCTTCAAGATGGCCCACGAGGCCCCCTGGACAGCCCCCAGGGCAGCTGCACGCCGTTCGTTTCTAGTCGTGCTCATTTTTTAGCTCTGCGAGTGAACAAGGTGAAGCTCTTCCCCTACCCGTTCCCCCCTCCCCTGGAGCTCCAAATTGCCCTAGAGGGGGGTTTGGACGCCCGAAATGGGTACCGAAAGAACGGGTACAATGCCCAACAGCAGATGTTGTCCCAAACCAACAGCGGCCGCTGTTGGGCAGGCGGCCTCCTGTCTCGAATGGACACAGGCCGCGGCGGCGTGGACAGCGAGTCCTGTTCAAAGTGAACCAGATCCGCTGTTGGGCATTGTACCCATTCTTTCAGTACCCATTTCGTGCGTGCAGAGGGGGGGGGGCCCTGGGGGAGGCCCCGGGAGACAAGAGCAGGGTGGGGGGGAGAGGCCCGGGCACGAGCAGAGCCCTTGGCAGAGCGCCGAGGCAGTCGAAGAGGTCGCCCCACGACGGCCACAGCGGCAGCCCCACGAAGACGGCCTCAAGATGGCCCCTCCTCCCTCCTCCTCCCTCCTTCCTCCTTCCTCCCTCCTCCCTCCTCCCTCCTCCTCCTCCTCCTCCTCCTCTCCTCCTCCTCCTCCTCCTCCTCCTCCTCCTCCTCCTTCTCCCTCCTCCTCCTCCCTCCCTCCCTCCTCCCTCCCTCCCTCCCCCTCCCTCCCTCCCTCCCTCCTCCCCTCCCTCCTCCCTCCTCCCTCCTCCCTCCTCCCTCCTCCCTCCTCCCTCCTCCCCACGAGGCCCCCGAGACAGCCCAAAAGCGCCTTCAGAGGATCGCCGCGAGGGCCTCAACGGGCCAAAACCATTTCCCGTGGGAAACCCATATTTTTAGTACAATAGCCTTTCACCATTTGACTGCGAACACGACGGCATAGGTGGCCCCAAGACGGCCCATGATGCCTCGAAGAAGGCCCCAAGACGGCCTAAGAGGGCCCAAAGACAGCCCCAGGGGCCCCCCAAGACGTCCCAAGGCAGCCCCTGGAGGTCCCCAAGAGGGCTCCAAGAAAGCCCGAGAAGGGGAATACGAACTGACATGTCGAGCGTTTCCCACCAATGTGGCCCTTCGAGCGCCCTAGAGGCCCCCGAGGCCCCTCCAAGAGGTCCTAAAGAGGCCTCCAAGACGCCCCCAAGAAGTCTTCCAGAGGCCCCCACAAGGCCCCCAAGAGCCTCCCAGATGCCCCCATAAGCCCTCCAAGAGGCCCCCCACAAGCACCCCAAGAGCCCCTCAGATGCATCCAAGAGTCTCCTGACCCAAGATCTAACTTCCACGATCGTCTCACACACTCACCCCTTTTCTGGGGGTCGGTGGAATGGCGTAAGCCATTTGAATAAAAGACCTGACCGGACGAAATGTCATACACGCAGCTGATCTGAAGGACGTTAGAGGGCAATTCCACAGTTTCCACGCTCGGAAAGCCAACTGCGCTTTTCGCAATACCGAAGCACTCGGCGGAACCAGCCACATCGCTCAGGCCACCATCATGGCACGTCACGCCAGCAGGCATCAGCGAATAGTCAGGAGCAGGGGTAGTGGTTGAGGATGTCGAATCGGTCAGTGTTGAAACAGTGGCACTCGTGACTGAGCTGCTTGATGTAGTCGTCGAGGAGACGAATACTCCGATGCAGACATATTGATCGGAGGTTGCGCCATCTGACCCAGCACTGCCGTCGCCAAAGGTGAGCATGCCGTTTTTCCAGACGCAGCTGTGGGCAAAGCCAACGAAAGGCCCGAACGTCGTGCCCCCGAGGCCCAACGCAGCCTTGGCTGCCACGAAGCACTCCGTAGAGTCGGCTATGTCCGTGAGGCCCGCGGAGGCGCAGCTCAGGCCCGCGTCCAGCAGGGTGTAGACGATCGACGTCGTGGTATCGGTGGCGGTAGTGGCCGCCCTCCCCGCCAGCGGCATGGCCCTGCCCGCGTCGCGCTCGTCAGCACTCACGGCCCCCGCGGCTGGGTCCGCAGATGAGCGCGCGAGCACGACCCCTCCGGCAGGCCCCGCGGGGCCCTCCCCGTGGGCCAGCGCCGCTGCAGCCTCTCTCTCGGAGGTGGCGGACCGCTGCCGCCCTGACGGTGCCTCGGCCGTCGCAGCTGCGGGCTCCTCGGCCCGTGCTGCGGCCGAACGGCCCTGCCAGGCGTGGCGGCACTGCGGACAGCCCGAGCACTCCTCCACGACAGCACATGCGGCGTTCCACTCGCCGGCTCCAGGGCAGCGCCGGTGGTCACAAGCGTGTGCAGCCGCCAACCCTCTGACCTCTCTGTCCCGGTCGCCCTGCGCGCCCACCTTCCGCAGCACGAGGAAAGCGGTCAACACCAAGGAGGCCAAGGCCGACGCGACCGCAAGGAGAGCAGAGCGCCGCCGCATGTCCCTTAGGGACTCAGTGCAGCATTGCAGCCGCGACCGCTCACTGCTGTCCTCGATGCCTCGAGGCTGAAGCCACAGCTATGGCACCTGCTCGTGCACGTGCGCCGCCTCCTGCTCATTTCCCCCCTCCGCCCCTTCGCTCACATCCGCCCCCTCTCCCTCCACCTCCGCCTGCCCCCTGTAGGGGGGTCCGGAAGGCCTGCTGCAGGGAGCGGCGCGAGACGGGGGCAGTCGCGGCCGCCAGCTGGCGCAACGGGGACCGAGGGAGGGAGAGAGGAGAGGGCAGGTCGGACGAGAGCCGGAGGATCGGGACCGAGAGGAGGCAGGGCACGGGAGCGGCGGCCGCAGGGCGAAGGGGGAGGAGGGACGCGGAGAGCGGGAGGCTTCCGGGAGGATCGGGCGACGTGCAGCGGCCCCCTGCGAAGGGTCCGGGCCGCTGCCCACGGCCCTCTATAGGGGGCGGGTCTGCGCGCGAGAGGCACGCGCGGCCGATCGGCCCGAGGCTCAGCCTCTTGGCAGCGGGCGGGGTGCGGCGCGGGCGGACACGAGGCGGCCGAAAGCGACCCGAGCCTGCTCGCGACGATCACTCTCATTCTCTCATTCCGCCTCCTCCACCTCCTTCTCCTCCTCCTCCTCCTCCTCGGCCTCCTCCTCCTCCTCCTCCTCCTCCTCCTCGGCGTCCTCCTCCTCCTCCTCCTCCTCCCTCCTCCTCCTCCTCCTCCTCCTCCTCCTCCTCCTCCTCCTCCTCCTCCTCCTCCTCCTCCTCCTCCTCCTCCTCCTCCTCCTCCTCTCCGCCTCCTCCTCCGCGATCACACTCTCGGCGGCCCCTTCGGAGGAGTTGTTTCGCAGCAGGCAGTGTAGCCCACTGTGTCGCCAGTGCACCCTCGGACCATGCCACCGGGCCCGTAGGCTCGCTCGCTCGCGCGCGCGCCGTGCGCACCACGAGCAGTGAGGGGCGGCCCGGTCGGAGGAGGAGGAGGAGGAGGAGGAGGAGGAGGAGCAGGAAGGGGAGGGAGGAGAGGGAGGAGGAGGAGGAGGAGGAGGAGGAGGAGGAGGAGGAGGAGGAGGAGGAGGAGGAGGGAGGAGGAGGGAAGAGGAGGAGGAGCGCAAGCAGCATGAGGCGAAGAAGGAACAGATCACATCTACATGCTGATGGCAGCCTGAGCTGCTCGAAGTAAGTTGACGTATGCAGAGGAAGTCTGGGGAGTGGATGCGGCGTGCCGGACTTTGTTACAAAAGTGGAAGCACATCGCTGTGTACGCGTGGGAAGATTCACGCGAAACCTGGGTGGTATTCAAATCAGGGAGCGGCAGCCCAATGCGAACGATGGGGTCGGAGGGGAGAGGAGAGCGAACGATGGACATGAACCCGAGGAGGCGGGGACAAGTGAGGTAGTGCGGAGAAGAGTCAGAGCAATGGGGACAGCCAAAGAGGCAGGTCCTAGAGCACTCGACCTTGACCCTGTGTGTTGTTGTCCACCCGCCCACGATCGTCTTGATGTGAGCCCAAATCCAGGCGGGCTTTGAGGCCAGGAGCACCTGCTTCGGCTCTGGCCACGAGCGCTGCAGCTCCGAAAGAGGCGGGGCTGCTAGCTCTCCGAACCACTTGTCACATCTGTGCTGAAGGATGAGAGTTATGGAGTCAAGATAGATAGAGAGAGAGAGATCCTTTTTTTTCAAAAACAAAAAAAAAAACACGTGATCAACGAAGAAAGGTAGAGGCTTGAAGACGGGCTCGACGGGTTGCGCGTCCGCCGGAAAGCCGACCCCGTTGAGTCGACAAGGGTCGGTTTATGCTTCCGTGCCCTGGGGCTCGATCCCGTGGGGCGGCAGCTGTAGCGCATCCACGAATCGCCAAGTGGCTGGCCGCGAGCACGCGAGAGCGCGACAGCTTGAGCCACGGCACGCTTCCTACAGCGTCGGCCCACCTTTTGCACCATCGCCCTGGGTTCCTTCCGAAGCGAGTTGGACCATTCGACTGGGAGGGTCGCCACCACCCCTGCAGGAGGCAATGTAGCCCACTGTTTCGCCAGTGCCCCGTCGGGCCAGGCTGCCGGGCGCGTGAGCTCGCTCGCGCGAGCGCTGTGCGCACCGCGAGCGGTAAGGGGCGGCCCGAGGAGGAGGAGGCGGAGGAGGGGAGGGCGGTGGGAGGGGAGTCGAAAGACCTCTGGTGCTCTCCTCCTCCTTGCGGCCGAACGGCCAGGCAGCACACACAAGAGAAACGATCGTCATCATAACCATGCTGAGATGTGCTGAACTTTGACTGGTCTCGCCTCAATCTCTGTCGACAGTTCGGCGGGCGCGCCGCCTTCTCTAAGCCAAGGGCTGCGGAGAATGCAGGCATGCGGCGGCGCTCTGTGAAGAGTGGTATGCCTTCGAGCGGAGGCGTGGCCAAAATATCCCGCCAGGCGTTCGCATGCAGTCAGCGTATATCTGAAGCATGCCTTCGAGCGGAGGCGTGGCCAAAAGATCCCGCTCTCCCCTGCACCCTTTCACTCGGGTCGGGAATTCTAACGCTCTGCGCGGCACTACGGCACACTGCGCACAGAGAAGGCAACCGGCTGCAGCCCGCTCAAGTGCCACTCGCTGCTGAAGCCCAACTTCACGAGTGCTGTCCGGTCGAGCTCGCCTTTCGTCAGCCCGTCCGCCAGCATGTCCAAGGTGTCGATCCAGCTGAGCTGCGCCAGCTGCAGGCGGTCTATCTGCTCACGTGCTGCGAGCGTCGGCACGAACATCCGCTTGTCCGTGGTGACCTTGATGGTGTCGGCGGAGATGGCGTCGAACACTGCCTTCGCGTCAATGGCAGCAATCATCTTCAACACCAGGTCGCCAGCCTCCTGCCGCACTCGCATCTGGTTCGCCGTGCATACTCCTTCACTGATCTCGGTCATCGCCACATTCATGAGAGTGCCGGTCCCGAGCGCGTCCAACAACGCCATGAGCTCCGCGGCGTAGGTGGACCTGACCACGTTGTTCTGCTTTCGACTGTACCAGTCAAGCATCACGATCCTGTACGTCGTTCCAGTTTGAAGCACCTCGTCGTCAGCCTCCAGCAACATGATCACACAGCCTCGGATCGCCAAGCCTTCGAACTCCATGGCGTGGAAGGCTGAGTCGCTGACGACGGCCAGCCGCACTCGGGTCATGTCCAACTCGATGAACCGAACTCCGAGCTGCTTCGCGTTCACCATGATCCACTTCAGCAGCCGGTTGATCTTCCGGATGTCTCCGACCGCCGGCTTCTTGGCCTGCCGCTGGAGGTAGCTGACATACACTGCAATGGGCGCCATCGTCTGCGTCATCCATGCACTTCCTCCGAGCAGCGACATGTACGCCGCGTGGCTCTCCACGCTCACCTGGCCATCTTCGTTCTCCATCACGTACTGGTCCTCCTGGAGCGGTCGCAGCTGCTGAACGTAGTGCTGCTGATGCGTCCAGATGGCCTTGGTCACAGGGTCCTGCTCGTGCATGATGCCGATGCACTCAAAGCAGTCGTACTGGCGCTTCAACTTCCCAAACTCGCTCTCTATCATGCTCAGCACTTTTTCCCGCAGGTGGTCCTCACCGCCGCCCTTCAGGTCGTCCACGTGCGAGGACATGATCATCTGCAACTCGCCCTTAGCGTCGTGGTACACGTAGATCTGCGGGTCGCTGATGAGCGCCTTGCCCCCTGTCTTCTCCAGCACTTGCTTCAACATGACCTGCCACAGCCTCGGCGCGTCCTTCAGGCCGAAACCGCAGCGCAGGAGCAACAACACCTCTGTCACAGGGTTGTAGTCCTCGTAGCCCTCCAGCTGCCGGAGGACTGGAATCGATCCTGGCGGCATCGTGAACTGTACCTTCCGCTTCACCTCGCCGTCCATGGCGGCGACCTGCTCGAAGGTGAGGCCGCGCAAGAACGCCTGGCTGATGTCCGCTGAGAACAATCGCCACTTGCGCTGCGCCGTCACCTGGTTCACCAGTCGTTGGCCCCATCGTGTCGTAGTACCCGCAAAGGTGGACAGCTCAGGTGAGCGCGCACCTGCTTCTTGCCGTCGATCTCCTTCCACTTGAGCACCCAGCGCGAGTCGATGATGTTGGTCGCCTGGTCCTTCGGGAAGCGCTGGAATGCCTTCAAC
The DNA here is from genome assembly GCA_963575745.1 of Prorocentrum cordatum. NCBI lineage: Eukaryota > Dinophyceae > Prorocentrales > Prorocentraceae > Prorocentrum > Prorocentrum cordatum. The sequence continues at coordinate 32,514 of CAUYUJ010002452.1, forward strand.
TCTGCCCAGCGCTGGAGCTCGTCCTTCATGGCCTGACGTACTTCGACTTCGTGAGCTCGGGCCTCTTCCAGCGTGAGCACGTTCATCTCGCGCTCGACGACGATCTCGCGCTTGCCCGTGTTGTAGACGCGCAGGACGTAGATCTCACCTGCTCCAGGGCGTCGTGTGTGCTCCACCTCAGGGTACACCCAGTACATGAGCGGCGCACCTATGCCGATCTCGACGCAGTCGGGTCGGGAATTCGAAGAATCATCCTCTACTGCCTCCGCCACGTGATCTGCGTCCGGGGCTGCGAAGAAGAAGTCGCTCTGAGCGCACTCGGTGTCAACAGCAGGCAGTGCGGCCTGCTCCCTCATGTGCTGCCAGCTCGCGAACGAGTACTCCTGGGTCGCGTCGCTGTCCGAGTCGCCGTCGTCGTCTTCGCCACCATCATCTTTGATCGGGAGCACTGGCTCATGCAGGGGTGCAGGAGCCCCAGCTGCCGCCGCTGGTTCACCTGAACCTCGGGCTCCATGATCACGATCCGGGCCATCACGTGAGCGCGATCTCTCTCGAGCACCCCCGCCTGGCTTCACCGGCGGCCTCACAGGCGGCACGGCGTTGTCGGCGACGGCCGGAGCAGGAGAAGGCCCTCGTGGTCGATGTTGCCCTCGGTTGCTCCGACTCCTCGTAACGTCCGATGCTGCACTCGTCTGCCTGGATGCGCTCGATATGCTCGTGTCGGGCACTGGCATTGATGCACTCGTCTGTCTAGATGAACTTGGGATGCTCGTGTCGGATATCGGCCTGTCCTGCCAGGGCATGTCGAAGTCTTCCTCTTGAAGCTCCGGAGGGTCCTGAAACGGTCCAGGTTCGGGTCGCTCTGGCTGCCCGTACCGTCGCGCGTGCGGAAGGTTGCCGAACCATGGACCCCCAAGATGCGGAACCTCGGGTTCACGTCGCCGAAGTTCACGAACAGACTCGTCGTCCGTCATGATGAACTGCACGAAGCTAACGTCCCGCCAGTGTTCCTTGCCAAATATCGGAGCCAACTTCAATCGAGCAGAACCCGACGCCTCGTGGTACCAGGACAGCTCTGGGCGTCCGCGCCGCCACCACCATAGGAAGCTGTGGTCGCATCCGACCATTCCTTCGAGCACGGACACGCCATTGCCCACTCGAGCGCCGATGCAGCCCACCAGATAGAAGCCACTGGCGGCAACATGCAACACCGCCAGGACCAACTCGCTGAGCTTCTGGCTGTCCGCGGTCCGCTTCCACCCGGCGTCGAAGAGCCACCCGACGCGCACGACCTTGCTGTCCAGCTGGTCCGCGTAGCTCATGATGGTGGCCACCGGGTCGCGCGATCCTGCCTCGAAGAAGATGTTATTCGTGAACATCACGAAGTACACGAGGCTTCGCCGAAGGTCCTGAGGTCGTACTTGAAACACTCGTCCCTGCCATCGAATGAGCACTGGAGGTCCGACCTGCAGCAAGGTCGCTGGGCCGCGCCACCCCGACTCTTCCTTCGTGCTCGGCGGTCGGTGAAAGTCAACCTGGTCGCCGACCACCAGCTGCAGCGCCTCGTGCGGGGCGCGCGTCTTGGATCGAAGCGCGCGCCTCAGCCTGTCCTTCGCGGTCATCTCCACCATGGCTTGCATTGCAACTTCGCGTAGCCGATGATGGTGTCGGGAGATCCCTGGGATGCCAGCCGACTGGTCGTCAATCTGGCAGTCGCTCACCGGCTCGAACTCGGCGAGCAGGGGCGGAAGCCGGCCGTACACCGCCTGGTAGGGGCTGTAGCCAGCCACGGTGATGAGGAGGTTCTTGATGAGGGCACACTCCATAATCACGATCTCCAACGGCATCACAATGCCTTCTTCTGCAAGCTGGGCCTGCACACGGTGTATGATCTTGCGCACCAAGTCGTGATGGCGTTCCACCAGCTGCGCGTGCGAGCCCTCCTCTTTGGCCTTCATCTCGATGCCCCAGCGGTCCAGCCACTGGTACGCCTCCTCGCCATGGAGGCCGCCCTCGATGTCGGCAATCAGCAGCTTCATGGGGCCATGAGGTCGTAGCCATCCCTGGGTGATGCCGGCGATAATCATGATCGCTGTCTTGCGGTCCAGAATGTGAAGCACTGTCCAGCGTGTCGCCTCATCGATCATGTGGGCCACCATCTGTTCGCCGATGTAGAGGATGTCCCACTGCACCATCTCGTTGAAGCCCGTCGCGAGCCGAGAGATCGTCATGCTCTTCGGTCCCGGTCTCGTCCATAGCCTGCACACCCGGCACGTGTCGCAGATCTCCTTCACCAGGGCCAGCGTAGATGCAGGAGCGCCGGCCTTGGTCAGCAGCTCTCTGAGGCGAGCTGCTGGAGCGTGCCAAAATCGAACATGAAGTCGTCGAAGCTGGCGCCGAACGACTTCCTGGTGTGGGCTGTGCAGCAGTCGAAGCGCGTGCCCGAGGTCAAACGCGGTCCAGCCTGGCTCGTCACTGCCTCGAGCCTGCGTCCCCGCATCCACGCCTCGGGCTCGTGCGGCTGGGGCCGCAGCCGGCTGCTCCGCGACGGGTGCCTCGCCGATGGCGTCCGCCGATCCCGAGGCGCCACCTGATGCCTCGTCCGGCTCCGCCTCTCCAGCTGCTGGCAGACGCGATCGCAGTCGCCGTGCCGCCGCTGTCGCTCGAGCCACTCGAGGTCGACGCTCCGCAGGCGCAGGTGGAGGCGGTGGCGGTTCAGGTTCGGCATCTGGCGCGTCGGCTCGCGCGGCGCTCGGTGCCTGATTCGCCGTCGGCTCCTCGGAGGCTGGTGGTTGTCTCGGTCGTAGCTCTCGAGGTCCAACTGCTCTTGGGAGAACACTGTCTGCTCGGCATTCTCCAGGTATTCGGGTATGTCGTGTGTCTGAGGCCGCGCGACCACTCCGGCACGCCGGGCACTTCAGGTCGCGATTCGTCGGCACAAATTTATGCTTGCATGTCTCCCCTCGATCGTGGGATGGATGGTCAGCCGGCCGATGATGCCGACATCCTGCGCACGGCTGCACAGCGCGCGGTACTCCTGCTGCTGATGCTGCTGCTGGTGCTACCGCTGCTGCTGCTCCTGAAGCTGGTGCTGCCGCTGCTGCTGCTCCAGAGGCTGGTGCTGCGGCTGCTGCCGCTCCAGAGGCTGGTGCTGCGGCCGCAGGCGCCGAGGAAGCAGAGGAGCCAGCTGGTCTGGATTGTACAGCAGCCGTGGGGTAGCACTCGTACACAACGAGGTGGTGTCCCTGATACCTCACGCGCTCCACCATCTGGGAAATGCTCGCTGCCAGCTCCCGGCAGATGCCAATCGCCCACTCCGCGTGATCCTTGGGGTTCTCTAGTCGCCACTCGTCACGCTCTGGATGGGGTCCTCGGCCACCATGGGCCAGCAAAGCGTGATCGTGCTGGCCGTCGCAGCGAAACTTCCTGAGTCCGGCGATCAGGCGCTCGTCCGAAGCCCAGAACTCAGAGGACTTCTTGATCGGGAGTCCCGTTCGCCGCCCGATCTTGCCGGCCATGCACTGGTCGACTTGGCACCACACCACCGCGTAGTTGTTGGCGATGTATTGCCAGTCGTCGAGCTTGTAGAAGTCGCTGCCCAGCGGCTGCTCCGAAGCAAAGTGGCGGCCGGCGTCCATCTGAGTGCACGCCGCTGCAGCGGCGATGCGGGCCAGCCCCACTGATGTCTTGCGACTGCGGAGCCAACCGTCGTAGTTGATGACCCTGTTGAGCGCCGAAAACCCTTTCAAGCTCGTGCAGGGCGTGCTAATAAGTAAGACAAGAGGCTTGCGATGATACAGATATTCCCAAAACTGCCTCTGGCCCTCGTGCGTCATCAAGTTGCAGTCGCAAATGAGGTCGAAGTTGGGACCGCCCCGATATCCTCGTCGCACGAGTAACCGGGTTGTTCCAGATGCGCCACCGCACAACTCCGCGACGTCGTCGTGCTGCAGGTGGCCGTAGTAGAGGTTCATGTATGTGTCCATATCCTTGACTGAGCTGAAGAAGTTCTGCTGCTCGTCTTTCTCGTTCAGGTGCGCCTCCGAGCCGATCATGCCAAAGAACTCGGACATCATGATGTACGGCTGCTCGTCGATGTACTGGTCCTCCCTGAGCTCGGTGCCGTAGCACACCTCGTCCAGCTCGTACTCGTTCGCCACGTAGAGTTTCGTGAAATCGGAGCCGCAATCGTCGAAGACCTGCTCCACTGTCTGTGGCCTCTTCTTCACCTTGCGCTCCGGGTCTGCTGCCTTGCGCGCCTTGTCGCGCGTCCTCTGCTCGGTGGGAAAACTCGCGGTCAGCGCGCTCACCTTGCAGCCGGTCTCGTCGACGTCGTCCGCGAATGATACTCGGCCAGGTCGACGTCGCTCACCTCGTGACTGCTCCTCGTCGGCTTCTCTCAAGGCCGCTGTCCGAGATCCTGGAGGCCCGGTAGTCGTCGGATCCGTCCTTGACGACCCGGGTCGGGAATCACCCCCGGCCTCACGGCGTGATGTAGCTGTCGCAGATGGCGACAATCCGTCGGCTGCGTCGGATCTCGCGCCGCCGTCGAAGCAACCAGCGGCCACCATCCGCTTGACCAGAGCAGATACCCCTCTGGCCTTGAAGTCCAACCGATCTGCAGCAGTCTTCCGTGTAACATGTCGGCCTGCTGGCCAGCCGCAGCGACACTTCGCGTCGTGGTCGTCGAAGTAGCTGCTGCTGACGATGCGCGTAGTCTGCGCTGCTGGTGATCCTCGAGCATCGCGCACACCGAGATTGCACCATCTTAGTCGTCCTGCGTGCCACCTCCTGTCGTCCAGCAGTTCCAGGATGTCGGGCATGTCCCACACCGCGCTGCCCTCGTCCGCCTCGACGATGCAGCAGCGATGCCCTTCAAGTTGAGCTCGAGCGATCTTGCACTCGAAACGCTTGGCTCGCTTGTCGTTGCGGGTGCCTCGCGACGTGCCCGGCTGAGCCAGGCTGATCCAAACGAGCTCCGGCTGCTGGTGGCGCAGGGAATCCGCCCACTTATCCTCCTACCCGAGGAATCTGTGAACATCACAGTTGCGACCCACCGCATATCCGCATCCGTGCAGCGCATTCTGGCACAGGTTCTGCAAGTCGCCGAACACCCATGCCGATGGCGGTCTCCCCTGTACTTCCCTGGTGCCCCCGCCGTCCCGAGCACCGAGATGGGGTGTCTTCGATCAGAGGTGCAGGCTGCCCGCGTCGGGCTGCCCGCTGGCGCTGTCTGCTGCGGCGCCGCTGCCGGTTGGCGTCGCAGTGGTGGTCTTCTTGCTCGCCGTCCTGGTAGATGCGGGAGTCGGCGCGGTCGCTGCGGGCAAGGACGTCGGACCGGATGTCGTCGAAGTCGCCAATGCCATCGTCCTCGTGGGCCCGAACTCCCCGATGTTCCCGTCTCGTCGTAGAGGTCGCAGGGCAGCATGAGATGACCGGCGTGGCTCTCTTCCAGATGGTACTGCGATGATCCTGGACTCAGCTGCAGGGAGTAGCCGCCCGGGCCGATGCGGTACATCCGATTGTTGAAGCAGTCGAGCAGGATGCGCTGGTCCCGCAGCGATGCTCGCCCGAGCAGTGCCGGCACGCTGCTGTTCGGGAGCACCGGCGCCTCGTAGGTCGCGGCTTGCCCTCCCTGCAGCGCCAGTTGATAGCGATGGGCGTGCGTGGCCTGCTGAGATCCTGAGCCCACACCACCAACCTCAAGCACCCGGTCAAGTGGGGTGCGAACAGGCGGTGGACGTCCTGCCTGCTGCTGTCGCGCTGCCATCCTGTTGCCCCACTCGTCGCCAGTAAGGTTGCCTGGGCTCCCGGGGTCCACCAGCAGGGCCTCGCCGCTCCTGTCCTTCATGCGGGTGCGAACCAAGTAGGTCTCCCCGCCAGCGTTCTCGAACTGATCCACTCGCCACCATGGGAACCATGTTGGGCTGGTCACGGCCGCTGATCGCCCAGCTGTCACCGGAGGCTGCTCCTCCACAGCTCGGTCCTGCATGCTGGCCTGGATCTCCGTCAGTATGTCGTGCTCCGCGACGTTGTCGCGCATGTCGAGGGTCTCCCAGCTCAGAGCCTCGCGGAAGGTGTCCTCGTCAAGGTCGTCGATCTGCAGGCCAGGCGTCCGGGCGTCCTCAGTGAACCAATGCAGCACTCCAGACAAGGCTCCAGTCCGCGGCTGCGTGGGCACGGGCGCATAGGCGGCCAACGTTGGGTCGGCGGCGGGAGCCCCGGCCTGCTGCGTCCCCGTCGCGGCGCTGCCAGCGTTCCAGGACATGAAGTGCTTGCCCTTGCCCTTGCCCTTGCGCTTGGGGCAGGCGGCCACGAGGTGGGTCTCCGAGTCGCACTCGTGACACCGCATGGTGCGGCCGTCCCTGCCTCGGGGATTGGTGGCGCCGGGCGTGCCTGCCATGTAGTGCTTGCCGCCCTTCTTCTTCTTGCCTTTTCCTCCCGCCAGCGAGCCTGGGTTCACCACCGATCCGCCGAAGTGGTATCCCTTGCCGTGGCCTCGCCCGCGTCCAAAGCTGCTGCCGCCCTTGCCGCTGCTCATGCGGAGGGACCAGTTGCTGCGCGGGAAGCGAGAGCGGCGGCTGTTCCGTTGGACGAAGTGGCGAAACCTGCGCTTCGCGAACAGGTACTCATGTAGCAGGGTGTCGTAGTCCCAGCCCTCGGAGTCGCCATAATACTCCTGCAGCTCCTCCTGAGTGAACTGGGAAATGTCCAAGTCGTCGTCGTCGGTCATCGAGTCCTCGTCCCCGGGCTCGTCCTCGTACAGGTAGCTCGAGCAGACGGCGCAGCAGTCGTAGCCCTCGTCGTCCTGGACCACGTAGTGCTGGGACGTAGATCCAGCGCTCCCTGCCGCGCCGGCTGCGTTCTGACCATACATATAAGCGGCCGTGTCGTTCCAGGTGTTTGCGCCGCTGTCGCTCTCGCCCGTAAACCAATGATGACCATGATATCCTTTGCCGCGGTACCCTTCAGCCAAGTTCTGAGGTCCCGCGTGGGTGTGCTCTGCGAAGTGGCCCTGCTGCCGCACCATCCCGATCACGCTGTTCAGCTGATCGAGCGTCAGTGGCAGCTGGCCGCTGTTGGCCTGCAGCACCAAGGGGTACACAGCCTTGGGCACATGCAGGGCCTCCAGAAACAGCAGTGCGAGCACCGGTGTCGGCAGCACGAACGGGTCGTCCAGCTGCGCCACTCGGGCGCGCAGCGCCTCGAAGCGCGTGATCGCGTCGTCGACGCTCTCCCGCTCCTGCCTGCGGAAGGTGAGCAGTTCGACGATGGTGCTGATCGACGACTGGACGTCGAGCGGGCCAAAGCGCCGCCGGAGCCCAGTGATCAGCATCTGCACTCCGTCCTCGACCAGGTTGCCCAGCTGGTCGAACCTGCCGTGCGCAATGGCCTCGACCGGCACTTCGCGGCAGAGGTCCCTCGCCGTGCCGCCGAGCCGCTGGACGATCGCCGGGCCGCGCTGGTGCTGCTGCAGCTCCGTCGCCGCGCACCACAGCATCACGTCCTGGACCCACAGCCTGAAGGGGTACCCGCGCTGCTCAAGGTACGGCGCCCAGAACGGCGGGACCTTCGACGTGCTCTGCTGGGCCAGCTCCGCCGCCGGCAGGCCCTGCACGTTCTGCTCGTGGGGTTGGCCCCACTGCGGCGCCGGCAGCCGCGACTCGCCGATGCGCTGGCCGCGCTGCGGCGTCATGGGCCTGAAGCCCAGGGGCTCCGCCGAGCTCGCTACGTTGATCAGGATGCCGAGGAGACCGATGAGCAACACGATCTTGCTCGGCGTCGAACTCGTCGAAGAGGAAGAGCATCCAGTACTTGATGATGTCGTGGCCTGCACGGGGCAGGCCGCACATGGAGCGGTCGTCGCAAAGCAGGTACAACGCCTTGAGCTCGACTCCACCCCATTGCCGTGGTCGCCACGCTGCGGCCTCTCGCCGCCCGCGTCGCACGCAGAGCCGGCCGGAACTGCAGCCGACCCTGCAGAGCCAACCGGCTCCGCTACCAGAGTCGAAAGACCTCTGGTGCTCTCCTCCTCCTTGCGGCCGAACGGCCAGGCATCACGCACAAGAGAAATGATCGTCATCATAACCATGCTGAGATGTGCTGAACTTTGACTGGTCTCGCCTCAATCTCTGTCGACAGTTCGGCGGGCGCGCCGCCTTCTCTAAGCCAAGGGCTGCGGAGAATGCAGGCATGCGGCGGCGCTCTGTGAAGAGTGGTATGCCTTCGAGCGGAGGCGTGGCCAAAATATCCCGCCAGGCGTTCGCATGCAGTCAGCGTATATCTGAAGCATGCCTTCGAGCGGAGGCGTGGCCAAAATATCCCGCTCTCCCCTGCACCCTTTCACTAGGGGAGGAGGAGGAGGAGGAGGAGGAGGAGGAGGAGGAGGAGGAGGGAGGAGGAGGAGGAAGAGGAGGAGGAGGAGGAGGAGGAGGAAGGAGGAGGAGGAGGAGGAAGGAGGAGGAAGGAGGAGGAGGGAGGAGGAGGAGGAGGAGGAGGAGGAGGAGGCGGAGGAGGAGGAGGGTGGTGGAAGGGGAGGACGAGGAGAGGCTCTACAGGTGCTTCCCTGCCTCGGGGTGCCTGCCCTCGACCGGGGCCCCTCTTGGCAGCAGGCTCTCTTCTCGAAGGGGCGCGGCACTCGGCGAGCGCGCAGCCAGACGCGCGCTCGACGCGCCGTCTCGCGTGGCCCCGCCCACCCTGCCTGCGAGTGTTGCACCCAGGCGGCGCCGTCGCGCGCGCGCGGTGCGAACGGCGGAGCCCCACTTTGGGGGGGGGGAAGGGGGAAGGGGGGGCGCGCGTTCGCGCGCCGAGTGGCGGCGCCGCCGGACCCCTTGCCGGCTCCTCGGGGTCTCTTCCCCGGCGGGGCCTGGGCACGCGTCGGATGGGCCCGTTCTTCGGCCTCTGCCGAGGCAGACGTTGGCACGTCCCCCTCGACGGACCGTGCTGGGCAGGCACGTGCCCGGGCTCGCAAAGCCCTGCGGCGGGGGCCGCGCGCTCCTCGGGGGCCGCGGGCACGGGGACCGCGCGGGCGGCTCCGGTCGCCGCCTCGAGCACCGCCGAGCTCGCCGGCACAACGCTGAGGATGGTCGGCAAGACATACAGTCGGGGGCTTGACCTAAGAAACCCAAAATAAGGAACGGGGCCCCTTTTTTCCATAAGTTCACCTTCGATTTCCTGCCGAAAACATAAGGAAAGCCTGAGGCAAGCTGTGAAACACTCAAGGAACGCGGAGCCCCTTCCCAACGAAAAGGAGTCCTTCTTCAGGGCCCCGACTGTACAGTAGGAGACCGACCACAAGAAACCTGCAGCAAGAGACCCAACCCGGAGACCCCAGGACGTCCACTGAGTTTTGGGGCGGGAGCGCCACGCTTCCCATCGCAAAGCCATCGAAATCCAAGAAACCCAGGGCACCCTGGAGGCAAGCAGGGTGTTTCTTGGCATGGGTTTCCACAGTATCTGCCCCGACCAACTCTGCATCAGGCTGCGCTCACGCCACCGACGCTGCTCCTTCCTGCGCAGGCATCTCAGGGCGTGTTCGGTCCCCGCCACCCCACTGCATCCCCTGCACCTCTGCCTTGCGTGCGCAGGGCAATGCCAAAACTCATGCTCGATGACTGCAAACAGTGAGGATCCTGGGCGCACCCGCTGGCGGTGCACCTCCTGGATGGCGGCGCCACCTGGATCAGAAGCGGGATGGCCCCCGCCGCCGTCTGCCGCTGCAGCCGGCCCTCTGCACCAAGCTCCACGATGGACCAGCCAGCCCGTCGCCTGGCACTGTGAGGGGCAACGATAGGGGGGGACTGGCATAGGGGGGGATGCATCGACCTGGAATCGGCGATACATCGCCGATAGATCCGCGATAGGCCTGCGATAGTGAATCCTGCGATAGGTTGGGGCTATTGGGCCCCTATCGGCGGCGATTGGGGGTCGATGCATTGCCCCCCTATGCCTATCCCCCCTTATCGTTGCCCTCGACACTGGAAGGTCGGAGCAGGCGGTCGCCCCATCCGTGTAGACCTCCCCCCCCCCGTGCCGCAGGCTGCCCTCGGGCCGTCGGGCCCCGTGCCGACGCGCGAGGAGGCCTGGCCAGGCAGCGGGGGGGGGGACGGCCGGGGCCGGGCTGCGGCGGCGTCTGCTCGGGCGCGCGAGGGCGCCCTCTCCTCGGCCAGGGCACGCCCCGATGGGGCAGGGAGGTCACGCCCTCTGCGGGCGGGTCTGCCAGACGGCGGCCCGGGCCCGAAGCTCCACGGCAGCGCCTCCGAGGCGGTCGCCACCGCGGTCCAAGCCAGAATTGCCTGCGTGACGCCCTCGTGCCGCGAGGCAGGCCCACACTTCCACGGCGCTCTCCGCCGCCATCCGGGTCGGGGCCTCCACGGCGCTCTCCACCACGGTGCGGGGCAAAGCCTCCGTGCTGACCTCCGCCGTGGCCCATGCCCCGTGCCAGCGTGCCACAGGCGAGAGCCTGGGGTCCCCACATGGGGCGCGCGCAGGGAGGCGGCGGCAGCTGCACGGCTGGCGGCACCCGGGGAGGGCGAGGCCCCGTGTGAGTCTTGCGCCTCCCTCTCCTCCTCGCTCGAGGGGCAACGATAGGGGGGATAGTCATACAGTCATCGGCCTGACCGAAGGAACGATAAATAAGGAACGAAGCCCTTTTTTTATCCTAATGAATAACGCATAAGGAACGATAAATAACAAGTAACGCATAAGGAACTGTAAATAACGCATGCAAACCTAAGGAACGACCGAGCCCCATTTGAAAAGTAAGTGTTCCTTACTCAAGCCGCTCACTGTGGGGGGGATGCATCGACCTGGCATCGGCGGTACCTCGCCGGTAGCTCGGCGAGAGGCGCCCCCGATGGCGGAGCCGCACCCTCAATGAGCGGGGCATGGGTTATCGGGCCCCGATCGGCGATGCACGGGCGAGTGCGGGGGGTCGACGCCTCCCCTCCCCTATGCCGATCCCCCCCCTAATCGTTGACCCTGGTCTTATCGTCGGGGCCTCGACCTAAGGAACCCAAAAGAAGGAGCGAGGCCCCTTTTTGTCCATGAGTTAAACCTCGAGTTCCCATCGAAAGCATAAGGAAAACCTGAGGCAAGCTGCGAAACACTTAAAAGGAACGCGGAGCCCCTCCCCAAAGAAAAGGGTTCCTTCTTCAGGGCCCCGACTGTACCAGCCTCGAACTTATCCCTTTCCCTAAGATTGACACGCCGAAAGGCGATGCCAATCTTAGGGATGCGCCCTCAAAAAAAGTAAGGGAATCCCTAAGATTGGCATCGTGATGAGGAGATGCCCAGCACAGGGATAGGGACATGTTCAAGGCTGGTAATGATCGCTGTTCGCTCAGATCAGTATGCCGCTTCTTAGTGGGCATGCCACTAAGTTCAGCGATTGTTCAACAGCGCTCTCGGGCAGTTTCCAGCAGGCTTTCAGCGGGTTCAGCTCCTCAGGGGCTCAGCGCCACAGGAATGGTGAATCATCATCGTCATCATAAGGTTTCGCGGTGTTCATTGGACAACCCTCAGGGTGTTGGCAGTTCGCCGTCTTCAGCGTTCAAGGGTCTTGCGTTCTGACCGCGAATCCTGACCATAGATGTCGGTCGCGGGGGGAAGGGGAAAAACATGATCTGTTGCGGTTCGGTGCGATACTAAAGATACCGCTCCGCGAAATCCGCCCACGCAGATTATTTATGTTCGTTTCGCTGTTAACGATAACACCTGGGGGCTTTTTGATCGCTTCGTCCAGTTAATGTCCCAGAGTGTCTTTGCTTGCCTACGCTAGGCAAAAACTATGTGGGCGCATGTTCGCTTGGCCTCGCAACCTTATAGCAAAGAAGGTTTGATTCGTAGTTTACAGAGCTCGTGAGGTAAACCGTCAATTGCGACTTAATGTCTCAAGGTGATCTTACGCATCAAGTCTACACCGCCCATGGTCCCGCCAACCCTACTGCTCGTACAATCCAGCACACGGGCAATGGGGCCTTCGATAGAGTAGGAGCAAGGACGCCCGTCCTCTGGCATATCGCACCAGCGCCGCTGGCTCCAGGCAGTCTGCACTGCGCGGTGACGGAAATGGAGAAAGGGAAAGGGAACGAGACCAGGGCCGGCGGGACGAAGCAGGCGGGAGGACAGGCGAGAATGAGCAAGGATGGAGAAGGCGACGGAGGGGAGGAGGAGAAGGAGGAGGAAGAGGAGGTGGAGGAGGAGGCGAAGTCTTCAACAATGAATCAGATGTGAAGAGCTCTAAGAAGGCTTGCAAATAGGACGACGGCCCTCTCTATCGGGATATTGATCCGCTAAGATGTCATAAGAGGCACAGGTAATCCTGAAGGCAGAATTTGTACTGCAGCTGTGAAACACTGCACGTCATCATCTTTCACCTCGCAGCCCAGCCGCACTGAATTCTTCCCCGCTCCTCGGAGCACACGGACACACAGCCCCTGCACGAGTGCCCCCCTCATCTTCCCCACTGGCAGCAGGCGGCATCCTCACAGTCAGTGGTCCTCCTCCTCCTCCTCCTCCTCCTCATCATCATCATCAGCATCAGCATCATCGTCATCATCGTCGTCATCATCAGCATCATCATCAGCATCATCAGCATCATCAGCATCAGCATCAACAACATCAGCATCAGCAGCATCATCATCTTCACCATCACCATCACCATCACCATCACCATCACCATCACCATCACCACCATCATCATCATCATCATCATCATCATCATCATCATCATCATCATCATCATCATCGTCATCATCATCATCATCATCATCATCATCATCATCATCATCATCATCATAGTCCTCGTCGTCATCATCACCATCATCATCAAATGGGTGCGCATACCCCTCCCCAGCTTCTCGAGCGACCGACCATCGACCCCAGCGCCTTGGACCTCGTCCCGCCAGGTGCGCCCGACCCCCCTTGAGAGAGGGACGCCCAGGGCCTTTCCGTAGTACGCGAGGAAGCCGAACATCCACTTAGCCGTCGTGATGATCTGCTCCTTGGTCACGTAGGGTGCCACCTCTTTGTAGACCTGGGCTGTGTTGACGACGCGCCGATCGAGACGCATTAACCCAGAGATCTCCCCAGTATACGCGATGGGCTGCCAAGACAAGGCGAGGCACGCTGCTGAGGCCAGTGGCGCAGAGCTGGCGTCGAAGGAAGGCGAGAAGAGAGGAGGGAGGGAGGGAGGACGGGGAGCGAGGAGGCAGCAGGGAGAAAAGGGGGGGCGAAAGAACGAGCTCCGGGGGGCGATGGCCCAGCACTATCTCGAGGAAAGCTTGGGCTGTCCCTGGGTCTCGACCATGGCGTAGCACTCAAATCTCTCCTCTTCCGATTGACAGACTCTGTTGGCGTTCTGAATGGATTGGTCACGGTGTGAAGCAGCAGGAGGAGCAAGAGCAGGAGGTGTGGCTGCAAGGCTGCGCCGCCTGGAAAGACTGGTCAGGATGCATGACCACGTGGTCGAACACGTCGCTCGTCATAATGAAGTTCAGGTGGTCCTCCGACGGCACCGTGTCGTTCTCGACCACACCCTTCTCTACATCCTTCGGTGTTGCTGCTATGGAAACAATGTCCGCGACAATGTCCGCGACAATCCACGCAACAATCTACTCTCTTTCGAGATCGGACTAAATAATCGGCGTCAAGGTTCAGAGAGGGGACCCAGCTCGAAGCCAGCTCGCCTGGCCACGCGCTCCGACTGGTATCGCGCGCACCGCAGTGCAAATATGAAACATGTGAGAGAAGAGTGAATTCATATATATATATATATATACATACATACATACATACAAATAGATCAACATTAGATACGATAGGCCCGAGAGACGAGCGAAGAGACACTGTTGGAGATCTGCACGCAGCAACGCTTGCGCTTCAGAGGGCCCTGCCCGCGCCCGGAAGGGCCCGCAATTGGCCGGCGGGGTCGGGCCGTGGCCGCCCACGGGGAGTGCTCCGCGCGCCGTGGCCCGCAGGACGCCCAATGGGGCCCCGCGAGGCGCCATAGGGCCCCGCGGCTTCCCGCACGCCGCGGCCGCTGCACCCCCCCGCGCACGGCCGCGGCCGGGCACGCCGACAGAGCCTCGACGCGCCCGCCCGGCGCACGAGGCGCCACCCGCCCCGCGCGCGGGGCGCCCCCCCCGGGGCGCCCACTCGAGGCGCCCCGGGTGGGCGGGCGCCCGGCGCCGACCTCTCGGCGCGCCCGCCCAGCGGGCGAGGAGCCCGCGGGGCGCTCACGGGCGGGCCCCCGGCGAGAGCTCCGAGCACACGCGCGCACACGCACGCACACAGCGCAGCGCACACGCGCAGCGCACACGCACACACACACACACACACACACACGCACAGACACACACACACACATACACACACACACACACACACACACACACACACACACGCGCGCAGCGCACACGCGCAGCGCACGAGGCGTCCCCCGGCGCCCACGGGCAGGCACCGCGCGAAACGTCACCGGCGCCGACCGGCGGGCACTGGGCGAGGCCTCGGCTCACCCCTCGGGCACGATGCGCGCACGAGGCGCCCGCCGACCCCGGAGCCAAGCGAGAGCCCGGCACACCCAACCGCTCACCTTGCGGAGCACAAGTGAACTTAGGAGGCAACTACTGGGGGGCTGTCGTCGGAAAAAATCAAGAAGGATCGAACCCAATTGGTGGGCTGCTACGCCAGATTGGACCTCGGATGAAGCGGGATCAAGCCGGATTAAGCCGCACCAAGCGGGATTAAGCCAGATTTCGGGCCAAGGCAAAATCAGAATTTGACCCCCCAGGAGCGCATCCGAAGTAAACACCCGCAAGTGCAAGCACGGCTAGGGCAACATGCGAGAGAAGCGGGAGCGGTCGTCTGCTCTGCACAACCTCGCGGTCTCGGGGGTTGGGCCCAGCCCGGTCTGAGAGTCGTGGCGGGCACCCAAGACGTAACATGGCGCAAGCCGGCGTCCCGTCTGCCTTGTCCCAAGATAGGAAAAGAAGAATGAGAAGACAACGAAGCGAGGTGAAGTCCAGTGAATGTTATAAACATGTTTTCCAGCGTGGGCAGCAAATCGTGAATTATGGCACTGTAAGTATGTAAGGCATGTGGCGCAGTGGACGTGGTGCAAGCTACGTGGTGCCATTCATGTGGTAAACGCGATGCTGTCAAAGCTTAACTCTGTTGTAAAATACGTGCAAGCTGCGTGGCGTAATATATATATGTGGTGCAGGCTTTGTAGTGTAAGCTCTGTGATTTCAGCCTTAGGTGTGAACTATGTGGTGAAAGCTACGGGATAAAACCTATATGTGGATAAAGCTGCGTGTTGCAAGCTACGTGGTGCAAACAACGTGGTGCTATCCACCTGACGGGACTTGAAGTAATCAAATCCACTGCCCGCGCAATCATGCCACCCTCCCACCCGCAAATTGCTTTGCACAACCCATGCGGCCGCGATTGCTGTGACTTCTTGTCTCTGACCCAAGCATCTGCGGCTGCGCTGGCAAGCGCAAGCTCGCGCGCAGAGCGGCCAGCTGGACTGGCACGAACCGACGCGTTCGCGATGGCGCTTACCGATTGGAACTTCCCGGCGCGTCTCAAAGGCAGCACTGGCGCGCGGGCACGTCAATGCAGTTCGGTGACCCTGGCGGGTGCGGCATCATGATGACGTCGGCAAAGGCGGCAAACATGATGATAGTAGCGACAGTGGTGGTGATGGTGACGATGCCGATGACGACGGCGCCGATGCTGGTGACGGCAATGATGATGATGATGATGATGATGATGATCATCATCATCATCATCATCATCATGATCATGATCATGATGATGATGACCATGATGATCATGATGATGGAGGTTGACGATACCAGCCTGGGTGCGTAGAATGAGTCCAGATGGAAAATTAACGACGAGGCAAAATCATATGCAATATGCAATGTCGCGCGATCGGGAGGGGGGCGGGGGAATATACCACTCCCGCTCCCCAAACAGAGCTTGCACTTAGGGGTTCTTCTTGGGCCTGTCTGGTGGTTTGCGGTTATGTTGCCGCCGTCGCCGCCCCGTTGCCGCTTCGCCGCCGTCCGTCGTCTGGGTCTGTCTGGCGGTCTAGCGGCTATGTTGGCGCCGTCACCGACTCGTCGCCGCACTGTCGCCGCCTGTCGTCTGGGTCTGTCTGGCGGTCTGGCGGCTATATTGCCGCCGTCGCCGCCCCGTCGCCGCCTCGTCGCCGCCCGTCGTCTGGCCCCGTCTCCGCCCGTCGTCTGGGCCTGGCCGTCGGTCTGGCGGGTCCGTGGTCGCCGACCGCCTCGTCGCCGGCTGCCCAACGTTTTGCACTGCAATACAGAAAGGCCGCTTTTTGCAACGCATAGACTGCGCACCACGTAGATTGCACCACATCGATGGCACCACACAATACACACATAGCACCACATATAGATTGCACCACATACGTTGCGCAACATAGATTGCACAACATAGATTGCAGAACCTGTATTTCGCAATATAGAAACATGTACCTCTCCCCCCCCAGGACTTAACGGTACCCCTTTTTTCACATTTCAACTTGCATACAATTTTGCCCCATCGCCCCTCCGAATAATGAATTCCTACCATCCCAAGCGGGCCGGTATCGGTTCCCCCCTTCATCCCCCGCCAAAAACTATGCGCGCGCACCCGCTCATCAACATTCATAAATGTTCAAACACCCATTGCAAAACAAGATACGAAGTGCACACGCGCGCATTGTTAGGCGCGCGTGCCGAAATCCTCCCAACATCGTGGGTGTCGTAAGGAATTTCAAAATCGATCGCCCCGACAACCTATATATATATATATAGGTATATATATATATATATATACGTTTATACGTTTATACATATATATAAATGGTTTCGCACCGAAGGTGCAAACTTGCGCCCGTTGTTGTGAATTCTTACGAAAAACCATTCGTTGGTTAACCCAAGCTCCTAAAATGCGACCAAAGAAGCCGCTCGCGCGCGCATGTCGAAAACGCTCGAACGCCCTTGCGCGCGCTGTCGCAATACGAATTTGCAGAACACGGGACGACGTGCACGCGAGCGCATCGTCGTGCGCGCATGCTTGAACCCTTTGCAAAATCCGAGGCACCGTCAGGATTTCAAAAAAGGGCGCCCGAAAAAAAACAACAAAAAAAAAAAAACGGCGCGCGCTTCGGCGAATTCTTATGAAAACCATCGGTTTTACAACGTTGCCATCAAATTCTGCCAATCGGGCCTCTCGCGCGACATGTCGAACTCATCCTAACGCCCTCGCGCGCGTGCTGGGGGCACGATCAGTGCAAGAAATCATACCACGCGGGCCATTCGCGCGCGTCGGCCGCGCGCGCATGCCGAACTCCTTACAAAACCTTCATCACCGACGCGAAGATATCGTCATCGCTATCGGCGGCCGTGATCAACATCGGCGCCGTCATTGGCCTTGCCGTCGTCATCGCCACCATCGTCGCCATCATCGCTAATCCATTATCGTGTCCACCATTGCCGGCGTCGCCATGAGAGTGCGCCCGCCCACGCCACCGACTCGCACTGAAGTCCCCGCTGGAAGTGCCAAGCGGTCAGCGCCACCGCGGCCGCGTCGGTCGCGCCGCACTAGCTGGTCGCTGCGCGCGCCAGCATGCGCGGGCTAGCGCGGCCTCACAGATGCACCAGCCAACGCCAAGCACTCATCGCAATCGCCGTCGCATGGGTTTTGCAAACAAACTTGCGGGTGGGTGGGTGGGATGCTTGCGAACAATGGAGTAAGTTCGGAAGGGTGATCTACACAGCAAAAACTGCACAACATGGACTGCATGCACCACATGTACTGCCCAACCCAACTTGTACGACATAGATTTCACAACAAAAAATGCGATCCAAAACATATTGCACCACATAGATGGCACCACATCTATAGCCTCACATAGAACGCACAACATAGGTTGCATAACATAGATTACACACCCTAGAGTGTTCAACATTGCACGACAAAGACTGCGCAACAAAGATTGCACAACTCTTTTTGCTAGAACCACATTGCTCGCGGCCCACAATGGCCAACATTGAAAGGATGATGTGTGGTGCAACGTTTGCGGCGCAGGCTATGCGCGGCCAACGAATGCACGGCCAACGAGGCGCTCACGAGTCGCCAGCGCGCGGCCACGGGCGTGCACCAGGTGAAACCCCAGCGGACCCACCCAGCGCACGGGCGCCCACGAGGCGCCCACGGGCGGGCGCCAGGCGAATCCCCGGCGGACCCACCCATCGCGCGGGACGCCCAAGAAGCGCCCACGACCGGCCGTCAACGTGGCACCCGGCGAAGTCCCGGCGGACCCATCCAACAGCCGCGAGGCTCCCACGGCATACCATCAACCACGCACCAGGAGCAACCCCAGCGGACCAAGTCCTTTGGCAACACAAGTAAGAACCCCCAAGTGGACACACTATTTGGGGAACATGTCAATAGACACATCGGGCTTCACGGGACCTAGCAAGATTGAACTCGAGACCACAGGAAACCGAAGAAAACGATCCACGAGAGATGCTGTATAATCGACATGGAGCTGCTGAGACTTCAGCACATGCTTGGTGTGCGTCGCACCGGTTTTGACTGATGCTCGATTTGGCTAGAGTATGTGCTCATCGCTGACTCCCGCAACGCTTGGTATAGCACTAACGCCACTCTCGGACTTCGCTGTTGCATGTCCACCGCCTATGGCCAAGTGCCTACCAACTTCCACTGGAAAATATGCTCTTCTGCGCATACCGACTACTACCACCAGGAGAAAAACAGTACATGTGCATTCAAAGCGAACTGGGCCCCAAGTCAGATGTCTGCGTGCTCAGATTGGAGAGACGGCCTGGAGCCAGGCGAGACCGCCGTCTCCGACAGAACAGTGGCCGAAGCCCAGGCGCAAGAGGCGAACGAGCACAAACCAGTGAAGCTTACAGGGGCAGCCCGCAGCGGCAAAGGAGAACGCTTTCGCAACAGAAATCTGGAGGTCAGAGATCAGACGGAAAATATGATCGCTCTGTGTGCTCGTGCCATGTGTGTTTTGTGTATGTGTTGTGTGTCCTGTGTGTTTGTGTGTTTGCGTGTTTGCGTGTTTGCGTGTTTGCGTGTCTGTGTGTTTAGGTGTTTGCGTGTTTGCGTGTTTGTGTGTTTGTGTGTTTGTGGTTGTGTGCTTGCGCGCGCGTGTCTGTGCGCTTGTACACTTGTGTGTTTGCGCGTTTGTGTGATTGTGCGCTTGTGCGTTTGTGCGTTGTGAGTTTTTGTGTATGTGTGTTTGTGTGTGGTTGTGTGTTTATGTGCTTGCGTGTCTGTGTGTCTGTGTCAATTGTGCCTGTGTGTCGGTGTGTGTGTGTGTGTTGGTCTGTTTGTGTGTTTGTGTGATTGTGTTTGTGTGTTTGCGTGTTTGCGTGTTTGCGTGTGTGCGTGTTTGCGTGATTGTGCTTGCGTGCGTTACGTATTTCTGTGTGTTTGAGTGTTTGTGTGTGGTTGTGTGTCTGTGCGTTCGTTCGTTTGTGTGCTCATCTGTCTGTGTGCGCGTGGTTGTGTTTGTGTGTGGTTGTGTGTTTGTGTGTGTGTGTTTGTGGTTGTGAATGCCTGTGGTTGTGTGTTTGTGAGTGTGCTTGTGTGCGTGTGTGTTTGTGTGTTTGAGTGTTTGTGTGTTGGTGTGTTTGTGTGTGTTGTGTGGTTGTGTGGTTGTGTGGTTGTGTGGTCTTGTGTTTGTGTGAATGTTTGTGTGTTTGTGTGTTTGTGCGTTAATGTGTTTGTGTGTTTGTGCATGTGTGTGTGTGTGTTCGTGTATGTGTGTTAGTCCGTTCGTATGTTTATGTGGTTGTGTGCTTGGGTGTATGTGTGTGTGTGTTTGTGTTTGTGCGGGTCTTGCTTGCTTGTTCTGACATAGGACCACCACCGAAACCGCTACGAGTACATCCCGTCCCCCTGGACGTTTACTCTCCAAAGGGGGCCTCTAAGGGGCCGCGAGAAGAAAATCTCAGGAAGCCAAGGCTGAGGCACACTGCGCCTGGGTTCTGACGAGAAGAATGGCACTGGTGTATCAATTCTGCTTCTCACGCCCGGGCCCGTCCACCCTTGCACACACATCATATGCAGCACGCACCTCGGCTGAGAAGGCTTCGGACTGAACATCGAACGACTTAGAGTCGGTAAGGCGGCCGAGGCAGCAGTGCTTGACAGCCCAAAACACAAACTCTCGGCGGCAGTCTCCTTCAGCATCGCTTCCATGTACCGCTTCTGCTCGCTGTCTGTGATGCCGTAGTCGCAGACCGCCCGCAGCTCCTGCACCACGCACGCCAGAGCCTGAAGAAGAGCCGTCCGGAAAGCACATAACGCTGGAGACGTGCCCCCTCATCGTGATCCCTCCCAGGCCCCAGCGCACGCGTGATTCATCCATGCTTACTACATGGGTCAAATGGGACTACCAGAGCACAGACAGGAATTCGCTGAAGACACCTGCGGTAATGACAACCATGCGGGACGCCTGCCTCATCATCCTACGCGCGCGGGCTGCCCTAAACGACCCTAGCCCAAGACAAACATTACCATCCCCCAGCGTGCCGCAGGCGGTGAGGGGAATGACCACAAGTTCCATTGAATCCCCTGTGCTGAATGAGGTTCAACTGTTTACTCCGGATCTCATAACAATGGGGGGGGTCTGCTTATGGGGGGGGTCTAACGGGCTTCGTCAAACACAATTGTAGAGGGTCTCGATTTTGGACCCTTTGTTGCCTGTCTGGGGGGGGTCTACTTGGGGGGGGTCCCAGACCGGCCGTCAAACACTTTTTTGACCCCCCCCTGCATTATGAGATGGAGTAGAAGCCCTCGACCCGCAAATGCCGGAACCTCTGAGGGCCAGTCGCACGACTTCCCCAGGAGGCCAGAGGGGCCAAGACGGCCACAGACGATCCAAGCTGGGCTGTCTCTCGGCACAGAAGCGGGAGTCCTCTTGGGCACCTCCTGGGCTGCCTGCCCTCGGGGGGGGCCGGTCGGAGAAGCCAAAATCAATGCAAAAAGGCGCATGCTCTTCAGAATTTGGACGAATGCCCTGCTCTCGGTGCGAAGAGCGCCCAGGACGGGCCAAGAGGCCCCCGAGATCGCCCCAGGACGGCCCCAGAAGCTCCCAAGAGGGCCCAAGATGCCCCCAAGACTGCCAAGAGAGAGGCCCACGAGAGAGACCCAAGAGGGGGAACTCGAACCACCATTGCAAGCCCCCCGCTCCGCGATGGCATCCGAGATCGACAGGGCGCTCCCCGAAGGCCCCAAAGAGGCCTCAAAGAGGCCCCCACCCAAAGCAGGCCTTCGGGAGGCGCCCCAGGAGACCCCAGGAGACACGCAGGAGGCCTCTTTTCCGCAACCCAGGCGCGGTGGCGGGCTTGGCCGAACGGCACCCTATCCGCCGCCCCCTGCGTGCCTTGCCACAGGGGCGCACGGCTTGACAGACGTTAGGTCGGGCATGTCCCCCTACGGGGGGATTTTGGACGACAAATAAAAACACTCAAACAATATTCCAAAATGGTCAAACAAATGATTTTTTAAAAGATAGTCCCCAGGTAATTTGTTTTACTATTTTTGGATATTGCTCCTGTAGAAGGACAGGCCCGATTTAAGACAAACGCTGGGCGATTCAGACTCTTCTAAACCTCCCAACAAGATCTCGGCCCATTCTGCCGGCCGTGCGGAGGGCCGGAAAAAAACCGGGAAAGGAAACCCGAGAACCGCACGCTTCCCGGGTCGACTGGAAACTGCACAGCCCCCGCACCCAAGACTGCCAAGATGACCCAAGATGGCCCGAGTTCGCCCGAGATGGTCCGAGATGGCCTCCGAGACGGTCCAAGACAGTCCGAGATGCCTCCAGGTTCGGCCAAGATGCACCCGCGACGGCCCAAGAGGCTCCCAAACCCTCAAGACGGCCCAAGAGCGCCCCCCAAGACGGCCCAGGAGCACTCCGAGAGACCCTGCAGGAGAGCTCGAGGAGGCCAAAACCATGGATCTCTACAGGTGCGTGACGGACGGAGTTTGAGGCTCTCGCCCGCTGCGGCGCCCGACCCCCCCCCCAGGACGACCCGAGAGGGGCCCCCTTAGCTCCAAGACTGCACGGGAGGCTCTCAAGAGGGCTACACGTCGTTCCATTCTAATCGTGGTCATTTCTAATTGTGCTCGTGTCTAAGTGTTCCTGGCCCCCTGGTGGCCAGGAAGAGGCCCAGGATGGAACAATTAGGAATGTAAGGATCTTGGCCCCCAGAAAAATCAAGGAACTTTCGGAGAATTAGACATGAACAGTGTGTTAAAGTTGGCCCAAGAGGACCCCAAGATCGCCCGAGAGGCCCTCAAGACGGCGCAAAGAGGGCCCCAGGACGGCCCACGAGAGTTCCAAGACAGGCCTAGAGCGCTCCAAGAAGGGCCCAGACCTGCCCCCGAGACGACCCCCGAAGGCGTCAGACAGGCCAAGAGCGCCCAAGGACGGCCCAAGAGGTCCCCAAGAGGCCCCAGGAGGTCCCCAAGAGACCCCCAAGCTACCCTCCCAGGAGGCTGCAGGAGGGCCCCAAAAGGCTCCCCAAGGGGCCTTTTGCTCAGCCTCCTTTTCCTCCCTCTCCTCCTTTTCTCTTCCTCTCCCGAATGTTCCCCCAAGGGGTTCCACACCGGCCAGGGGAACACACAGCCCAACAGCTTGGCCAGGCTTCGGCCCAACGCTTGGCCGCATGGGCATCTTCACAAGACAAGGGGGGGCGGCGTGGCTTCGCCGCGGGCGCCTCCGGTTTCTATTTCGGCGGCGAGCGTGGGGGGGAAGTGAGAAGGGGCGGGTCTTCTCAGAAGGCTCGGAAGCCCCCCCGGCCTCACGAAAAGGTTTCTGAGCCCTCCCCGCGGACGCAGAAAACACCTCTCAGAAGGCCGGGGCGCTTCTGAGAAGCCCCGCCGCCTGCTGAGAAGGCCTTCGCCTTCTCATTTCCCCCCCTCGCTCGCAGTCGATTACTGGCCCCCTCAAGCCGGACCGGGGCGCTTCTGAGAAGCCCCGCCGCCTTCTGAGAAGGCCTTCGCCTTCTCATTTCCCTCTCGCTCGCAGCCGATGACTGGCCCCCTCGAGCCGGCCTGGGGCCCATCCCGGCGGGGCACTTCCCTGTGTGACGGCGCGCGGGCCCCACGCCGGCACACTGGTCCCCATGACAGCCGATGCGATGCCAACCCCAACCCAAGTCTGTCCCGAGCACAGCCGTTGAGCCTTCGTTTTTCTTGTGGCATCTTCGAGCCCAGTCATCAGGGCGCAGTCGGTCTTGCACAGAGGGGGAAAGGAGGAGGAGGAGGAGGAGGAGGAGGAGCAGGGGCGAGCTCCGCAGGCTCGCGCGGACGTCACAGCGGACCGCTGATGACGCCGCCGGCGGTGGTGACGGCGGATCCCGCCATCAGGGGAAGACCATCTCCCTTGGGCCTTCCCAAACGACCCTAAGAAACATCCAGGAGGATTCGGGCCCACGTCAGCGTCGTCGTCTTCGCCGCCACCACCGCCGCCGTCGTCGTCGTCCCCATTCAGGACCAGCGGCACCGGCCGTGAGGCCTTCGCAATCTGTCCCGAGCACTATCCTTGTGAAACAGCGCTTCGCGAAAAATGAGGCGCCAACCCCCAGGACGACAGATAGAAACAATCCCAACATGCGCTGTTCACGTCGGAAAAAGCACGCGTGAGTGAGCTACTCCATCATGTCCGCGTGCATCCAAACAACTAGACTAAACACCTGCGCGCTGGAGCAACTGATAAT
Organism: Prorocentrum cordatum; assembly: GCA_963575745.1. Lineage (NCBI taxonomy): Eukaryota > Dinophyceae > Prorocentrales > Prorocentraceae > Prorocentrum > Prorocentrum cordatum. The sequence goes on from CAUYUJ010002452.1 coordinate 56,297, forward strand.
GATGACGAGATGGCGGTTCGCGGGCCAATGGTAAAACATGACTTGTCGCACATAGGTTGCACCACACTAGATTGCACAATATAATTTGCACAATGTATTCGATTTCGCAAAATTTATTGCACCATATAGGCTGCGCCACATATATTATTGCTTATTTGGATAAAAATGTTTCTCCCACCCACCCGGGGTTGTCAGCTCCCTTTCTCATACGATAATGTACATACGATTCTGCCCCATCGCCCATCCGAAAGATGAACTCATACCATTCCAGGCAGGCCGGAATCAGCCCCCTCTCTTCCTCTGGAATAAGCGATATGCGCGAATGATCAGCTGTCAACAAATCCTTAACCCCCCCCCACCCCCCACCCCAAAAAAAAAACTAAGTGCACGCGCTCGCGCGTCGTCGCTCGCGCATGCCGAAATCTTTCAGTCACCGGAGGTTCCGCCGGGATTTCAAAATCGAGTGTCCCGAGAACATGTAAAAGCACATGTTTTTCACAACAACCTTTCGTTTGAAACAAAATTCGATTGTCAACCCAATGCTACTAAACATGCCTCTCGCGCGCGCGTGTCGAAATCGCTCGAACGCCCTCGCGCGCGCGTTGTCGTAAAAATTCCGGGCGAAAGCGGGACGACGTGTACGCGCGCGCGTCGTCGCGCGCGCATGCGGATATCCATCAAAAACATCCAATGTCGCAGGGATTACAAAATCGAGGGCCCCGAATTCTTCATTTGCTTATTACATGTTGTGCAACATCAGCTGCCAAACATGCCTGCGCTCGCGCGCTTGCGACATGTTAAGAAAACCACATGTTGCTCTCAACCTTTGAATTTAATTATGCCAAACGGGCCTCCCGCGCGCTTGCAAGTGTCATTCGAGCGCCCTTGTGCGCGTGCTGGGGGGGGGGGGGGGGCCGTGTCGAATAACACCATGCGCGCCACGCTCGCGGGTCGGCCGCGCGCAAATGCCGAACTGCTGCCAAACCCTGCATCATCGACGCGAGGGCGCCGTCATCGTCGTCGGCGCGATCAACATCGGAGCTGCCATTGGCCTTGCCGACGTCGTTGTCACCACCGTACCATCATCGCGTCTACCCCTGTCGACGTTGCCACGATACCGCGCCCGCCCGAGTCACCGAATCGCACCGGAGTGCCCGCTGGGAAGTGCCCCGCGGTCAGCGCCACCGCGGCCGCGTCGGCCGCGCCAAACTAGCTGGCCGCTTCGCGCGCGAGCACGCGCGGGCCAGCGCGGCCGAAGAGGTGCACCAGCCAACGCCAAGCACCCATCGCAGTCGCCGCCGCATGAATGTCGCCGGCCAAGTTGCGGGCGGGGGGGGGGACGGTTGCGCGAGCAGCGGAGTCGACAACTCGCCGCGAACAAAAATTCAGTCTCCTTTCCTGGGAAAAAAAACAGATTCGACACCCATCCCCCCCAGACTTATCCGTTGTTGGCTTCGCTTGCGAATTCAAATATGATCCTGACCCCCCGTCCATCCGAAATACGAGCTCACACTATCCAAGCCCGACCGGCATCGACCTCCCCCGCAATCATCTGCAAACACATGCGCGCACTCTCGTTTTTCAAAAACCATCAGTTTTCGAGAATCCCCTGCAAACCAAAACCACCCCCACAAAAAAAAACAAAATGTCAAGAAATTCCGTATAGATGTACGGATGCACACACATATATATATATATATATATATATATATAGATATATAAATATATACATAAAATATATACATACATATACATATGTTTAGATGTATATAAATGTATGTGTACATACATATACCCATATATGTATATGCACATATATACAAAAGTATACGTGTGTGTAAATAACAAATATATATATATATATATACATATATATATATATTTATATATATATATGTAAATATATGTATACACATATAAACATTGTATATGTGTGTATATATATATACATACATACATACATACAAACATACATACATACATATGTTTTAAATGCACGCGCGCGCGTCGACGCGCGCGCATGCCGCAATCCTGGGAAAAACCTTCGGCCGCGTAAGGATTTCAGAATCGGGCGCCACGAACGCACATATGAAACACATGGTTCTTGCTACACGAACTGTCAAACAAAATAATGCGCGACCGCGTTATTGCGAGTTCTTAAGAAAAGCATTGGATTGTCAAAACATGCGTAAACTGCTCCCAAATTGGCCTCTCGCACGCGCCTGTCGAAATCGCTCGAATACCCTGCCGCGCGCAATGTCGCAAAAATCCCTCGCAACAAATGGGGCGAAGTGCCCGCGCGCGCGTCGTCGCGCGCGCACGCCAAAATCCTCTGACAAAAAACCGTCGGTGCGACATCATTGTTGATAAGGTCCTGAGTTCGCGGTCTCGACGATTCTGTAAAAAACCACAGAAAGGTTTCCCAACGCGTTCATCAAATTTTGCCGAACAGGCCTCTCGCGCCCCACGTCGGGGCCATTCGAATGACCTCGCGCGCGCGCGGGGGGGGGGGGCGCGACCCGCACCAAATAAGGGCACGCGGGCCACTCGCGCGCGTCGGCCGCGCGCGCGCGGCGAACTCCTTCAAGAACCTTCCTTCATCGCCGACGCGAAGACATCGTCATCGCCACCGGCGGGAGCGATCAACATCGGCGCCGCCGTTGACCTTGCCGTCGTCATCGCCGCCTTCGTCACCATCGCTACTCCCATAATCTCGCCCACCGTTGGCGGCGCCCCCACGACGCCGCGCCCGCCCAAGCCACCAACTCGAACCGAAGTGCCCGCTGGGAAGTGCCCAGCGGCCAGCGCCACCGCGGCTGCGTCGGCCGCGCCAAACTAGCTGGCCGCCGCGCGCGCGAGCACGCGCGGGCTAGCGCGGCCGCAGAGATGCACCAGCCAACGCCATGCACTCATCGGAATCGCCGCCGCATGGGTTTTGCAAACCACGGTGCGGGTGGGAGGGTGACATGTTTTCCAGAACATGGAAGTTGTCAACTCGTATGTAAAACCAATTATCTTTTCTTTATATTTATATATATACATATAATAATCAAAAATAACGAAATAAAAACTCCCCCCCGGGGTGAAAGACCCCCTCGGGAACCGATGCAAAACGCAGAGGTTGCTGACCCATCCTACCTGTGAGCTCATACTATCCCAGCCAAACCGGTATCGCCCCCCCCCGCCATCCTCAACAAAAACTCACTACGCGCGCACGCCCGTTTATCAAACACCACAAGCTCCAAGAATCCCTTGCAAAAACAAAAGTGCACACGCGTTCGTCGTCGCGCGTGCACGCCGAAATCCTTGAAAAACCTTCGGTTTCGGAAGGAATTCAAAATCGCGCTTCCAAGGAACATGCAAAAACATAAAGTCTCGCAACACTGATTTGATTGTCTAACAAAACTTACGTGCACGCTCTTGTGAAATAGTTCCTTTCTTTTGTTGGGATGTTTCAACATTTTTCAAAAAAATACTACCAAACTATCTTCGCGCGCGCATGTCGAAATCGTTCGAACGCCCCTACGCGCGCGCCGTCGCGAGAATCCTCTGCAAAAAAAGAAACGAACAGCACACGCGCGCGTCGTCGCGCGCACATGCCGAAAACCTTCACAAACCTTCGTTTCCGGACGGATTTCAAAACCGAATGTCCAAAAAGCATACAAAAACAAAAGGTTTCGCAACAGCGATTTTCAACAAAAACGTGCGCACGCGCTGTTGCGTCGGCGTCGTCGTCGTCGTCGCCGTCCCTCCTCCCTCGTCGTCGTCGTCGTCGCCGTCGTCGTCCTCTGTCTTTCATCGTCGTCGTCGTCCTCCTCCTCTTTGGCGTCGTCGTCGTTTCCGTCGTCGTTGTCGCCGTGGTCGTCCTTCCACCTCCCTCGTCGTCGTCGTCGTCGTCGTCCGTCGTCGGCGTCTCGCCGTCGTCCCTCCTATTTCGTCGCCGTCGGCGTCGTCGTCGTCTTCCCTCCTCCCTCGTCGTTGTCGTCGTCGGCGTCGCCGTCCTCCCCTCTTCGTCGTTCGCGTCGTCGCCGTCCTCCTTCCTCCCTCGTCGTTGTCGTCGTTGTCGCCGTCGTAGTCTTCCCTCCTCCCTCGTCGTCGTCGTCTTCGTTGGCGACGTCGTCGTCGTCGTCGTCTTCGTCGTCTTCTCCGTCGGCGTCGTCGTCGTCGGCGTCGTCGGCGTCGTCGCCGTCGTCGTCGTCGGCGTCGTCGTCGTCGGCGTCGTCGTCGTCGGCGGCGTCGTCGTCGTCGTCGGCGGCGTCGTCGTCATCGTCGTCGTCGTTGTCTTCGTCGTCGAAGTCGTTGGAGACGCCGTCGGCGTCGTCGTAGTCGTTGTCGGCGGCGACGCCGTCGTCGTGGTCGCTGCTGTCGTCGGCGTCGGTGTCGTTGCCAAGTGCCATGCGATACCTACCGTCACGGTCTTAAGAGGTACTGCGACCGAGTTGCGGGTGGGAGGGCGGGGCGTTTGCACGAGCAGTGGAGAGGACAGCTTCTAGTTGAGCAAGTGATTGACTGCACCACGTAGATTACACCATACGCATTGCACAACATAGACTGCTCCACAAAGGTTGCACAACACGCACTGCTTAAACAAACGCACTGTTTAAGGCCCACGCTGGCTATTCCCCCCCTCCACGCAATTCCTCGCCCTCGCCCGCCCCTGCGAGCCCTTCCCCGCATTTCTTCTCGCTTGTTTCGCGGAGGTCCCTCACCGGGGGTCGCTAAAGGCCCGGCGGCATCACGGGGGCTCGTGGAAGCCTCGCGCGAAAGCATCGGGAGTCTCTGGTGGCTTCTTGGAGCCATCTTAGCCGATGCCCCGACGGCAACCTATAGAAAATCCCATCGGGGCCTTCCCCAAGTGGCCTCGGGGCGCCCCAAAGAGCTTCGAAACTATCGTGGGCTGACGCGGCGCCGCCCATCACCCGCTCGACGCGAATGGCACAGGCGCGCTCCGAAATCGCGCTGGCCTCGAATCTTCGACGAGGCCCAGGCGCAGCTGGGCCCCGCGACGTCCCGCCGGAGCATCGCCCTGGCCTGCGCGCACGGAGCGCCTCTGGTCCCGCGCCGCCTCGCTCCGCGCCCCTGGCCCCGGCCAGGCGCCGACGCCGCGTCGCCGCCGCGCCCAGGGCCCAACGGCATCGCGGCGGGGCTGGAGCGGCGCGGAGGGAGTGGGAGCCCACGCGGAACGCTGAAGGCGCCAGCGCCCGCGGTAGCTGGCGCTGCGGAGCTTGCACTGCGGATGAGGAACCCGAGGGCGTCGACGCCGGGGGCCTCTCACCGCGCTCGAACCGAATGCGCGCCAGGGGCGCGACCCACAGTCGACCGGGCCCTTTGCCCGACGGAGGCCCAGCGACGAGGCGGCCAACTCCGAGGTGCTAATCATCCAGCAGCATGCCAATAGGGCGAAGCCCTTCACCCCGCCATTCTCCCAGCCAGGACGTCGCCCACGTTGCCCCCCAGATGCGAATTTTGAACTCGAGCGGCCCCCGAGGCTCTCAGGGCGCGCTCGACCCTGGCGGGCTCGGCGGCGCTAGACCCCCGGCCCCCGCGCCCCTCGCTGAGAACGAACGGCGCGGCAAGGCCAGTTGTGCGCGTGGCGCCCTGGAGGGGGGTCTCGGTGGTCTCCTCGCAAGGGAAGTCGGGCTCTCGCGGGAAGGGCCCAAAGCGGCGCGCGACTGGCCCCGCCGAGCCCAGGTCCCGGAGCGGGTCGACGTCGCCGAGGACAGCTCGGCGAGGCGCAACTGGAGGGATGGCGCAGCGACACCTGAACCTCTCACGGGCGCCTGGGACCTCGACGACGCTGGCGACGTTCCAAGGGAACCAGCCAACAGCGCAACCAGAGAAACACGTCGGCAGCTTGCGCCCGCGAGCCCAATGGCATCCGCGCACTGGCCCAGGCGAGCAGCGACAGAACAGATCCCGTTGAACTCCAGCGCCTCCGATTGCCAGGGCCGCCTCTTGAAACTCCCTTTCTCGCGCAGGAGCTGGCGCAGAGCACTGGGAAGGGAGAGCATGTGCCGGGCGTTAAGGAAGATCGGGGCCACGTAGCCCAAGCCCCCACTGATCTTCCAGCCTGCGACCCGCGGCCCTGCACGCAAGCGCGCGAAGGCCACGGTCGCTCTGTTCGGGCCGCGCGGCATCGGGCCCCGCCCCCTCCCCCCGCCCACCAGGCATCCCAAGGTTCACATATGCACGCCGCCTCCACCTCTCCACGCGCCTGGGAGCACACGCGCCTCAGCCGGTTAACTGCTGGAGTCTTGCAGGCGCTCATCGAGTCCTCGTCGAGCCCCGACGCCATCAAGTTGCCGCAGCACGGCAGGGCGACAGGCTCGCTGGTCGGGAGATCTGAAGCAGGGGCATCCTCTTCAAGCAGGCGGTCAAGACCCATCCGAATACTCCGGAGGACATGACGAGAGCGAGCCCGCTGCGCAAGCCAGGAAGCCCATGGCCATCCCCAAGGACAGACACGCATGACTGGATAAAACCGCCCTGGGACCCTTCTCTGGAGACCACGATCGACAGACAGCGCCCCCCAGCGCCGAAGGATGCCGGCGCAAATCGGCGGCGGGCCGGACAACTTGCGCAGCCCCCGCGGCTGCGCGAGCCATTGCAAAGCAAATGCGGGCGTCCAACAGGGCACCGAACGGGGCCTTGCCGCGGGGAACTTGCAGTCAGGACAGCACCGCCCCAGCTGCGATTCCCATCAGAGGTGCCGTTCGAAATCTCTGGCCTGGACCTCTGCAGCCCGTGACCACCCAAAGGACGACGCCTCACTTATCGACGAGAAAAGGAGCGATATGGCCCCCAGCAATGAATTGAACATCCACGGCCCATGCTTCCCACAAGTCTGCCACAACAATCTCGCAAGCAGGCTGGTCAGATCGTGGGACCCCATCAAAGTGGGGGCCGGAGCGGGGCGAGAACCCCACCACCACCTCCTCCCTCCACTGGTTTGGGGACTTGAGCATGTGATCAGCACCCTCGTTAATATTAAAAATGAAATATTAAAAATAGAAAATAAAAACATAAAAAACATAATAAAAAAAGAAAAAAAAACAAAAACAAAAAAACAAAAACAAAAACAAAAAAAAACTGCCCATCCTGGCCGGGCGCGCCCTGGAGACGGGGGGCGCGCGCTCCAGACTTAGGCAGAGACACGGGGGCGGAGCGACAGGGTTCGACGCGACTCGCAACCTCCTCCGACGATCAGGGCAGGCCCGCAAGCATGACCTCACGGAAGGCGCCACGCGGCAAAGGTGCATGATTTCTGCTGCCAAGCACCGAAACACATGTTCAGCACCTGATAATGGACCTCTTCTTGGGCGAGGCTGGGCGGGGCGCCCGTGGAGCCGACGCCGCGCAACCGACTCAGCGCATCAAAAACTAAGTTGGCAGCGCGCGCCTTGCGCTCTCGCCCGCGAAGGGCCTCATCAGAAGAGAAAGCTTGGCCTGGGACGCGGCTTGCAGCATCTACTGGAGGGAGAGGAGAAACATGACGAGGCGCATCGCCCGGCACTGCCTGACCAACGGGATGTGCGAGCGCAGCTCCCAGCACTTGTGGAGGTCTGTGGGCATGGCCTTGCTGTCGACGGCCGCCCCCAGCTCCATGGCGCGCGGGACCTTCCGTGGGTCGGCCAGGCTCACCAGGAGGGGGCAAGGGGCTCATCCTTCCACGCCCGTGGGCTATAGCCCGCCTCTCCGCGGCACTCGACGCGTCCACGTCCGAGGGCGATCCACTCTTCGCGAGCTTTCGTGCTCTCCTTTGCAATCGCTGATTCGTCCTTCAGATGAACGGCCACGTGCTGGGAAAGGGCTGCGTTGATGCCTCCGCATGCTGCCTGAGAACCCCATCCCATGAACAGATCGCCAGCTGAGTAATCTGGAAACGGTGGCGCGGCCCCGTGGGCCTCTTTTACGAAGCTCATCTTACGACACTCCAACTCGGCCCACTTCGTGGATGGTGGGTTCAGCTGGTCGCGAGTCGCAGCCGCATTCAATATCCTGCACAAAACTTTATGCTCATACACTGGCCGAATTCCTTCTAGAATCTTCCCTCCTCGAACCTATCGGGCTCGAGTCGTCATCTCTGATTTGCTTAAGCTGCCAGAGTAAGCGACCGCAGGGCCATTGAGACCGATCCCGCCTGCAGGAGGCGTCCGGTCCATGGCCGAGACCGCCTCTCCGAAACTGGGTGTCCTATCACTGGACGCGCCGATGGTGACTGGTAGATCTCGCAGACCACCGTGCACAAACTGGTAAGACGCCGGCCTCTGCCACCCCGCGAGCGAAGATGGAGGTGGCGCCCCAGGGAATCACCGCACGATCGCCCAGCACCATAGCGTTGGCTGGCAGAGCGGCGATCGACGTGCCCTTCGCGATGACGGGGTGGTCCTCTGCCGCCAGCCAGACGAGCGGCGAGCCGACGAGCGGCGAGCCGCCAGGGCCAGCCGCCGCCGCTCCAGCAGGGCCAGGGGCAGCCGCCGCTGCCGCCGCAGCCGCAGGGCCGGCGACGGGCGCCGCCGCCGCCGCCACTGCTGCAGCGGGCGCGGGGCCCAGCCGATGCCCCGCCCGATGGGGCTACCTGCACCAGGGCGCCCGCGGCGGGCGGGGCAGGCGTGGGCTGGAAGGGCCGCGATTCCTCCCGCCTGCTGGCCCGCCACCCGCGGAACGGCTGGGGCAGGTGGCGCACCAGCGCCAGCCTCGAGTGCTCCAGCACGAACGTGCTGCACCACGTCCGCGGCCGTCGGCACCGATCTGAAACGATAGGTGCTGCCGACTGCGATGCCGCCTGGGGCATCTCCCAAGCCAGGAGAGCCCCTGAACTCGGCGATGCCATCACTGTCGCCAGCTCTTCCACTAATATGGCATCACCTGAAGTCTAAACTGCAAAATGTTCTGGCTGTGGCCCGACCGCTAGAATCAGACGTCCATGCAACAACTCCAGGCTATGCGCATCGTACGTGACTAGACCTACCTCACCACGTGCCGCCATGACGTTGACGGATGATCGAGAGCTGCTTCAGTGCTAGGTCTCTAATCTCTTCCTCGCGTGCGGGCTCCGAAGCTGTCGAAGACTTACACAGCGCTCCGAGACACTGCCAGACAATATCAGAATCCAGGCAGATGACCAGCGCCAGCACCAGTCCTGTGAGAAAACCCACGACGCCTGACCACGAGGATGCCCCAGCAGCTAACGACGCTGAGCTTGGACACGCGAATGTAGGACAGGTGACGTTGATCGAGAGGGTCGAGCACGAAACCGCAGGAAAGATGACCGAGCAGTTTGGGCACGGCGAACACTGCCGAGAGCCGAGGACCCAGAGGAGTTTAAGGTCGGAGGCCCTTGCTGCGGCCAGCTCAAGGGCCCACACGACCATTAGAGATAAGACTTGAGCAATCACATTCTGCGAAGGCACTCCATCACACGTTACCATGGTTCGTGAACTATGTGTATACCTACTCCGGATCACACAATAGTGGGGGGGGTCAAAAAGTGTTTGACGGCTGGTTCTGGACCACCCCCAAGAGCGGCGCAACCGTACCAAAATCCAGACCCCCACAGGAGCAACGTTTGACGTTCCGATCTAGACCCCCCCACACAGAAGCGTTGAGGCACAAATTGTTGGACCCCCATTATGATGAGATCCCGAGTAGATACGTGCATGTGAATGTAAGCACATACGCGCTCCTGCATGAAGGCACCTATGCGCATACAGGACGAGAAGAAGGCCGCTAGGGGGAGCACGTTGCGCCAGTCCCGCGTGTCGGCGTTCACGGTGATCGAGGTCACTGTCCCGCGTGTTTTTTCTGGGAGCCATGCGCCCTGAGCCCGAGCCGCTCCAGCTTCACGGGTGTCTGACGTCCATGCCTGGCCGGAGCACTACCTCCAACGGCACACACACACATGCACACAAACAAACAACAAGCAAACAAACAAACACACCACTATCGACTGTGTGACAGGCTGGGCCACTCCCAAGCGAAGGGAGCGGAACTGCTTCAGGAGGAGCGAAAGACCGAAGACGAGGCTGGAGGAGGAGGAGGAGGAGGGCATACAATGAGGAGCAGGAGGCGGAGAAAGCTGATGAGGACGAAGATGCACAAGAGAAGGTCGGAGAAGGGCGGCCGGGCAAGGCGGAGGGCGGCGGAGCGGGAAGAGGACGAGGAGAATGCGAAGGCGAAGCAGCAGGAGGTTGCGGGTGGTGGGAGCGACGGCCCCTGCCATGGTTACGGCGGCTCCCGCGGCCACGAGCTAGGCAGGCCCCGCGAGCCTCGTGCTGCTGGGCACGGACACTCGAAGCGCTCTCCCCGCTGCGCTTGCCGGCTGCCCGCGTCCTCCGCACTCTCGCTTTCAGTCCGCGCTGTCCTCTCTGCTACAATCGATCCTCTTCCTTCCCCCTCCCATTCCTCCTCCTTCCTCTCCTCCTCCTCCTCCTCCTCCTCCTCCTCCTCCTCCTGATGATCATCATCATCACCACCATCACTATCATAATCATCATCAGCATCATCATCAGCATCATCATCATCATCATCATCAGCATCATCATCATCATCATCATCATCATGATCATCAACATCATCACCATCATCAGCATCATCATCATCAGCATCAGCATCAGCATCAGCATCATCATCACCACCATCATCATCATCATCACCATCATCATCAGCATCATCATCAAAATCCTCGTCATCATCGACATAATCATCAGCATCATCATGAGCATCACAATCATCGGCACCATCATAAACATCAGCATCACCCATCATCAGCATCATCATGAGCATCATCAGCATCAACATCATCACCATCATCATTTTCCATCAGCATCATCATGAGCATCATCATCATGAGCATCATCACCATGATCATCACCAACATCATCATTATCGTCATCATCATCAGCACCATCATGAGCATCATCATCATCATCATCAGCATCATCATCGTCATCTTCATCATCAGCATCAGAATCATCATCAGCATCATCAGTACCACCATCAGCAGCAGAATAATAATCAGCATCATCACTATCATCACAAGCAGTATTACTATCATCAGCAGCAGCATCATCAGAACCATGATCATCAACAGCAAAATCATCATCTTTATCATCATCAGCATCATCAGCATCGTCGTCGTCAGCATCATCATCAGCGTCAGCATCATCATCCTCATCGACAGCACAAGCATCATCATCATCATCAGCATCATCGTCAACATCGTCGAAAACATCATCACCGCCATCATCATCAGCAACATCATAATCCTGATCAGCATCATAATCAGCATCACCATGAGCATCATCAGCATCATGGGCATCATCATCAAAAATCATCAGTGACACGATCATCATCATCACCATCATCATCAGGAGCAGCATCAGCATCATCATCAGCAGCAGCATCGTCATCCGCATCATCATAAGCATCAGCAGCATCATCATGATCATCAGCACCATGATCAACATCATCATCATCATGATCATCATCATCAGCAACAGTCTCATCAACATTGTATGCAACATCAGCATAATCATCAGCAGCAGCATCACCACTAGCATCGAAATCATCATCACCATCAGCATCAGCATCACCATTATCATCATCATCATCTTCATATCCATCTTCATGTTCAGCATCATCATCAGCATCAGCATCATCAGCAGTGTCATCATCATAATCAGCAGCAGCATCACATCATCATCACCAACTGCAGCATCATCATCAGCAGCAGCATCATCATAAGCAGCAGCATCATCATCAGCATCATGATCATCAACATCATAAGTTTGGCCAGCACCGTCAGTATTACCATTATCGCCATCATAATAATCATAACAACCGTAAGCATCATCATCATCAGCAACATCATCATCATCCTCATCGACATCATCATCAACAGCACATGAGCATCGTCGACACCATCATCATCAGAATCATCCTAATCTTCATCACCATCACCTTCACCAGCAACATCATCATCAGCATCATCATCGTCGTCATCAGCATCAGACTCATCATCTTCATCCCCATCATCATCAACAACATCATCATGAGCAGCATCTACATCATCATCATCATCAGCATCCACATCATCATCATCATCATCATCACCATCATCATCATCATCATCGTCATCATCATCATCATCATCATCATCATCACCATCACCATCACCATCACCATCAGCAGCAGCAGCATCCTCATCCTCATCTTCGTCCTCATCCCCATCCACATCCCCATCCCCATCCCCTTTGCTCATCCTCATTATAATCCTCATCCTCATCCATCTCTTTTGTTCCTAATCCTCCTCGTCCCCATCAACATCCCCATCCACATCCCCTTTGCTCATCCTCATTCTAATCCTCATCCTCATCCTTCTCTTTTGTTCCTAATCCTCCTCGGCCTCCTTATCCTTCTCCTCCTCCTCCTCTTCCATCTCTGGTCGCTGCCGCTGGCGGGTGGTGAGTCCACAGGTGGGAACCTGCGTTGCTTTTCTTCCTCCTCCTGTATCTCCTCCTCCTGTATCTCCTCCTCCTCCTCCTCCTCCTCCTCCTCCTCCTCCTCCTCCTCCTGTATCTCCTCCTCTTCGTTGTGCCTCCTCCTCGCCCTCGTCCCCCTCCCCCTCCCTAACCTTGCGCCCCTGCCTCCTCCTCGCCCTTCGCCCCGCTCGCTCGCCACGACAGCGCACCGACGTCGGGCACTGGAGTGTCCGTCGCCACGGGCTCCTCCGAGGGAGCGGAGCTGCGAGCAGCGAGGGGCCGTCGGAGCACGCGAACACGTAGAAAAAAACGCGTCGAGGGGGCCTCCCCTTCGGGCCTGGCCCGGGGCACCCGGACGTCGCGAACGCCTCGGGAGGCACGCCGGCGCGGGACACACCGGCCCGCTGGAGCTCGGGGAGGCAGGGCCTGTTGGGGGGCCCTTCTCTGCGGACACGGGGGTACCTCCTGCATCCGCTGCCGCTCGGGACTGGTGTTAGGTCGGGCATGTCACCGTACAGGCGGACCTTGGGCGAAAAATTGAGCATAGTCAAAACATGACTTAAACAAATCTCAAACATGCTACTTAAAAAATCGTCCCCTGATTATGTGTTAACTATTTTCTGATACTCCTCCTGTAGAGGGACAGGCCCGACTTAAGACTGGTGCTCTGTACTCTGTGCACGGTCGGGAAAAGCTGCTCAGCGTGTCTCGGCGGCGGGCCCCGCGACGCGCCAATCATGCCCTGCGGGCGGACAGCGTCCCGCGGGGCGGGAGGCCGGGAAAGGCTCGGAGCGTGGACGGCCGGGGCCTGGGACGTGGATAGCGCGTCGCGCCCAGGCGCGGTGGGCCAGAACTGGCGCCGCGACACGTTGAGCCAAAGTCCCGGTGCTTGTTCGGGGGAGGAGCACCAACCACCAATTTTTCCACCCCTGATTCTACACCCTCCGCTGCCCCCCAAGAGAAGGAGCGCAGCAACGGAAGCAACAATGGGAGCGCGCTGCTGGACAGCAGATTGCGCACGCCGGGGGCAAGGTTGCTGGCCCGCCTGCGCAGCCCTCTCGGAACGAGTCGCTGTGGTCGATCTGCACCGGCGCATGGTTGGAGCTGTCCGCCGGAGCCGGCCGCAAAAGGCCGTGGGCTCGGAAGGGCCGCCGAGGTCCCTGCTGCCCACATTGGGGGCCTCGCGCTCGGCGGAGGGGGGAGGACGGGATCAGGAGCGTTATCTGCGGCTGGGTGGCGTACAGATCGGGGAGACGTAACACTCGGGTTTCGGGGTGCTCGGGTTGGCCTGACGGGGCCATCAGAACAACGACGAGACCGAGTAGTCTGAAATTTGACGCGAGCTCCCGCTGCAAACATCCCACCAAAAAATGGACGGTCAAAATCCAGGACGCGCTCGTCGAAAAAACGCCGGCGAACCCGAGTTCCGGCTTACTCGAGTCTTACATGACCCGAACAGAATGGGGAGTGGCGTCGGCCCTTCGCATACCTGGAAACAATCCGGAACTGCACCACGCCGATGAGGATTCGCGCGCAGACCAGGTACAGGATGTCCTCCTGAGTCCTGCGGCAAGTCTGAAGGCTCCACCACATTAACTCTGGGAAAGAGGTCAGGTCGAGGGGGCATCGACAAGAAATACCCTAGGAAAAAAGTGCCGCACGTGCGCGGCGCCCGGACCCGGGGTCCGCGAGCCCCCCCCGCCCATCCTGAGACTGCTGTGGCCCGAGCGGTCTCGCGGAAATGGCCCGCGCTAGCCGTCTGGGAAGGATCTGAAGGCCTGCGACGTCGGGCAACCCCATTTGGTGGGGGTGGGGCGGGGAGAGGTGGGCGCTTCGAAGAAGCACGAGCCCGCAACAGCTCATGAGCCTCATCCTGTTCCTCCTGCTTGCGCCGGAGGGAGTCACAGCACCTAGTTTCTAGCGGTCGTCCTGTCCTCCCCCTCCTTCTCCTGATCCTCCTGCTCCTCCTCCTCCTCCTCCTCCTC
>CAUYUJ010002452.1:70863-89612 GCA_963575745.1 Prorocentrum cordatum
GACATACTAATACTATATGTCCTCCTTGGAGGCGCGCGTCCGACCCAAACATATAGTATACCCATCTTGTAGTATATCGTTTCCCGAGCGGTGTGGCCAGAAAGCGCCCGCCACAACGCATATACTATAAGATTTCTCGGTGCGCGCGTCGCCCCTGGGGGGGCGACGCACATGTAGTATAAGTATGTTTGGGTGTTGCCGATCCTCCTCCTCCTCCTCCTCCTTCTCCTCCTCCTCCTCCTCCTCCTCCTCCTCCTCCTCCTCGTCCTCTTTTGATTTTCCAATCCTTCATGGAGGCGCGCCCGAAGCACGGGCGCACCTCTCGAGTCCACGCGCGGCCAACGCGGCCGTGCGGCCCAAGGCGGACGCGCGAGCGGGCTGCCCTCAGCGAAGCGATGAGCTCCAGCACGAGGAAAATCCGCCGCAGCGGTTGGGGTGCCGAGGACCACCCGCCAACAGCAACGCCCAACCTCCGCGGCAGACAACGACACGACCGACAGGGGAGGACGAGCCGCTAAGCGAGAGAACGCGTTTCACGGGCGCTTGCCTTGGGAACATTCGGTGGCGCGTTTCAAACCGGGGGGGGGGGCCCTCCCCAACACTCGGCTCCGGCGATCAAAACCAAGGGGACTCCCCTCCCCCCCAAGCCCCCCCCTTCCGAACCCCTCCCCTGGGCGCCGGCGCAGGCGCTGGCGGCCGCCAGCAGCGCCCACGGCGGGGACGCAGCGAAGATGACCAGAGGCAGCACAGGGGGGGGGGTTCAAACCCCCCCCTCCCCTCGGCGCCGGCGCTGGCGGCGGCCAGCAGCGCTGGCGCTGGCGTCGGCGACGGCGGGGACGCAGCGACGATTACAACCACTACCACCACCACCACCACCACCGCCACCGCCTCAACCCACTAACACCACCACCACCACCAACAACAACTGCACCACACAACCACCACCAACAACAACACAGCCACCACCACCACAACCACCACCGCAACTCACCATCACCACCACCACCACCACCAAAAACCCACCACCATTACCACCACCAACACAGTCTACCACACCACCACCACCACCACCACCACCACCGCCACAACCACCACCACTACCAGCAGCACAACCCACCGCCACCACCACAAACCACCACACCACCACCACCACGACCACCATCGCCACCACCACCACCACAACCAACGTCCACAAACCACCGCCACCACTACAACCCACCACCACCACCACCACCAACCACCACCACAAACCACCACCACACCACCACAACCACCACCACCACCACCACAACTCACCGTCACCATCACCACCACAAAAACCCACCACTACCACCACCACCACCACAGTCTACCACACCCACCACCACCACCACCACACAACCGCCACAACCACCACCACTACCAGCAGCTCAACCCACCACCACCACCACAAACCACCACACCACCACCACCACCACCACAAGCACCACCACCACCACAAGCACCACCTCCACAAACCACCGCCACAACCACAACCCACCGACACCACCACAAACCACCACCACACTACCACCAAACCATTACCACAGCCCACCACCACCACCACCACCACAAACAACCACCACACCACCACCAAACCACCACCACCACCACCACCACCACCACCACCACCACCACCACCACACACCACCACCCACCGCCACAAACCACCACCACCACAACAAACCACCACACCACCACCACCACCACAACCACCACCACCGCCACCACCACCACCACCACCACAACCCACCACCACCACCACCACCACTGTCGTCCTCGTCGACGCTCCCCGCCACCGCCGCCCGCCGCCGCAGGCGCCGGCGCTGGCCAAGAGATGGAAATCGTCGTCCCCGCCGCCGTCGCCAGCAGCCGCCGACCCAAGCGCAGCGCCGGCCTGAGGAGAGGGGAAGCAGGGGGGGGGGTTCGAACCCCCCCCCTGCGTCACGGGAGGGGGAGCGGGTGGGGGGGGGGGTTCGAACCCCCCCCCCGTCCATCCACGGGGGGGGCGGGGGGTCGGGTTCCAAACCCCCCCCTCCAAACGACCGCAGAACGCGCTCTTTCCGCCAAGCACGATCCGCACACGGCGAGCCGGGGGGGGGGGGGGGGAGACCCCCGGCCGTGCAGGGAACAGCGCGTCCGGCGACCTCCAAGGGGGAAAGGGACCACGCTGTGGCGGCCATCCTCCCAGGTGCGGGGGTTTCTCGCGCCTCGGGCCCAGCGCTCCCCGCCTGCGCCAGGAGGACCCTGGGGTCCCGACCCCACCCCCAACGGGTGAGGCCCCCTCGGGGCTTTTCCTCCTCCTCCTCCTCCTCCTCCTCCTCCTCCTCCTCCTCCTCCTCCTCTCCTCCTCCTCCTCCTCCTCCTCCTCCTCCTCCTCCTCCTCCTCCTCCTCCTGAACCTTCTCCTTGCGAGGAGCGCGGCATCATCTCGAAGCGCCCCAGAGGTCCTCAGGGGCCGCACTGGCGCTTTCGAGTAGAAGTTGAGCTGCAGGCCCTCCAGCAGCTCGTTGCGGAAGATGCGCAGAGGCCTCGGCAGCGCTTCTCGGCGTGCCCGTCCCACCTCTCGCTATCGCTCTCTCGCTCTCATTTTCTCTCTCTCTCTCTCTCTCTCTCTCTTTCTCCCTCTTTCTTTCTATTGCTTTGTTCCCCTTGTCCCATGGCTTTCGGGCCATAGCTGGGCTCTCCGGCAGCCGTTCGGGACGATCTGAGCACCCCCAGAGCACTCTCGCCGAGGCGCAGCCGCTGGAAGGCACCTCGAGGCTGGAAAGCCGCCAGGAACCAACGAAAACGCCCGAAAGCCTCGAACCTCGAATTTGTCGTCCAGCAACGAAAGGGGGGGAATGGCATGGGGGAACGTCGACCTGGAATCGGCGATACATCGCCGATAGATCGGCGATAGGCCGCTGATGATGAATCCGAACGTTCCTGGGCGGGTGGGGCTATCGGGCCCCTATCGGCGATCAATGGGCGATTGGGGGTCGATGCATCCCCCCCTGAACTCATCCCCCCATAACGTTGACTGTAGGTCATCGGGTCATAACTCGGCTCTCTGGCGGCCGTTCGGGACGATCTGAACACCCCAGGATCGCTCTCGGCGAATCGCAGCTGCTGGAACGCAGCCCGAGGCTGGAAAGCCGCCGAGGACCGACGAAAGCGCCAGAAAACCTCAAACCTCAAACCTCGAGCCTCAAACCTCAAACCTACACCCCGTGAGCTCAGCCTCCCCTGATGTTGCCCCTGACTGGCAGCGGCCTTCGGGATGGCCTTCGGGCATGGCAGGGGCACAGGGAGCGCCCCCGCCCCCCCCCCCCGCGTCGTCGGGACATCACGACGCGGACGTACTTCTGCCCTGAAGCTCCCGGGCCCCTCAAACCTCGAACCCCGAGCCCTGTGCCCACCCTGGGCCTGCCCACTGAGTGCATCGTCCCCGCTGAGCCTTTCGCTCTCTCTCTGTCCCTCTCTCGCTCGATCCGCTGGTGTGCGCTCCAGCCGTCTCCACGGACTTTGGAGTCCCGAAACGGTGCGGTGACACACTGTGCGGTGACCTCGAAATTCCCCCTAGACCTCACCGCACGGTCCGTCCCCGCACGGTTTTGGGACCCTGGAGGCCCCTGCCGCCCGAGACGTCCTCGGAGAACGACCCGAGCCCCAAAACCGTGCGGTGACCCCGAATCTAGGGGGCAAACAAACCTACCTCGCTTTTGACCACCCTCGCTTCCAAGAGACACCAAGCGACGCCAGACTACGACCGCGTGGCGTGACTTGGTTCTGCCTGGCAGCGAAAGCGGGGTAGGTAATTCACGCTCTGAGAATCATCCCCACCGACTCGCCGCACGGTGTGGCCACCGCCCCGTTTGGGGGCCCCCGGCGGACCGCCAGGGGCACGGGCCGCCGCCCGGAGAGGGCAGCCCCCCCTGCGAGCTGCCGGCGCGCCTCGCTCCGGACGTGTCGAGCCGGCTGCAACCCCCGGGGCAGCTGGCGGGGCTCCTCCTCCTCCTCCTCCTCCTCCTCCTCCCTCCCTCCTCCTCCCTCCTCCCTCCTCCTCCTCCTCCTCCTCCTCCTCCTCCTCCTCCTCCTCCTCTCTTTTTCCCCTCCCCTCCTCCTCCTCCTCCTCCTCCCTCCTCCTCCTCCTCCTCATCGTCCTCCTACTCCGCCTCCTCCTCCTCCTCGTCCTCCTCGTCCTCCTCCTGCGGCCGGGTGACGTACAGATCGGGGAGACCTACGACTCGGGTTCGGGGGACTCGGGTTGGCCTGACGGGGCCATCATGACAAGGACGAGACCGAGTCCGAAATGGGGCGCGAGCTCCCGCTGCAAGCGTCCTAAAAAAAACCGGGCCGTCAAAATCCAGGGCGGGTTCGTCGAAAAGCGCCCGCGAACCCGAGCTCCCGCGCACTCGAGCCTCACGCTTCCCCGACAAGTGGCCCGCTGTCCACAGGTCAGGTGGGAGCTTGGCGCTGCAGGCGTTTCCCCACGGGCGTGTGCGCCCGTCTTCGCGCCCCCGGACCCTCACGGATCGATGTGGCTCAGAGCATGGCGCAGAGAGATGCGGGCAGGGGCTCGGGTGGTGATCTTCTGGTTGACGCACACGGAGGTCCGGCTGCAAGAGGGTGGTGCGGCAGATCTGGTCGATAGATGTGTGGGGCTGCAATGGATTTGGGGCGTGCTGGAGCGCAAACGTATTGCTGGACATTTGCGTGCAGTACATCAGTTGCAATGCAATGTTATACGATTCTCTGGCGCTGTGCATTTGCAATACAATTGCCCCAAAGCTATTGCGCCACCCCTTTTGAGCTGGCACCCCCTTTTGGGGTAAACTGGGGATTTGTTTGTGGTGTTGCAACTTGTTTGCAACGTCAGATCTGCGGGTCGTGCACGTTAACGGTCAGGAGCTTTTGCCTAGCGTGTCCCGGCGGCGGCCCCCGGCGACACGCTGTGCCCTGCGAGCTGATAGCGTGTCGCTCCGCTCCGCGGGGCGGGAGGCTCAGAAAGGCTCGGGACGTGGACGCTGGGGGACCGTGAAGTGGATAGCGTGTCGCACCGATGGGCGGTGGGCCAGAAGCCGCGGCGAGACACGCTATCCAAAAGTTCCCGACCGTAGGCCAACGCTTACACAGTCTGCCGTCTTCCGGTCCTGCACGTATGCACAAGCGTGCCGAGCTGGTGGCCCGCGGGCCAGCGCCGTGCGCGACTCCTGGCCCGACCTGTCCTCACTCCTTCGGTCCGCATATCGACGGCGGTGGCGGCGGCTGCGACGACGGTGGCGGCTGCAGCAGCGACGACGACAGGGCCCCGGGGGCGGCCGCCAGCAGCGGCGGCGGCGGCGGCCACGGCGTTGCTTCGGCTCCTGTGGCTGGAACTGGTCACGGGCGGAAGCCTCTGCGGAGCGTGTCGGCGTGGCGGCCCCGGCGACCCGCCGTGCCCCTGCGAGCCGAAGGCGTGTCGCTCCGCTCCGTGGGGCGGGAGGCCGGGAAGGGCTAGGAACGAGCCGTTGTTGCTGCACTTCGGGGGCCAGGGGCCTGGTCTGAGCCTCACGACTTGCCCTGATACCAAAAACGAGAGGCGAGCCCCGGGAGGGGCACTCCCATGGAAAAAATACCTGCGCGCCAGAAGGAGGGTCAACGATACTTACCCTTCGACAGTGAGAGTTCCACCACCACCACCATCACCAGCACCACCATTTCCACCACCACAACAATCAAAGCAAGCACGAAAACAAAACCAACAACAACAGCAGCAGCAACAGCAATAGCAGCAACGACAAAGACAACAACAACAACAACAACAACAACAACAACAACAACAACAACAACAACAACAACAACAACAACAACAACAACAACAACAACAACAACAACAAAAACAACGACAACAACAACAAAAACAACAACAACAACGACAACAACGACAACAACAACAATCATTTTAAGACTGTTCGCTCTTATTTGCCGAGTGTCCGTTAACGCGTATTTCCCAAACCCTCGATACCCGCCCTCTTCGTCTTCGATCGTACCCCTTTGGGGGGGGGGTATGCCTTTCTTTCCTTCAGGCCGGGCCCTGGCAAACGGCGGGGCGGCCGCGAACTGTCGACCTAGCCAGCGGCAACGCTGATCGGCGGCAACCTGACCCCAAGAGGGACGGACAGAAGACCGACCACGACGACGACGACGACGACGACGACGACGACGACGACGACGACGACGACGACGACGACGACTTCGACGACGACGGCGACGAGGACGCCGACGACGACGACGAGCGAAACCGAAAGCGAGAGAGAGAACGACAGCAGGGCCACGAAACGCACGAAGTAGGCCACGAAGGGCGACAGCGGGGACACGAAGGGAGTGCGTATGGGGCCACGAAGAGCACGAACGAGCGGGGGCCACGAAGGGCAGATAATGCGGGGCCACAGAAGGCAACGACGGGGCCACTGAGGGTAGCAACTGGGCCACGTAGGACAGCGAGGGGGCCACGAAGGGCGACAGCGGGGCCACGAAAGGCATGCACATGGGGCCACGACGGGCGCAAACGAGCGGGGGTCACGAAGGGCATACGTGCATCGGGCCGCGGAAGGCAAGGACGGGGCCACTGAGGGCAGCAACGGGGCCATGAAGGGCAGCGAGGGGGCCACAAAGGGCGACAGCGGGGCCACGATGGGCACGCACATGGGGCCACGACGGGCGCGAGCGAGCGGGGGCCACGAAGGGCATATATATATATATATATATATATATATACATATATATATATACAAGACTGCATTGGCGCTGCGCGCCATGCACCTTGGTCCTTTAGAATTCGCACGCTAGCGGAGTGCGAGCGTGCGCACATGCGCACACACATGCGTCTATGAATGCATAGTACATATGTACATATACATATATATATATATATACATACGTGTGTATGGACATGTACATTATATGTATGCAAATGGTACGTGTACCTACGCGTGCGCATACACATGCGTATATCAGGCGGCGGTGGCCTGACCAGTTGCTCAGATCATCGCGCTACTAAAGGGCGCGAGGGTCTCGGGCAAACGCGGTCAGACTACCGTGGGACAATGCGTCGCCGAGGTCAGTGTTGCGAGGACGCCCCGGGTGAAAATGGCCTGAACACCTCCGCTCAGGGGAGGGCATATCCGAAGTCAGCCGTGCGAGGAAGTTTCAAGCGAGGAGTGGTCTGAACACCTCTGCTCAGGGCGCCCTCGAACTTAGAGTTGCGAGAAGTCGCACGCGAACGTGGCCGAACCACCATGGCGCAAGGCACCTCCGAAGTGAGACTTGCGAGAGCGTCTCAAGCGACAGCGGCTGGAACACCTCAACTGAGAGTGTCTCGGGCCCCAGAGCTGCGATGATGTCTCAAGCGAAAACGGCGGGGCCGATGCGAAGCCAGGCGATTCTGAGATCGGAGTTGCGAGCATATCTCTGGCGAAGCGGATTAGACTACTTTCCGTCATCTCCTCTTCCTCCTTCCCCTTTTTCTTTCCTCCTCATCCTCCTCCCCCTCCTCCTCTTCCTCCTGTTCCTCCTCCTCTTCCTCTCCCCCCTCTCCGTTTTTGTTTGTCCATTCCCCCCATCCCTGGCGGCGCGGCGCGGTGCCACTCGGCCTCTCTGCGAGGCCAGCGGCAGAGGGTGAGAGAACCCAACAGCGCGTCCGGATGAGATGGTGTCGTGGCCCCGACGGTTTGTATTGAGCGCTGCGAGAAGCTCACTCGAGGCGGGAGGAGGAGCATGAAGAGGATGAGGAGAAGGAGGAGGAGGAAGAGAAGGAGGATGAAGAGGAGGAAGAGGATGAAGAGGACAGGTTATGTGGATATCTGGGGCACAGCCGTGGTGTCGCGAGAGAAATCCGCAGCAGAGGCTTGGGAGAGTGAGGAGAGCTGCTTCTGGTAGACCTTTGGCGGGGCGGAACGTGGAACATCACGGGGAATCAGGAGAAGGAGGAGGAGGAGGTAGAGGAGGAAGAGAATGAGGAAGAGGAGGAGGAGCTCTTGGGTCCTTCGGTGGTTTGAACGAAACATGGCCTCGCTGCGCCATTTGATACGACAACGACGACGACGAAGAAGGCGAGGACAAAGAGAAGGGTTAATGAGAGGGGGAGACCGCTGTGTTGGGATCTCGTGGTGTGCCTCTCGGGGCCCTCTGGGAGGCAGTTTTGAAGCCTCTTGGAGGTGTTTTGGGGTTCTTGGGATCTTTTGGGGGCCTCTTGGGGGCCTCTTGGGGGCTCCTTGGGGCCTCTTGGGAGCCTCTTGGGACCTCATGGGGCTCTCTCCGGGCGTCTTGGGGCCCTCTCGCGGCGGAAAATTTAGTTTTTGAATTTTTGGGCCCCCTCTTGGGTCTCTCTTGGGGCCGTCTTGGTGCTCTCTTGGGCCGTCTTGAGCGCCTCTTGGGCGGTCTCGGAGCCCTCCTGGACCGTGTTGGGGCCTTTTTGGGGGCCTCTTGGGCAGTATTGGGGCGATCTAGGGAGCCTCTTGGGCCATTGTGGAGCGTCGGGAAGCGGGAAAAGCGAGAAGGCCAAAAACATCGAAAAACACGCAGGAAAATCAACAATTGTAGCCTCTCGGGGCTCTCTTGGGAGGCCTCTTGGGGGTCTTTGGGGGCGTCTTGGACGCGTCTTGGGCAGTCTTGGGCCCAGATTGGGCGTCTTGGGCCGATCTTTGGGTGTGTTGGGGCCCTCTTTGGCCGTCGTGGGAGTTTTTTTTTCGCGTCGCACTGGCAGGACAGACACGGAGCACTCTGCAGGAGCGCCCCAAAGGCTCGGGGAGGCCGAAATTCGTTTGGGGGGGGGGGGGGGGGGGGGGCACCGTGTGCCGCTTTTCCGGGATCCCCGGCCCTGTAAAAATATATAAATAAGAATAGGGCCACGAAGGGCAGCGAGGAGGCCACGACGGGCTGCAACGGGGCCACGGAGGGCAGCGAGGGGGCCACCAAGGGCTGCAATGGGGCCACGAAGGTCAGCAAGGTGGCCACAAAGGGCTGCAATGGAGCCACGAAGGGCAGTGAGGGGGCCACGAAGAGCAGCAACGGGGCCACGAAGGGCAGCGAGGGGGCCACGAAGGGGTGCAACGGAGCTACGAAGGGCAGCGAGGGAGCCACGAAGGGCTGCAACGGGGCAACGAAGGGCAGCGAGGGGACCACGAAGGGCTGCACCGGGGCCACGAAGGGCAGCGAGGGGGCCACGAAGGGCTGCAATGGAGCCACGAAGGGCAACGAGGGGGCCACGAAGGGCTGCAACGGGTCCACGAAGGGCAGCGAGGGGGCCACGAAGGGCTGCTACGGGGCCACGAAGGGCAGCGAGATCCCGATTCCTTCATAATCTGTGAGGGAGTCCTAAGCGTGAGCGCGACTCCTGGGTGCCTGAGTGTCGGGGGCGCGGCGCTTGAGTAAATTATGGGAAATTCAAACGCAAGGGCGCTGTTCCTGAGTGAATTGCAAGCAAGTCTCCAGCGAGAGCACGACTCCAGAGCGCCGAGAGAGCGATTCCTAAGTAAATTGTGAGGAAGTCCCAGGCGAGAGCGCGATTCCTGAATAACATGCGAGGAAGTCTCAGGCGGGAGCGGGGGTCCGGGCTAAATTGCGAGGACGGCCCATGCGGGAGCCGTTGTTTTGTAACCCGGGGGCCAGGGACACAGTTTGAGCCTCAAGACTTTCCTTCATAAAAAACAAGGTGCGAGCCCTGAGAAAGGCACTTAAATTGAACAAAACAATGTGCACTGGTGGTGGGGATCAACAATAATTACTCTTCAGGGATGCGAAGTCAACAACAACAACAACAACAACAACGACAACGACAACGACAACGACAACAACAACAACAACAACAACAACAACAACAATCATTTTACCCGAACGCTCAGTGTTCTCCCCAGTGCCAGGGTTTTCTTGCGACACCAGCCAATACCCCCACTTCGTGGGGGGGCCGTTCAAGCTCTACCAAATATCCAACGACTCTTCGAGACCACCCACACCCAGCTTCCCGCCCTATGACGTTGGGACACTTCACTTCGTGGCGTGCGGACGACCCTGGCTACTACACTGGCGTGGGGTACACACCCACAGAGGTTGATCACATCTGTTACATATGATGTGGTACACGGTACACGTGAGATGGTACGCAGTGCCAAGATAGTTGGTCACATTTTTGGGGCAAATTCGTGGGGATGCGATTACAGAAGTACATGTGTTACACTGATGTTATACAGTTCGGGTTTTAAAGATTCATCAAGAGACCGCGAATGGATTTCGAGATTTTTCGGATGAGAAAGTAGTGCGT
The DNA here is from genome assembly GCA_963575745.1 of Prorocentrum cordatum. Taxonomy (NCBI): domain Eukaryota; class Dinophyceae; order Prorocentrales; family Prorocentraceae; genus Prorocentrum; species Prorocentrum cordatum. The sequence continues at coordinate 81,163 of CAUYUJ010002452.1, forward strand.
TTTCATATGTTTTCTGAACATCGCATCTTGAAATTATTGAAAACCCATTGTGTTTGGCAGGATTTCGACATGCGCGCGCGGCGGCCGCGCGCATGTGCACTTCGTCTCATTTTTTGCAAGGGATGGTGGCCCTCGCAGGCGCGCAACCGTTGTTGGAGAAGTTCAAAGCACCTGAAGAAGTAGCACGCAAAGACCCTTTTGACAGAAATGTTTAAAAAGTGGTGTGTTTCCTATGAATCCGCAAGAGCGCGCGGAAGGACATTTTGACAATTTTTTCTTAAAAAACCATTGGGTTTTTGATGTTTTTATGTTAAAATCGCTACGAAACCTAAGGTTTTGGAAGGATTTCGTCTTGCGCGCACGAATGTCCACTTTACCTTATTTTTTGCAAGGGATTCTTGCAATTTGATCAAGTAAAAACAAGAATTTTCATTTTCTATTGTTTTTTGCAAGGGAAAACGAGCGTCAACAAAAAACCGGATCCGGAGCTCATCCACTTTTCTGAAGCTTTCGCGAAAAAAAGATGAAAATGTAGCTGCGGCCTAGGCGCGGCGCAGAGGTCGCGCACCAGGGGTCCCAACAATAATAATTCTTTAGAAGGAATAATGTTCAACAACAACAACAACAACAACAACAACAAGAATTACTAGCACGTGGGGACACTCCGTTCTCACCAGTGCCAGGGTTTTCATAGGAGGCGGGCAATACCCCCACTTTGTGGGGGGGCCGGTTCAAGCTCTAACCAAGTTTCCAAACGACTCTTCGCCACCACCCACACCCAGCTTCCCGCCCTATGACGTTCGGACACTTCACTTCGTGGCATGCGGACGACCGTGGCTACTATTCAGGGCCCCGCGGCCGACGACGACGGCGTGCGCGCGCGAAAAAAAACGAATGGTCCCGCATGGTATTATTTGACAGGGATGATGGCCCTGGCAGGTGCGCAACCGTTGTCGCAGAAGTTCGAAAAAGTTGCTCGCAAAAGCCCGTTTGACAGAAATGTTTAAAAAGTGTTGGGTTTCCTACGAATCCGCAAGAGCGCGCGGGATGAGATTTTGACATTTTTTTGTTGAAAAACCATTGGTTTTTTGATGTTTTTATGTTAAAATCGCTGCGAACACTAAGGTTTTGGAAGGATTTCGTCTTGCGCGCGCGAATGTCCACTTTACCTTATTTTTTGCAAGGGATTCTTGAAATTTGATTATATTAGAACAAGAAATGTCATTTTCTATGTTTTTTGCAAGGGAAAGCGGATTACAACAAAACAACCGGATCCTGTACACACCCTCTTTTCTGAGGCTTCCTCACGAAAAAGATGAAAATGTAGCTGCGGCCTAGGCGGCGCAGGGGGGGCGCGCACCAGGGGGCCCAACAATAATTATTCTTTAGAATAAATAATGTTCAACAACAACAACACCAACAACAACAACAACAACAACAACAACAACAACAACAACAACAACAATCATTTAAGACTGGGGACACTCCGTTCTCACCAGTGCCAGGGTTTTCATAGGAGGCGGGCAATACCCCCACTTTGTGGGGGGGCCGGTTCAAGCTCTACCAAATTTCCAAACGACTCTTCGCCACCACCCACACCCAGCTTCCCGCCCTATGACGTTCGGACACTTCACTTCGTGGCATGCGGACGACCGTGGCTACTATTCAGGGCCCCGCGGCCGACGACGACGGCGTGCGCGCGCGAAGAAAAAACGAATGTGTCCCGCATGGTATTATTTGACAGGGATGATGGCCCTGGCAGGTGCGCAACCGTTGTCGCAGAAGTTCGAAAAAGTTGCTCGCAAAAGCCCGTTTGACAGAAATGTTTAAAAAGTGTTGGGTTTCCTACGAATCCGCAAGAGCGCGCGGGATGAGATTTTGACATTTTTTTGTTGAAAAACCATTGGTTTTTTGATGTTTTTATGTTAAAATCGCTGCGAACACTAAGGTTTTGGAAGGATTTCGTCTTGCGCGCGCGAATGTCCACTTTACCTTATTTTTTGCAAGGGATTCTTGAAATTTGATTATATTAGAACAAGAAATGTCATTTTCTATTGTTTTTTGCAAGGGAAAGCGGATTACAACAAAACAACCGGATCCTGTACACACCCTCTTTTCTGAGGCTTCCTCACGAAAATGATGAAAATGTAGCTGCGGCCTAGGCGGCGCAGGGGGGGCGCGCACCAGGGGGCCCAACACTAATTATTCTTTAGAATAATATGTTTCAACAACCACAAACAACAACCACAACACAACAACACAACACAACACCACAATCACTTTCCCAAACGCTCAGTGTTTTTCACCCCGTGCTGAGGGTTTTTTCATGCGACGCACGCATACCCCACTTTGTGGGGGGGCAGTGCAAGCTCTACAAATTCTCCACACGACTCTTCGCCACCACCCACACCCAGCTTCCCGCCCTATGACGTTCGGACACTTCACTTCGTGGCCTGCGGACGACCGTGGCTACTACACTGGCGTGGAGTACACACCCACAGAAGTTGTTAAGCCTACGTTCGTACACCCACAGAAGTTGTTAAACCTTGTTAACCCACAGAAGTTGTTAAGCCTTCCACGAACATCTGGTTGCAGTTGAATGCAATATGGTACATGATCACATGGTAACGTGAAAAACGAATGTGTCCCGCATGGTATTATTTGACAGGGATGATGGCCCTGGCAGGTGCGCAACCGTTGTCGCAGAAGTTCGAAAAAGTTGCTCGCAAAAGCCCGTTTGACAGAAATGTTAAAAAGTGTTGGGTTTCCTACGAATCCGCAAGAGCGCGCGGGATGAGATTTTGACATTTTTTGTTGAAAAACCATTGGTTTTTTGATGTTTTTATGTTAAAATCGCTCCGAACACTAAGCTTTTGGAAGGATTTCGTCTTGCGCGCGCGAATGTCCACTTTCCCTTATTTTTTGCAAGGGATTCTTGAAATTTGATTATATTAGAACAAGAAATGTCATTTTATATTGTTTTTTTGCAAGGGAAAGCGGATTACAACAAAACAGCCGGATCCTGTACACACCCTCTTTTCTGAGGCTTCCTCACGAAAATGATGAAAATTAAAAGGGGGGCCTTAGCGGGCCTAGGCGGCGCAGGGGGGCCGTGCACCAGGGGTCCCAACAATAATTATTCTTTAGAATTAATAATGTTCAACAACAACAACAACATCACCATCAACAACGACAATGACGACGCCAAAGCCAACGACAACGACAACGACAACGACAACGACAACGACAACGACAACAACAGCAGCAGCAACAACAACAGCAGCAACAGCAACAGCAACAGCAACAGCAACAGCAGCAGCAGCGGCAGCAGCAGGCCGCCGAGGGGGCCGCCCGTGCCAGGGCTCCCCGCCCGCGGCCGCGTCGAAGCAGGCGGCGGCGGTGAAGTTCCTCTCCCCCCAGAGGTGGCCCGGAGCGCACGCCCCACGGAGCGCACCCCCCTCGGACGCTCCCGCCCCGCTACCCCATGGCTCAGGGGCAGCGATACGGTCAACCCGTAGAATGAGGACGCACGATAGGGATGCAAGGGCCTTGCAAGGCAGCGTCGACACACTGCGAGCGGGGCCCAGGCAGCGAAAGCGGCCCAGGACGGGCCGAAGGGGAAGGATGCCAGGGTGACCTCGGAAAGCTCTTGATCCTTACTATGCACGTCGTTCATTTCTAATCGTGTTCATTTCTAATCGTACTCGTTTCTAATCGTTCCTGGCCCCCTAGTGGCCAGGGAAAGGCCCGGGATAGAACAATTAGAAATGAAAAGATCTTGCCCCCCCAAAAAAATCAAAGAACTTTCGAGGTGAACAATGTGTACGAGTTGACTGCACCCGTCGGTCGGAAGGAGTGGGCAGAAGTATGAAGCAGGACGGCGCGGGAAGCAGATGGGGCTCACCCCCGCCCCCCTGAGAAGGGCAGAGGGAAGAGCGCTCGACGATTGAAGGGGGAAGGCGGCTAAAGCAGGCTGAGATCTGGGGATCCACAAGGGGGCGCAGGGGGCGCCACCCCCCCACCCCGCGGCGTCGTCAGGAAGTCACGACGCGGACGCACTTCTGCTCTTGAGCCCTCGGGCCCCCCCACCTAAGCGAGGACATTGCCAGCCAGGACTCCAAAAATGCCACCTGGAGTTGGGTCGGGCAGGTCCCCCTGCAGGCGGATCTTGGGTGAAACATGAAAAATACCCACACACATACACACAAAACAAAAAAACAACAAAAAATCAAGCATGGTAGAAAAATCGCACTATGTTTGAATACTCCCCCTGAAGAGGGACACTCCCGACTTAAACCTAGAGCGCCCACCCGGAGAGAACGAAAGGATGGAAAACTGAACTGCTCCACCCACGGCTGCAGCGCTCCGCGGACGCATTATGAAAAGCCCCGGCTTGCCAGAAGAGCCCCCGCGGAGAGGGCCGCCGGGGGCCCCTGGGCCTCGGACGGTCGAAGAAGCGCTCGGGAGGAAGGGCTGGCCCCCAGCAAGGGGTGGAGACCTCCGGGGCCCACGGCTGTGAAGAAGAAGAAGAAGAAGAAGAAGATTGAGGAGGAGAGGAGGGTCCTCCACGTCCTCTTCTTCCACCTCCCCCTCCCTCGCTCTCGTGCTCCCCCCCTCCCTTTCCGCTGCCACCCCCTATCACCGCTCCTTCCGATGCGGCACGCCTGGGGCTCCAGAGGAGGGCTCTAACCAAAAATTAGATCCCAGAAGTGTTGGTGACGAGTAGCCCAGCACTTCCGTGGAAGAATCGTGCTGAAGAAACCTGGCTGCGGTCCCTCTGAATCCTAGCGCTGCATTAGATGGCGCTGTGAACTTCGAGCCGTCCACTTGCATAGGCACTACGTATGCCTCACTCATACGACTCACCCTCAAGGTCCGTTTGATTTCCACTCTCATCAAGTGCTGGGTTACCCAGGAAACTCGAGTGCCAGGTCACACCCTCTTTTGGCGATGATCGGCCTCCTCTTCCTCTTCATGCTCCGTCTCCTCTTCATCCTCCTCCACACCATGGCCCTCTCCACCGTCACCGCGATGATCCGTCCCGTCTCCGTCATTCTCGTGCTACTCCTCCTCCCACTCCGGTTTCTGCTCTGGCGCCGGCTCGTGTTCCTACTCCGCCTCGCACCTCCGATCCCACTCCTGCTCCCGCTGCCCACTCCCCGCTCATGCTCCCGCCCCTGCTGCGGCGCACAGCCTTACCCAAGGCACACTCCTCCTCCCCCTCCTCCTCACTCCTCCTCCTCCTCCTCCTCCTCCTCCTCCTCCTCCTTCTCCTCCTCCTCCTACTACTCCTCCTCCTCCTCCTCCATTCCTCCTTTCCTTCTCCTTATAAATGATTTCTCCCTGTTGCACCCAGAGGCAAGTTTTTTAGGGCGGGCCGGGCGTTTCGCCTGAGAGTTTCTCACCATTGATGACTCTGAAGCTTAAAATGTTGGCAACAGTTTCGCAAACGGAGGTAGTTTTCAAAATGTGGCTCTCGCCTCAGCGCCGCGCACATTCGTTTCAACAACTTGCAAGAATGTCACGGATTGAGGGCGGGTGGTTTTCAAAATGTCGCTCTCGCCTTAGCGCCGCGAACATTCGTCTTAAACAATGCAAGTGTGTCACGGATTGAGGGCGGGTGGTTTCCAAAATGTGGCTCTCGCCATAGCGCCGTGCACACTCGTCTTAACAAGTTGCAAGAGTTCACAGATTGAGGGCGAGTCGTTTTCAGAATGTGGCTCTCGCCTTAGCGCCGCGCATATTCGTCTTAAAATGTTGCAAGAGTTGCACGGGTTGAGGGCGAGTCGTTTTCAAAATGTGGCTCTCGCCGTAGCGCCGCGCACATTCGTCTTAAAACGTTGTAAAAGGTTCACAGATTGAGGGCGGGTCGTTTTCAGAATGTGGCTCTCGCCGTAGCGCCGCGCACATTCCCTCTAAAACGCGGCAAGAGCTTCATGGACTCCCACGATCAATGTACCAGAAATAGCGTCTTGGAAGGATTCAGGCTTATGAGGGTGCACAAATTATGTTGATTCGCGGCGTTCAACTCCCAGGAATGGCGTTCTGGCACGATCCAGGATCGTCAAGACGCAACAGTCAGATTGACCCGTGGCGCTGGAATCCCGAGGAAACTGTCTTGGCATGCTTCAGGGTCTTCAAACCGTTGTCTTCCAACGAGGCAGTTCCCTTTGTAAAAATGAACCGTTGTGGGGGCCTATGAGGGTGCTTGAAGGGGGTGTGTATTCCAATATCGTTGATGCTTCTTGGGCCTAGACTGGCCCTCCTCCTCCTCCTCCGAACCATCCTCCTCCTCCGAATCCTCCGAATCCTCCTCCTTCCTCCCTCCTCCCTCCTCCCTCCTCCCTCCTCCTCCTCCAGCCTCACCTCCTCCCTCCGGCCTGCTCCCTCCTCCCCTCCTCCCTCCTCCCTCCTCCCTCCTGCCCGCCCCCCTTCTTTCATCCTCCTCCTCCTCCCTCCTCCTCCTCCTCCTTCCTCCTCCTCACTCCTCCTCCTCCTCCTCCTCCTCCTCTCCTCCCCTCCTCCTGCTCCTCCTCCTCCTCCTCCTGGCTCCTCCTCCTCCTCCTCCTGCTCGGCCTCCTCCTCCTCCGCCTCCTCCTCCTCCTCCTCCTCCTCACCGACCCGACTCTCGAGACACCCCCCCATCCCGCCCAGTCGTGCCGATCATGGGCAGGCCGAAGTTGTGGAGCTGCTCCGGCCCTCGGAGGCACAATGGTCGATCCCAGCCCCGCGGCACTCGGGCCCCGGGCTGGGACGACGAGGAGTGCACGCAGCCGAGAGGGCTTGGGCGTCGCCCATTGGGGGGGAGGCGATACGGTCGGGAACTTTTGCTTAGCGGGTCACGGTGGCGGCTCCAGCGACACGCTCTGCCTGGGAGCGGATAGCATGTCGCTCCGCTCCGCAGGGCGGGAGGCTGGAAAAGGCTGTGGACGTTGACGAAGGGGGACCGCGACGTAGATAGTGCGTCGCGCCGAAGCGCGGTAGGCCAATACCAGCGAAGCGACACGCTGAGCCAAAGTTCCCGACCGCAGATGAGGGGGTGGGGGTGCGAAGAAACGTTCACCTTTCCTGGCCCTGTTGGGCGCCCCTTTGAGGCACCCAAGGTGCACGAAAAGTGTACCCTCCGTGGGTGGCGACATCCGAACCCTGTCCCCACTAACCATCGGTTCTGCTGCATCGACGGGAGGCCCTGGCGGACGCAGGGCTCGGATGCCGCCGCGTGTTCGACGAATTCTGAACCCTGTCCCCGCCGCCCATCGACTTGCCTGAACCGTGGATCGGCGAGGGTAGTGCTCGGGTCTCGCCATCGAGTTCTTCACCTCCCCCAGTGATCGCCCCTCCACTGCGCAACGCCCGAAGGGCCAGCAGCCCGGCGGTTCTGGCGGCCGACACGACGACCGCTCCGCACTCGAAGCTGCAGCTCACGGGAGGCAGGGTTTCCAACTGCAGCCATGGCCACAGCCACGGCGCTTCCTGCAGCCGTCCCCGCCGCCCTCGACGCCGCCACCCGCCGGCCGACGGACGGCCCGACACCGCAGAATACGAGAAGCGCACCTGTGGCTGTCGTGCAAAAAAACCTGCTTCGGGAGCCGAAAGGATTCGGGGCCCCAGAGTTGTTTTGTGCCCACGCCTTCCTTAAGGGGCTTGGGGCGAATCCTGAACATGTGACAGCCCAATTGAACCCCTACCGCACGGCATCGCGACTACCAGCCGGGCCCTCACGAAGAACGCCCTCATCGGCTGCACGCAAGAGTGACCCTGGGTAAGAGTGACCTTTGGTGCGCGGCTTTCTGAAGGCCGCGGGGGGACCAAACACAAGCGTGAAGGGCGCTACTGTCGCATCGCGTTCGGCGATCGGGGGAAACCGATGGGCCAGCACCAAAGGTCACTCCGGCGAAAGGTCACTCTGACGTGTAGTCGACCTCATGACTCGGGGCCCCCAAGACAGAGAGGGGAGGGGCTGGCAGTAACTTAGGGAGGGGGTGGCAGAGGAGGGGAGACAGGGTGGCTCTGGTGGCCCAAGGGAGGAGGAGGAGGAGGAGGAGGAGGAGGCGGAGGAGGAGGACCGCGTGGTGACCTCGGAATCCCCAGCGACCTCACCGCGCAGTCCGCCACCGCGCGGTCCTTGGGACCCCGGAGGCCTCGGTCGCCCGAGGCGTCCTCGGAGCACGGGCGCGAGCCCCAAGACCGCGCGGACACCCCTGATCCCCGCTGGCTCGCCACGCGGTGCGGTCGCCACACCGTTAGGGGGACTCCTCGGAGATCCAACGCCTTGAAAAATCGAAAGGAGCCGGTTTATTGCAGTGTTCGGCCTTTGGGGGCCCTCGACTGGCCCCAGGGCCCTCAAAGAACGACTCGGGATGAGAAACGGGCCCTGGGGAATGGGTCGAGACTTCTGGAGACCCCGTAACAAAAGAAAAGAAAAAAAAAAAAACTACATCGGATCTCTG
>CAUYUJ010002453.1:0-5000 GCA_963575745.1 Prorocentrum cordatum
GGAGGAGGAGGAGGAGGAGGAGGAGGAGGAGGAGGAGGAGAAGGAGGAGGAGGAAGGAGGAGGAGAAGGAAGAGGAGGGGAGCGTGGCATACCCTCTCCATTCCGTCCTTGCGTCGTTTCGCGTCGATTTGCGTCTGGGAGTCGATCAGACAGCGCCGATTTAGCGTCGGCTAGCGTCGATTAGCGTTGATTTAGCGTCGACTCAGCGTCGACTAGCGTCGACTAGCGTCGATGAGCAAGAGCCGACAAGATGTTATGGGAGGCTCCCATGAGTTGCCACCGAAATCTACCTGACCAGTGGCGGGCTGTTTTTCGGTCCCAGTTTTTCTTGTTGAGGGTCGGGGGCGACGTCGGGGTGGTATGGTGTGTGCTTTTTGTCTCGTCTCCCCGGGGAAGCAATGAAGCAGGTATACACCAGGATCCCGTATATCCGCAGATCCTGGCGATGCAATTTCGGGCCCCAGGACCCTCACAGATCGACCCGGCTCGAAAAATGACGCAGAAAGATCGGGTCCTGGATACTGGTCGTCGTTTTTCACGATGTTGCAATTTGCTTGCAACGTCGGATCTCAGGGTACACCAGGATCCGCTCTCCTGTGGAGGATTTCCAGTGCAGGGCCGGCAAAATAGCGTGGGTGCGTATAGTCGAAAACAAAGACGCCATAAACATAAACTTTTGGCGCTTCGCGCGGATTTCTTGGATCCGCGCTGGGCTCCCCCTGGCAGCGCCTCCGGCGGCGCCCCTGGCGCGCTCCGCGCGCCAGGGAGGGGGGGGGGGGTCCAGCGTAGAGCCAAGAAGTCCGCGCGGAGCGCCGAAAGTTTGTGCACACGTCGTTTGCTCTCTGTCTGCGAGAGGCAGCGCTGCCCGGCCGTGCCGAGTCGCGCCGCGCGCCTGCGCACGCCTTTTGCCCTCTTGATACGGCCGCCGTTGAGGTGTGCGCCTGGCGGCGGGGGTCGCCCAGGTCTACCTCTGTGCTTACCTCTTCGCTCTCTCCGCCTACCTCTTCGCTCTCTTTGGCGGTCCTGCCTCCCTCTTCGCTCTCTTTACGGTCAGGCGTCTTGGCTTAGAGTGTACGTGCGTACCCCCTGGCGCGGCAATTGGCCCACAATCCGCTTAACATTCTACACGTTTCATTGGTACCATGTTTTTTTTCTGGGGGGTGTCAGAGTTATGTCCAGTGCACTCCATATACGGTCTTGTGCCGTGCACTCTCGTGTTTGCTTGGCTGTGCGCTTTTTTTCAGATGCACTCTACGTTTTCGCTTGGCTGTGCACTTCGGGCGCTCGTTTGAAGTACATGCGTGTGTAGAGCCCCATCCAGGTACACGCTGCACTATTCTAGGCCCCCAGTGTTGGCTCGAGGGAGCGCGAGCGCCCAGCGAGGGTGACAGGTTGGCTAGGGAGGAGAGGGGAATCAGAGGATGAAGCTGCCTCAGTGCCCGTCCGCTCCCCCATCCCCTCCCCCTCGTCCTTCTCCTGGCACTCCCCCCCCCTCCACACATGCAGGGGCGGATCGGCGGAAGCGGGAGCAGCAGCAGCAGCAGCAGCCCGAGCAGCGGGAGGGGAGCGGTGGTGGTCGGCTCCGGGATCCGATGCGGTCGCAGATGCCATCCGGAAGGCCCTCGCCTCCCTCCGGAAGCGCCGTCCGCGCTCTCCGGGCCGCAGGCTCCCTCTTGCCTGCGGAGAGGCCCCTGCGCTCTCGCGCGCGCTCGCCGCCGCCGAGGGCGGCGGGGGGAGCGGGCACGACATGTGCGAGCGCCGGGGCCGGCAGGGGCGCGCCACCGCTCGGAGCGCGCGGTTCCCGCAAGCGCTGGGCCGTCGAGCGAGGAAGAGCGAGAAGGGGGGAGGGCCAGGGGAGGGGGGGCGGGGAGAGGGGAGGGGGCGGAGACGACTGGCCATCGGCCGCGCAGAAACGGGGCGCAGTCCCAGGGGAACGAAGAAGGACAGAAGCATGAAAGCTCGGAGGTCCGCGCGGATCTCTCGGATCCGCGCTGGACCCCCCTGGCGGCGCCTCGGGCGCCGCCTCTGGCGCGCTCCGCGCGCCAGGGAGGGGGGTCCAGCGCCGATCCGAGAAATCCGCGCCTTCTTCGTCCCCCTAGGACTGCGCCTCGCTTCTGCGCGGCGGATGGCCCGTCGTCTCCGCCCTCTCCCCTCTCCCCGCCCCCCCTCCCCCGGGCCCTGACGTCACATCCTGGCCATGCCGGGCTGACACCACGTCCTGGGCCGCACCTCCTGCAGAGCCACGCGGCGCTGACGCCACACGTCCTGGGCCTGCCGGGCTCGTCCTGCCCGCCACGGCGGGCACCGAGGCGGGCCGCCGCACGCCGCCCGAGGGGGCGCGGGACGCCCTCCCGCCCCCTCTCGGGAGCGGGCCCTTGCGCCCTGCGGAGCCCCAGGACCCCTGCGCGGGGGAGGACCCGCGGAAGCACCGGGGGCGTCCCCTGTGCGGGCGGCGGCCTCGGTCTTCGGGAGGGGTAAAGACACACAGACACAGTTCATCGCCGAGTCCCAGGAGAATGTGGGAAGAATATGGGACGTGGGGGGGGAAGACAAAAACCCAGATCATATGCGAAAAGATGGGAAATCCGGGTACTTGTGTGTATTTATTTGTGTGTCCCAGGGCCCCTCCATCGGTCCCGGCGCCAGGCGGCGGCGGCGGCTGAAGCTGGGGGGCACCAGTGGCTCCGGTGGCACTCTGGCAGGGCACAGTCCTGCCGGAGCGGGGAAGTCAGGGGCAGCGATAGGGGGGGATGGGCATGAGGGGGGAATGCATCGGCCCCCAATCGCCCACCGATCGTCGACAGGGGTCCGACAGCCCCACGGCGCTCAGGAGCGTGCGGATTCGCTATCGGTGGCCTATCGCCGACCCATCGGCGATGTATCGCTGATTCCAGGTCGATGTCTTCCCCCCATGCCAGTCCCCCCCCCGATCTTTGCCCCTCAGAGAAGAGCCTCCACTGTTGGGAGGCCAGGGCAGGTCCTGACGGTCCCTGCGTTCATCTGGCGCGTGCCAGTGCAGATTATCTTCGGCCCCCCCCGAACGCACGACAAGGACGGACGGGGATAAGCAAGGCGATAATTGTCAGCACTGGGGCGCACAGCAGGTCGCTTTCCAGGCGCCAGGAGGGCGCGAGAAAGATCCTGCGAGCAGCTCGGAGTACCCGAGCCTCGGGGGAAGCCTGTCATCGCGAGTGTCTTTTTTCTGGGGAGCCGCGCAGGGCAGCGAGTCCTGCACGCAGCACTCCATCTCGAAGCCGAGATTCGCCTCTCCTGCACAGAATGTCGAAGAGCACCTGGATAGGCGACAGGACCCCGAACAGCCTGCCCAGGTACTCCTCTATGCTGTCTGTACGTCATGGTCACCAGCTTGGGGTCGCGGTCGTATTTCAGCATTGTTTGACATACGCCAGTGAAGTGCACCCCCGCGTCGAGCTTGTTCACAAGCGCGTGCTCTGGGGGGACCATGTGGAGACCCTGGACGCTTCCAACGGCACCACATTATACATCCTGCAAGGACATGAAAATCGACGACGTAGTGCGCCAGCATGTGCAGGCGAAGGCAACTTCTGGTCATTTCTGCTGCACACCAGCGCCGCTGGACGTCAGCCCCTTCTAGCTGGAGTTACCCACAGCGGCAGCGCTGCCTGCGGGCGGGGTCCTGGAGCAGCTCTCAGAGGATGCCGAAGATCATGCTCTGCGCCGTGCTCGCCTTGCGGACCCTAAAGGATGTGTCAAGGCTGACGGAGATAGCGGTAGGCGCGCCCGCGAACAGCTGTGCGTGTGCTGGCAGCTTGCCAGTGGACCCCTGTGTGACATGCCTCGAGTACTCCAGTCGTCGGGCGACGAAATCTACACATATCCATTGCTCCACGGCCAGGCCCACCTTGAACCCAGGAGCTGTGTACGCGCCCCCCAGGCCAAGCCAGGAGGGCGTGGCGTGTATACCGCTGCTGGGTTCGGGACGGGCCTGGCCAGCAGTGGATGTGTCTAGATTTCATCGCGTTCAGTCGACCTCGTGGCAAAGGCCTTGGCGGCTGCGGCCCGTGGCGTGGACTCTCAGAGTACCGGGTCGCTCGTGCTCTGAGGGCGACCGGCCTGGAGAGTCGCCGTGCGCGGCCATCTGCGGCCAGAACCGCCACACGGCTTCTGGGCGGCATCGGCGGCGCCCATGGCCGCCTTCGCCTCGGGCGTCACCCCAAGATGCTAATACTATGAGCGTGTCTGCACCCCAGGGGTGACGCGCGTGCGCGCCGAGAAATCTCGTAGGGTAAGCTCCGTGCTGGGCGCGCTTTCGAGCCATTCCGCTCGGGTAACCAGATTCTGCAAGATGGTTGTATGATGTATTCGGGTCGGACGCACGCCTTCAAGGAGGACATGTTGTACTGGTGTGTCCCTGTGCGTCCCATCGCCTGGGCGGGCCCGCAGCTCAGGGCGGCTCCCATTGGAAATGCCTGGCGAGTGGCCAGAACTCAGGGGGGGAGCGAGAAGGACCGGGCCAGGACGAGGATGAACCCGTTCCGCAGCGATCCGTGACGCTCTCAGAGCGTTTTGGAGCGCTCTGGGAAGGCCGCGGCGCCCGAGACGTCCTCCAGAGCCGCCGGATCTCAGGGATTCCCGACTCATCCTCGCTCGATTTTGGCCTCGTCCTGGCTTGGGCGAGTGGCCAGAACTCAGGGGGCGAGCGATGGGGGCGAGCGAGGGAGCGAGCGGAGGAGGAGGAGGAGGAGGAGGAGGAGGAGGAGGAGGAGGAGGAGGAGGAGGAGGAGGAGGAGGAGGAGGAGGAGGAGGAGGAGGAGGAGCGAGGGAGGAGCGAGGGAGGCGTGAGGTTAGGAGCGAGGGGGGAGCGAGGGACTGCGCGCCGCGGCGCTCCGCACCTCCAGGGCCCCCGCGAGCCTGGGGCCGCGCAGGTCTGAAGAGCCCCCACGGGCGCATCTCGTGTGCCACTCGGTAGCATCGAGCACGTGTGCTTTCTGGGCGCCAGTGCAGGTCCACATCCATGA
>CAUYUJ010002453.1:10000-25000 GCA_963575745.1 Prorocentrum cordatum
CGGAATCCAGTTATTTTTATCATTCGCCGTTTCAGGTTTTTGCATTGGCATCCGCTGCAGCACGTCTGCAAGGTCGGTGCAGTGACAAGTATGCCCTCGAGCAGGTGACCTCGGCAGGCCCACTGCGTACACTAGCCAGGACGCTTCAGCTGATCAAACATCGTAAACACCGTGGCCACCTCCCCCTACATGTTCGGTTCACCTACGCCCCCGAAGACACCGCAGGTTCAGAGGCCACTGGACTCAGGGGAATCTTCGACTAGGTTTTTGTCCCAGGCACTTTCTACGGAACAAGGGGGCGTTTATGGCTAGTTAGAGTATGTGGAGCGGTCGTGCTGAGTGCATGAATTGGAGGCCAAAACCATGGCTGAACAGGAGGGGTGGAGTCAGTATCGGCGTGATGGGCGGATTCCCAATGCAGAATGGGGCTACTTCGTCCACGCCCTCGGTCAGACGGCCGAGAAACGTTTCGCTGGAGCTGTTCAGAGATCTCCAGATTATCCAGACAGGGTCGAGCATATCTTTGAGCATCTTCAAAGTCGGCGAGGTCTGCGACTCGAGCTTTCAGGCCCTATTTCCAATGGGGCCATCCTCCATTTCTGAGGAAATTCGTGTCGAGTCGAAGCAACTTCGTTCTCTTCGGCGTTCATGCCTTGAGCAATGGAGAGCCGATGCCACCGATGACCTCAAGGATGCCTTGCTGCGTGACAGACAGGCCGACGTGGCCAGGCCATCTAGGTTGCTCTCTGCTCGGGGGACGGGGCCACAGAAAAGAAACCATCGCTGTCCTCCTTCGGCCCTCCCCACGAGTGAGGAGCTCCAGGATAGATGGCTCCTCTCTTCTTCCCTGCGAGGCATGTGTGCGGGGCCCATCGACTGGGCCGAGTATGCTACGCATCATGGGAATCACCCTGCAGAAGGGCAGGGGGCTAATTTGTCTTGTGCGGGTGCACGAAGCAGGGGGTGCAGTGGGTTCGTTCGGGGCGAACTCAAGTTGATCAAGATATATTTGCAGAGAGCAGGGCGAAGCGAGCAGTTCCGACATGGTATGTTCCCATGGAGATTTTCCCGGATATACTTTTACCCCATGAGCGAGCCTCCAAGATGTATCGAGGAGTAGGATGCGAGGCCCCAAATGTGGAACTGAAGACGGTCCGTGGACTTCTTGTTTCCCTTGTGCGCAGGCTTCCCTGGTGCGCAGACTTTTTGTTTCCGTGGACTTCTTGCTTCCGAATGTGGAGACGCTGGGATGACGACGTCCGCGAGTAAATCTACACGCAAGGTATTTACACTTCGTGGCAAAGTTATGCACTATCACACGATGCGTGGAATGAGTTAGAGGATGGGTTTGCGACGAGGTAGTTTCTGAGCCTGGTGTATTTTTCTTACGTTTTCCCAAATCTGTTAATGCAGCGACAACTCAGTAGTCTCTCCCAATGCGGGGGGCCGCGTGTCCCATGCGCCTGCCCTCTTAGAGGACCGCCCCCAGGGGCTGGAACGCGGGCCTGTCTGTCTGTCTGCCTGGTGCGCAGGCTTCGGCGATCGCCACAGGTCCTTTGGTTTTGGCATTTATCCGAGGCCGCTGCGCTGTCCTGGAAACGGGTCGTGCGTGTGCTACGTCCTTATGGCAAGGCCTTCGTTGCTGCGCGCATTAGTTCACAGCGGCAGGATGAGGGGGGCCTGTCGTTTTCGACGGCGAAGAGGGACGCCGTTTCTTGCTCTGCAGGTTCTCGGTTTGAGGCTATGCCGACTCGGACTTGTGTTCGCCAGTGACTTTGGGGATTTTATGAATGTTGTTGGGTCCAGTAGTTTGGGGGCGTAGGAGAGGGCGAACTGGGAGGGGGGCACGTCTATGGTGAACAATGCTTTAGATTCCCAGCTGTCTGTCTTCGAAGTCTAGATGGACATCGATTTGCTAAGCCGTGGGCGGGTGCGCTGCAGGGCGGGCCCGTGGGCTGTCAAAGTGTTTTTCTCGAGATGCCAGAGATTGCAATGAGGGAGCCCAGGGGCAGTGCGCGGCGACAGGAGAGCCGACTGCGAATTGGTGCGTTGTCGACTTGCACCCTGGAGGGCGCAGATTTCTCGAGCTAGGCTTGGCTTCTCACGGCTAGGTGACAGTGCGCTCCGCAAGCTCGTGGCCTGCCCCAGGGAGAGTGGCGCTCTCTCCTGGAGTCGACAGTCCCTCCTGTGTCCTGTGCAACCAGGTGCTATCTACATGTCTTACCAGCCTCGAACATATCCCTATCCCTGAGGAGATTGACACGCCAAAAGGCGATGACAATCTTAGGGGTGCGCCCTCCAAAAATAAGGGAACCCCTAAGATTGGCATCGTGATGGGGCGATGCCCAGCATAGGGATAGGGACATGTTCCAGGCTGGTAAATGTCTAACCGGGCGAAACTTTATGCTTAAGTCCAGCAAGAGTGTTGGCGCTGTCTCCTTCCGTGGTCGTGGGCAACAGGTTCGTGTGCAACGTGCCCGAGCTGGTGCGTTCCCCGTGGCCGCCGGGGTGCCCTTACTTCGGTGGCCGAGCATCAGGAGGGAAACAACACACACAGACACAATTCATCGTCGATCCCCAGAAAAGATGGGAAAATATGGGAAGTTGGGGGGGGGACAAAAAGCCAGAACATATAGGAAAATATGGGGGGTCCTTTTATTTGTGTGTACTTATTTGTGTGTCCCAGGGCCCCTTCAGAGTATCTTGCTTCCTTGATCCGCTTTGGTGGCAAGTTGATCAGTGGATGTGAACCCCGGTTGTCGGCTTCCTCGGCTGGCGCGATATTCGGGGGCGGAAAAGAGGGGGGTGATGATGACTAGGGGGGGGTGGATATCATGGCGGGGGCCATGATATCTCCCCAGATTTCATGGCGCCTCTTCTTATTACACTGCGTCCTGGCCCCCCGCTGGGCCGCGCGCGTGCTGCCGGTCATGATTTGCCCCCCCCCCCCCCCCCCCCCCCCCCCCCCCCCCCCTCTTGGACACCCCCCTCTTGGCCGCTCCCGAGATATCGGTATCGACACCGGGCCCCCTTTTGTCGAGGAGCGCGTTGTGTGTCTGCGTGCAGCTGCAGGCGCTTCGGTATCGGCGCTCGAGGCGTTCCTCCCCGCTGTCGTCGCAGATCACCGGGCTTCAGCATGCAGTGGCGGCGTTCGTTGGGCGTGCGTTGAGAGGGGCGGCGGCAGAAAAGGCATCAGGGCCATTGGCGTTCCCTCCCTGCTACGAGAGTGCTGCTGATTGGAAGACTTGCCACTTTACAGGTTGACCTCAGATTCCGTCGGTTGAAATGGTACCAGGAGGGGATTCTTGAGTCTCGTTGCCGTGCTGCTGTCTGGGGCGCGCTGTTCTTTGCTGGCCGCGCAGGGCGCGAGAGGAACTTCCATGTTATAGATGCGCGCGGACACCTCGCATCTCGCACCTCACCGCGGGCGCGTGGGTTCTTCCGGGATATCCAGAGCATCGGGCCGCTTGGGTGGGGGGGCATTCCAGACAAATCGATGAATGGGGCCGTCGCCAATTTCCGTTATTTGATGATCCTGATTTTTTTGATTGGTTCGGTCGCTCTGCCCCCCCGCGGCTGCGAGCAGCGGCGTGGGCTGTGACCTCTGACTTCCCCTCCGGGGTTCCAGGCGCAAGGCGTTCCTAATCCACTGGGGCCGCCCCGGAAGCCCAAGATGAGGATGATGGGCGCGGCGCTGTGTCTCAGGGCGCAGGAGGTCGTTGTCTACTGAGCGGCGACTTACCAGTCATCTACGCCAGCGTCGCGGCTTAGAGAGTATCCGAGGGCTCCTGGCTGCAGGCCTTTTTCTTTTTTCTTTCGTCCTTTTTTCTTCGTGGGTGGGTGGGTGGGTGGGTGGGTGGGGCAGATATTTGAGGCCGGGGGTCCGCTTGCAAGCATCTGGTGGACTCGCTTAGGAGGGGAGTCAGTATTCGAGGCAGCTCTCACACGTTCAGGACAGCTTGTGAGAACGGCACCAGCGCGCGCACTCGGTGACGCCTCGGCTCGAGCGACGTCGGCGGCTTCGTCGGCATTGTCGCGAGCTCTTCGCCCTTCTGCCAATGGTGCGCGATGCTGGGGGGCCCGGGTGGGCGCTGGCGGCGGCGTCGGCGTCCGGCAGCCCGGCCGGGCAAGCGCGGCAGTTCGGGCTCCCAGCGTGGGGGCTTCCCATCGCCCAGGGGCGTCCACCTCTAGTCCCTCGCAGTCCCGAGAAACAGAGACTCAGGGGTTCCAGCGGGGAACCGAAGACAAGATGACTCGCGAGCAGGTCGGACCTTTCAAGGCGCTGGGCAGGGCCCTCGCGCGGTTGTGCGTCGCCAACAGCCGCGGCGTAGCCGATCTCACTGGCGCCTCCTTCAGCTGTTTCATCCCGCCCGCGGCCCGCGCCATAGTGATCGCCTTGCAGGAGGCGGGTAACGCGTGCTGCGAGTGCTGCAGGAAGGCGGGCAAGGGCCGTCAACGTGGCCCACTGCGGCCCCGTGCGTGGCTGGCGTCGCTGAACGAGCTGCCCGAGCGTCTCGAGCCCCCGCAGAACTGCAAGCAGGCGCTTCAGGTCTACTGGGAACATAGCAGGGGAAAAGTGCAGTTTCATGGCGTTGCAGGATCAGGCGCGGCATCGCCGCCGCCGCCGCCCGACGTGCAAAGGCAAAAAAGGAAGGAGCAACCGTCCAAGTTCAAGCTGCAGTTCATGTTGTCGGCCGAGCCCCAGATATTTCAGATCAAGTGGAACGAGGCCATGGTGTCCCAGCTCATCAAGCGGCGCGAGAGAGCATGCGTGCAGCGTTGGGCGCCTTCAAACCAGGTGGCCCGCCCGAGGGCGGATTGGAGCGCGAAGCGGAGAAGCCGCCGTGCAAGCTCGTTGCAGGGGTGCGGCCGGCGCGACGAGTTCAGCGAGGGCGAGGACGGACTGACCCCTTCCGCGCTGACTCAGATCAGCGGTTCTGAGCGCATGGTGAGGATGGCCCGCGACGGCCCGGTCCAGGGCGCTAGTCTTCGTGCGTTGCAGATGCGCGCGGCCTCGCTTATCTTTCAGTGTTGTTCTCCCTCTGGCCAATCTTTGTCCGAGTTCAATGGCCCGCCTTTGCAATTCGCCATCTTGGATCTCGCGTCTCAGGCTTCCCATGTTCGAGCCTTGCCCGTGCTGCAGTCACAGGTCTCGATTGTTGCGTCTGCTGACAGAGCGCAGGCGCGTCTAACTTCAGTTGCAAAAAAGGGAAGTGAGGAGAAACGCGCGCGCCATTTTAATTCACCTCGAGAGGATGCGCGTCACTTGAACTCACCGCGGGCAGCCCGCCACTTGAATTCGCCATAGGCACTTGTGCCGACAGAATGCACCGCTCAGGCGGCATATTCAGCCAGTAGTAGGTCACTTGAGCAATGATAGAAAAAAACCCGCTACCGTGTCATACGGTGGACATGGTGCTTTCGCGCTTGGGCGTAATTTTCCCACTGACCTCATGGTATTAATATTACATGCAGCGCACTGTTGGTTCAAATGAGTTGAATATTTTTTTTGAAAAGCCCCTCTTTCGTTTTACGCCTTCCGCCCTCCCCCTCCTCCTCCTCCTCCTCCTCCTCTGCCCTCCTCCTCCTCCTCCTCCTCCTCCTCCTCCAACTCCTCCACCTCCCCCTCCTTTGCCCTCCTCCCTCTCCTCCTCCTCCTCCTCCTCCTCGCCCTCCGCCCTTCTCCTCCTGCGCCCCCCGCCCTCCTCGTCCTTCTCCTCCCTCCTCCTTCTCCGTTCAGGCCCGCGAGGTGGCTCGCATAGGTGCTTCACGCTCGTCCACCGAAGGTGGGCGGCTGTTGCACGCCTGTGTGCACCATGGTCATGCCCTCCTGGGGTCGCTGCTGAAAACTCCTGCGCCCGTCGCCCTCCGCCTTCCGCTTCCTCCTCCTCGCCGTCCTCCTCCTCCTCTTCCTCCTCCTCCTCCTCCTCCTCCTTAGCCCTCCTCCTCCTTAGCCCTCCTCCTCTGCCCTCCTCCTCCTCCTCCTCCTCCTCCTCCTCCTCCCCTTCCTCCTCCTCCTGAGCGTTTCGCTTCCCCTTTGGGCTCGCCGCCGAGTTTTGGGCGCGCCTGCGGGCGTTCGTGGCTGCGGGTGGGCGCGACTCGTGGAGCCGGCTGGGATGGGCCCCGGAATCAACACTCTTCGTGTGCAGTGGAGAAGGGGGGGATTTGGGGGCAGCGCCGGGGGCGTCCACGATGGAGGGGCGGGGCAGCTGTGCGGACATTTTTTCGTCTGCCACGAGAGGGAGAGGAGTCCCGACAGAAGCGCCGGGGCGTCCACGGAGAGGGCGGGGGCCAGGGGGCGGATCTTGAGGCCGGGGCAGTGAGATCTCGCAGACTTCGTGGCGGCATCTCTTTCTTTCAGCGCGTTTCCTGCCCCCCCCCCCCCGTCCGCCCCCATGCCTCGGGCCATGCTGCGCTAACCTCCCCTTCCTGGCTCCTGGTCCCCATCTCCGGCGGGTCCAGAGGGTTTTTCGCCGTCTTGTGCCTGAGAGTTCTCTGCCGGGGCCCTGCAAGCGTGAGAGAGCGCCTCGGGAGGAGAAGCTGGCCGAGGGGGAAGCCCCCGAGTCCGGGGCCCGTTTCTAGCAGGATTTTTTTTTGCTGCATGGTTATTTCATGGACGAGTCTCAGGAGGGGAAAAAACACACAGCCACAATTAATCGTCGATTCCCCAGAACATGTGGGAAAATATGGGAAGTGGGGGGAAGACAGAAACCCAGAAAATATGGGAAAATATGGGGATTTCTGTTATTTGTGTGTATTAATTTGTGTGTTTGTGGGCCCCATCAATTTCATGGACGAGTCCGTAGCCATTTTGGCTCAAGGTGTGTTTGCTCAGGCCCGCATCTTCATTCGAAACGTCGCTGATTTAGCCCGGGGAGTTGGCCTGGAGGTTCTCTAGATGACCTGCGGCTCGTACTCACCCTCCGAATGGGTTGTGATTGTATGCTCCACCGCGTGTTTGGTAGTTTATGGGCTACTCATCTCAGGCTGCATTCGGGCGAAACTTTGCCGTTGGCGCGAGTTTTTTCCGAAGACGGCCAACGACGAGATGCGCAGCCAGCTGGAAAAGCAGGCGATCGGCGAGTGGCGCTCACGGCACATGCAGGTTGCCCTTCCATACGTTCAGCTGATCTGGGTTCTCGTCTCACTGGTGGCTCTGTTCAACACCATCGCGTGTAATCCTCGCTCAAACAATATCCAGCTGCCTGCGGCAAGAACCCCGCCGCCGCGCTGGGGCCCTCGGGGGGATTGGGCCGGCCCCAGGGAGCACGAGAGAAGCCTCCCCAGCCAGCAGAGGAGCACGGCACGTGTTCTTACGTTGCATCTTCGGGGGACCCCGCCAGGCCCCAAAATTGTTGTCTTTTTTTGTGCCTGGCGCGGGCTCGATGCGGCCTCGATGCGGATTTGGCGGGCATTCGACGCGGATTCGACACGGATTCGACACGGATCCGACGAGGCCGACATGGATTCGACGCGGATTCGACGCGGATAGGGTCGCGACGGGACAGACGAGGTCCCCCGAGGTTGCAAAGCAAGTGCTCCGGGGTGCTGAGCCGCCGCCGTGGCCGCCGTGCCGCCGCCGCCCAGCGCAGCCGCACGGGGGGGGGGACCTTCGCGCTGCCCGCGGCGACGGCAGCAGATGCGCCGCTGGGCGGCCCTCGGGCGGCCCTCGGCGCGCCACGATCTCGGGGGCGGCGTCGGAGAGCGTGGCCGATCGGCGCCTCTTGCGGGCCCCTTGGCGCCCCCGGCGGCGGCCCCGCCGCGCCGGGACGCCGCGCCGGCGGCGCCGGCCACGGGCTCCACGCCCCAGCGGTGCGCAAGGCACGGCGGCGGATGTACATGGACGTGTCCACCTGGGTCGGCTTCGTCTCCACGTCTGCGGCCCGGGCGCGCCTCGCGGAGGGCTCCAGGCTGCGCCTCGCGCGGCGCTGCGAGGCCACGTGCTGGTACGCCGTCCACGTGGCCGTGTTGGCGCTCATGGTCCTTGCCGCAGACGGCTGGGGCAGGTTCCACCTTGTTCAGGTCGTGACGATCATACCGCGCCTCGCCATCAACATGATATACTTCCGGAAGTGGGTTACCTCTTGCTGCACGCTTCTGCACAGCTTTCTGCAGGTCGTCGTTCTGCTGGGGGCGGATGTGCATTTCCGACAACCCGAATCTGAATCCATCAGACTGTATGTGAGCATCGAGATCATCATCGCAGTCTTTCTCGTCGCAGGGATTGCGGCCTGGGAGAGCTTCGTTCGCACGCAGATCCTCGCAGAGATCGAGAGGGCCACGACGCAGAGCGAAGCCACGGCCTCTCGGAGGCTCGGGTCGGACGAAGGGGGGAGACAGGGGAAGGTCGGCGGCGAGCGAGGGGGGAAGTGAGAAGGGCCGGGCCTTCTCAGAAGGCTCGGATGTCCCCCGGCCTTTGGGAAGTTTGGGGGGTACGAAATCTGCTGCACACCTGCCATGCTACACTGGCGCCCTCCGGCGCCGGGAGGCGCCAGGCAAACCAGATGCGCGAGCCGATTCGCCAATTGTCCTCCTCGTTTTCCGTTCCCCCCCCTCCCTCCTCCTCCTCCCTCCCATCCTCACTCCTCCTCCTCCTCCTCCTCCTCCAGGTTCGCTCCTCCTCCTCCGCCTCCTCCTTTTTCTCCTCCTCCTCTTCCTCTTCCTCCTCCTCCTCCTCCTCCTCCTCCTCCTCCTCCTCCTCCTGGAGGAGACCACCCTGTCCGCCTCCCGCGGGCCGCCCCGCTCTCCCTCCGAAGTCCCCCCCTTCTTTTTGTCCTGCAGGGCTCGTCGACTCCTGGCCAAGCGGCTTGTGGGGACCGAGCCAGATACAGTCGGGGCCCTGAAGAAGGAACCCTTTTCGTTCGGGAGGGGCTCCGTGTTCCTTAGTTGTTTTACAGTGATCCTCGGGTTTTCCTGAAGTTTTCCATGGACAATCGAAGTTCAACTTACGGGAGAAAGGGGCCCCGTTCCTTATTTAGGGTTTCTTAGGTCAACGCCCCGACTGTAAGTCCAGGTAAAAATGCAGATACATCGAGGTAGATCCAGGGAGATCCACGTACATCGAGGCACATCCGGGTGGATCCAGGTAAATCCGGGGATCTCCAGGGAAAGCCGGAGCAGCTCGCGGCCGCTCCGGCGCGAGCCGAAGGACGGCAGAGGTCGTCAAGCCTTTCACGATGTTGCCCGACCCGAGAGGCTGTTGAACACCATATGCGATGCCTTCTTCGAGCTCGACGTAAGTCGGGCATGTCCCTCTACAGGAGGAATATTCAAAGATAGAGTCAAAACATCGTCGGGGACGATTTTTTGATCATTTTTGGAGTATTTTTGAGCAGGTTTCGAGTATTTTTTATTTTTCGTGCAACGTCCGCCTGAAGGGGGACATGCCCGACCTAAAGCTAGATAAATCCAGGTCAATGCAGAGACATCGAGGCAAATCCAGGTAAACCCAGGTACATCGAGATAAATCTGGGCAAGTCCAGGTAAATCTGGAGGTATCCAGGGAGAATGGGAGCAAATCCAGGTAAATGCAGGTACATCGATGCAAATCGTGGTAAACCCAGGTACATCGAGACAAATCCAGGCAAGTCCAGGCAAATGCGGAGGTCTCCAGGGAGAATGGGAGCAGCTGGCGGCCGCTCCGGCGCGAGCCGAAGGACGGCAGAGGTCGTCAAGCCTCTCACGATGTTGCCCGACCCGAGAGGCTGTTGAACACCATATGCGATGTTTTGACTATTTTTGAGCATGTTTCGATTATTTTGTTGGACTATGTTTGAGCATGTTTTGAGCAGTTCTTATCTTTCGTGTAGAGTCCGCCTGTAGGGGGACGCGCCCGACCTACAGTCGGGGCGCTGAAGAAGGAACCCTTCTCGTTGGGGAGGGGCTCCGTGCTCCTTAATTGTTTCGCAGGTTGCCTCAGGTTTTCCTTGTGTTTTCGATCGGAACTCGAAGTTTAACTCATGGAAAAAAGGGGCCCCGTTCCTTATTTTGGGTGCCTTAGGTCAACGCCTCGACTGTAATGCCCGACCCGAGAGGCTGCTGAACACCATCTGCGATGCCACCTTCGAGCTCGACGGCGACCTCCTCCTCACCGGCGAGGCGGCGCAGCTGGCAGGCATGCTGCACCTCGGCCCCAGCAGGTGCTCGCGCGGCGCCGCGCTCGAGTCGTTCGTGCTGCCGGATTCGGGGGCAGCGATAGGGGGAGGTACTCCAGATTTCGTACTAAAGGGGAGGGGGTCACAACCCTCCCAGACGAGAAGTTTTAGACCCCCCAGACTATCCATCAAAGGGCGGCCCTTTGCCCAGACCCCCCCGAACCCTCCAGGACAGCTCAAATTAGACCCCCCCCCCCGAATGTGACCTCCCCCACTTTGTTATGGAATCCGGAGTAGGCATGGGGGGTCGAGGGTCGAGGTTTTCGGAAGTTTTCGTGGGCTCCTGGAGGTTTCCCTTCCTCGGGGTGCGTTCCAGCGGCTGCGCCTCGCGGAGGGCATTCCAGGGGTGCCAGAATCGTCCCGAACGGCCGCCGGAGGGCCGAGTTCTGACCCGAAAACCGCCGGGCATGGGGGGGGATGCATCGACCCCCAATCGCCCGTCGATCGCCGATAGGGGCCCGACAGCCTCAGCCTGCCCAGGGAGGTGCGGATTTTCCCTGTCGGAGGCCTATCGCCGATCTATCGGCGATGTATCGCCGATTCCAGGTCGATGTTCCCCCCCCTACTATGCCTATCCCCCCCCCCTATCGCTGCCTCGCAAGGAGGACCGGGAGTGCCTGAGGGAGCGCATCACGGCTCCAGTCCCAGATAACCAGGACCGAATGGAGGTCCATTGATCCACCTCGTTCGGTTGCAAATCATGGGAGCCTTGTGTACTCCAGATTTCGTAATAAAGGGAGGGGGTCTCATTTCGGGGGGGGGTCTTTTCCAAGCTATCTTGGAGGGCCTGGGGGGGTCTGGGGACGATGTTTTGGAGGGTTCTCCCACGGGGGAGGTCTGAAATGGCTTGTCTTGGAGGGTCCAGACCCCCTCCCTTTTATTACGAAATCTGGAGTACCCTCGCAATTTTGTCGTCAGCGTCGACTGGCGTCGATTTAGCGTCTGGGAGTCGATGAGATAGCGCCGATGTAGCGTCGGTTAGCGCCGACTGGCGTCGATTTAGCGCCGATTAGCGCCGATTTAGCGTCGATCAGCGCCGATTCGCAAGAGCCGACGAGATGGTATGGGAGGCTCCCATGAGTTGCCACCGAAACCTCACCGGTCCTGGCCAGG
The DNA here is from genome assembly GCA_963575745.1 of Prorocentrum cordatum. NCBI lineage: Eukaryota > Dinophyceae > Prorocentrales > Prorocentraceae > Prorocentrum > Prorocentrum cordatum. The sequence continues at coordinate 21,268 of CAUYUJ010002453.1, forward strand.
TCCATCCTGGGCCCAGGATGCGTGTCCACGCCGCCCGGCTCGGCCAGGAGGGCCGCGTGTGGGATGGGCCTGGCCAGGGTCGGCGAGGCGTGCAGCTGACGTCCCCCGAGATCACCGGGAACAAAAGAACCCCTAACCCCAATAACACGATGACGTGGCCTCACTGAGGTTCCCGAATTTGCATTAGGGATGAACGAATCTGGACGGGGTGGTTCGATACATCTGCAGAAACGACCCCCTATCCCTGATGTTTTTTGCCCCCCCAACTCCGGCCCCCTCCCAAAGGGTTAGGGGTCTTTTTTTTTTGGTTGCTCACGCGAGGAGATGGCGAACGTGTTCCACGTATGCTTGTGCGACAGCCTCAGCAACAGCGTCAAGGTTGAGGTTTACCACGTGCCTGTCCACTGCCCCTCGGCAGCCGAGCACCACCTGGTCGGCCTGAAGGAGCTCGTGGACTTTCGGGACACGATCGACCGCGAGCTGCCAGCCGTCCTGACGGGCCCCCAGCTCGGCCAGGTCAGCAGCAGGCGCAGCAAAAGATCAAGGCGCCGCGGTTCCAGGAGGGGCTCGACGCTGGCGTCCTTGTCGGGCCTTGGTACGCCTCCAGACGCTGCGGCAAGCGCGGGCTTGTTTGCAGACCTCAGGCAAGACTACACCCCTCTCGCGGTGAAGTTCGACGCTGACAGCATGACCGTCTTGGATGCCACCGGCGACGGCGCTGAGGCGTGCGTGCAAGGCTCGTGCTTCAGAAGTATGCTTCTCCCTGGACAGGATTTCTTCATGGACATCCAGATGGGTTGCCATGCTCTCCGAGAAATGCTGGTCTCTGACCCTTACGCGCAGTTTCATTTTCGAACCTGCGTAGAGTTTTCCCAGGGCGTCGTCCAGAGTGCGCTCTGTGAGGTTGTGCTTATGGTGGTCGGAGCTGCCCGAACAGATTCCGAATGTACACAGACCTTGCCCATCGTGGCGACGCTTCAGGTTGTAGGCTCGATGCCCAGAACACCGACATCGTCGCAGTCTTCGGACGTCGACGTGTAGTCCAGCGCCACGAATGCGCAGACGGTCTCGTTTCATCCGGACTGTTGCACAGATTTCTCGAAAAATCGTTTCCACTGACGAGCGTGACATGACTTCTTTCTTATGTGCAGTACTCCAGTTTACAAGACCTGCGCGGTGTGACCTCTCCTTCTGACCCTGCTTCTGATGAGCCCTGGAAGGGGTCCAGGGACAGATTGCGAAGGCCTTACGGCCGGTGCCGCCGAACCTGAAGACGACGACGCTGACCACGACGAGGTAGAAGGTGGAGGAGGAGGAGCCGCATGAGGAGGAGGAGGAGGAGGAGGAGGAGGAGGAGGAGGAGGAGGAGGAGGCGGAAGACGACGCCGAGGAGGTGGAGGATGTGACGAAAGATGAGGAGGATGAGGAGGAGCAGGAGGAGGGCGGCGATCACGTGCAGGAGCATGGCCTCTTGGGGTTCTCTCGGGAGTGCATCTGCAGGCCTCTTGGGGCGTCTTGGAGGTCTCCTGGGCAGTCTGGAGGACGTGCGCCAGAAGCCAGGCGACGGCTGGCAAACCCGTGGCTGCTAACACAGAGCGTTTTTTTTTTTTTTTTTTTTTTGTTTGTTTTGTTTTGTTGTTGATTTCATTTGTTTTTTGTTGTTGTTGTTTGTTTTTGTTGTTGTTTTTTCTTCCGGGAAGCAGCCCGTCTACTAGTTCGTGCGCTGCGTTGCTGTTCCGGGAATCCGTTTTGTCCTCCCGGGAAGCCCGTTTAAAGTTTTGGCAGCCGCGGACTCGCCCGCCCTCGCCCGGCCTCCGAGTCTGGAGGACGCGAGGGCGCCTCCGACCGACCCTCTGGCGCTTGGCCCCGGCAGGGGTCCCGAGGCGCATTCCGAGCGGGCCCCGGGCCCCTCCGGCCTCTGCGGCCTGGCTCGTCTCGTCCCCTCCGCGATGGGGCCATTCTCGGGTGGCTGGGAGGGAGGGAGGGAGGAGGGAGGAGGGGGGGGGTGGGAGGGGAGGGGGGAGGGAGGGCGGGGGGGAGGGAGGGAGGGGGGCGGGGGAAGGGAGGGAGGTGGGGGAAGGAGAGAGGGAAGGGGGGGGAGGGAGGAGGGGGGGGGAGGGCGGAAGGGGCGGGAGGGAGGGAGAGAGGGGGGGAGGGAGGTCTTCGGGCGGGCAGCTTGCAGTCGTCTCGAGTGGGCCTCTGGCCGTCTGGGAGCCGTCCAGCGGCCGAGGAGGGGCGCCACGCGGCCAGGCACGGCGGTGGCGGTTCTCGGAGGTGGCGCGCGACGGAGGGCGGTCGGCGGTCGGCTTTACAGCGCCTTGCAGCGTTCCTGCCAGGCAGCCAACCATCGTTCCGACGTTCCACCGTCTCGGGGGAGGACAAGGTACCCATACCGCTACCCTTCCCTCGTTTTCCCTTTTTTGGGCCTCCTGGGAGGCCCTCGTCGCCACCGCCGGCTTCGCCTCGAAACCCTGGTCCGAACGCACCCAAGGAGAGGTCTGGAGAGTAATTAGCGGTATCGGTGCCTTTTGGTTTCCCCACCGTCGCCGCGCAGACTCCGCGTGCCAGCAGCCCACCATCCCTGTCAAAAGAAGCGTTGCGACATGATGGAGGCGCACACACAAGAGCACAATGCTTGATTGATGTGAGCCACCGCGCCGTCGTTTTGCAAGAATTGTGTCCGAGTCAGGGCGGGGGTCGGCATGCACCTGGCGCGCTCGGCGCTCTCGCGCGCCTGGTTCGTGCGGCACACGTGGCGCGCCGTGCGCACGTGAGCGCGTGACGCGCATGCCGCACTTCGGCGAGCCTGCAGCACGTGGCGCACCTCGCACTGTTGGCTATCCGTGGGATGGCGGCAAGTGCTTGTGCGGAGTGTCGGTGCTACCTTGGTGCAGGGGGATGGGGGTTGGGGGTGAGCGATGCAGCATGAGGCTTCCCTTTTGGGGACTTGATCACTCCCCCTCCCTCCTACCCCCCCTCCTCCCCTCTCTCCCCCTCCCCTCCACTCCCTCTCCTCTTCCTCCCTCCTCCCTCCTCCTGCCCATGCTGCTGCTCCTGGTGGTGCTACCAGTCGTTGTCGTTGTCGTCGTCTATACTTGCCAGTGCCACGGCTCAGCCGCCGGGCCCCTCGCGGGGCCGCCCCGCGGGACGAGGCCGGCGCCGTGGCGTGCCCGGTGTGCAGTCGCTGTCGCCCTCCCGCTCCCACGGCCGCCCGCGCGCTGGCTCCCCTCCCAGGCTTCCGGGCCTTCGCGCAGCTGTCGTGGGCTGGTGGACATAGATGCCGCCCCTCCCGCGTCCTCCCTCGGCCCCCTCGCCCTCCCGCCCCTCCTCACCCTCTCCGCCGCCGCTGCCGCCGCCGCCGCCGCCGCCGTTCGTGCTCGTCCGCCGCGGCCGTCGCCGCCGCCGCCGCCGCCGCCGTTCGTGCTCTTCCGCCGCGGCCGCCGCGGTCGTCCGCCCGGCGGCCCCCTCCCGCCGCCGCCAGGGCTGGACGCGGCCGCGGCGGGAGGCAGCGCCTCGAGCCGGGCCGACGCCAGATACCAGGGGCAGGTGAAGGCGCGGAGGGCGGGGGGCGGAGGCGAGGGCGGCGAGGGCGAGGAGGGCGACGAGGGCGGTGGCGGCGGCGGCGGCGACGGGAGGAGGGCGGGGGGGAGGGGCGGGGAGGGGTGAGGGGCAGGAGGAGGCGAGACCGGTGTGAACCCAAGGCGCGTCAACGGTGTTGTCAGAATCCCTCCCT
>CAUYUJ010002453.1:30000-37500 GCA_963575745.1 Prorocentrum cordatum
GCATGCGACCGTGCAGCGGCGCGGGGCCCCGCGCGTGCCGCCCTGGCGACTCTCGGATGCCTCCGTGTGGCCTCCTCTGCCGCTTCTGGCCATCCTGACCTCCTCCCTCCTCCTCCTCCTCCTCCTCCTCCTCCTCCTCCTCCTCCTCTCCTCCTCCTCCCCTCCTCCCTCCCTCCCTCCCTCCTCCTCCCTCCCTCCCTCCTCCCTCCCTCCCTCCCTCCCTCCCTCCCTCCCCCCCTCCCTCCCTCCCTCCCCTCCCCTCTCCTCCTCCTCCTCCTCCTCCTCCCTTTCCTCCTCCTCCTCCTCCTCCTCCTCCTCCTCCTCCCGTCCTCCTCCTCCTCCTCCTCCTCCTCCTCCCCTCCTCCTCCTCTCTCTCTTCTTCCTCTTCTTCCTCTTCTTCCTCTTCTTCCTCTTCTCCTCCTCCTCCTCCTCCTCTCCTCTCTCCTCCTCTCTCTCTTCTTCTCTCTTCCTCCTTCCTCCTCCTCCTCCTCCTCCTCCTCCTCCGCGGGCGTCGAGGCGTGCCCCCCGCCGCCTCCGCCCGTCCCTGAGGCTCCTCGCCACTTTGGCGTCACCCTTTTCCGTGGTGCGTCTCGTGCCCGAGCTGCGTGCAGCGGACCCCGGCGCCCTTCCCTCGTTGCTGACCTCGCCTCCTTGCTTTAAGTCGGGCACGTCCCTCTACAGGAGGAATGTCAAAAAATAGTCGAAAGTAGCCTGGGGACGATTTTTCGACTAGCTTCGGATTATTTTTGAATTTTGTTGACTATTTTGTTCCTTCCCAGATCCGCTTGTAGGAGGGCGTGCCCGACCAAATCCGTGCTGCCCGGGCGCCGGCATCGACATAACCCACGGGGCTGCTGCTCTTGCTCAGGTTGGGATGGGTCAGGGGTCGACCTGAACGGTGTTTTGGCGGTTCCGTGGGCCGTTTTCGTTCCGATTTCGTTGTGCAGCAGAGGCGTGCGTTTTCGTGCCGATTTCGTGCTGGAGCGGGGCGTTTGAGCACTGCGTAAGAGTTGCGATCATCGATTTGGCATTCTGGGCATGTGATGTGGCTGCACTGGCAGGTCAGGACTGCGGCCCCGCCACAGACCACAGACGCGCAGACGGCGCAGATGCCTTTAGCGTAAGACCTGAGCTGGTATAGCTGATGCCCGTGATGTGCACAGCGGCCCCAGTGGGGGTCGTCAGGGCTCTGGCGCAGGGTCTTCTGCAGGTCGTCCACAGGCATGCCGTTGCGCTCCAGGGATATCTTCTGCAGGTCGGTGTGGGTCCACGCCGGCGCGGCGGCTGTGGCAGCACGCTGTCCAGCGCGTCTGCGGGCATGCTTGAGAGGGAGCCTTCTCGTCGCCCTCCTGCTGCTTGCTGCGCAGCTCCTCGGCATCAGGATGGCTGTTGCCGCACTCCTTGGCGAGGCTGGGCCCGCCAAGACCAGTCAGGGCGTCCAAGCACTCGATGTCCTCCCCCTCGCCCTCCTGCTTGCCCTCCTCCTTGTCCTCCACAGCCTGGTCTGCGGGCTGGCGGGTGCGCGGGCCGGCCAGCTGTTCTGGCGGGTGACAGTGGCATTCTTCCTCGGTGATGAGTCTGACCAACATCGGGGCGTCCCTCAGCGATTTGTTGCTCATCACGGCCTTCGGGCAGCCGCGCTGGAGGCAGGTGACAAGGATGTGCCGCTCATGCTGTTGGCCTGGCCCGAGAGGGAGAATCTGGCCATCATGGCGGCCGTGTCCGCCCGGCCCTCGGGGAAGCTGTCGACGCGGGTGGTCCGGTCGGCCGCGATCTGCAGCTCGGGATCTCGCGGCGGATTCGGCCGTGGCGACGGGGGGAGGGGTCCTCGGCCCGAAGGGCTAGGTGGGGGGGCCGCCAAGGGGAGCCCGGACTTGGCCGCGGGCGCCGAGTTCTGCATGGCCCGGTCCGCTCCCAGGCGCCGCCCGTTCGCCCTGTGCTGCGGGGGCGGGCTCGGGCGCAGGCTCCTCTGCCTCCTCCTCCTCCTCCTCCTCCTTCCCCTCCTCCTCCTTCCCCTCCTCCTCCTCCTCTTTCTCCTCCTCTCCTCCTCCTCCTCCTCCTCTTCTCCTCCTCCTCCTCCTCCTCCTCCTCCTCCTCCTCCTCCTCCTCCCCCTCCTCCTCTTCCTCCTCCTCCTCCTCCTCCTCCGAAATACACGGCTTCCTTATTCTGATTGCACATCGCACGACGGGGTCCTTGCGGGGCGGTTCCAGGTCCCCTAATCATGACGCTCCTTTGCGTATATAGAGGAACGACAGCACAGTGGGAAGGGATGGGTGGGAGGGGTAGAATGTTAGATCTGGCGTGAGTGCACCTAGCGCGTCTCTCTCCTTTCGACCTTCTCCCTCCTCGCTGCTCCCTGCTCCCTCCTCCCCCCCGCCCCCGGCACAGAGGCCTTCAACGACGAGAAGGGCTGGGGCCACATAGCATGCGAGGCCGGTCCTGGTCTGGCCCGCTGCCGGGCGGAGGGGTCTCGTCGTTTCCCCCTCGCCCCCCCGCCCCGCGTGGCTGGCGGGCTGCTCGTGTGGCGAGAGGTCCTCGACATCCTCTCGTCAGACCTTCAAACACGAGTCAGGATGAGACGCGTGTCCCAGGGAAGGGGCCTAGATGTCCAGGTGCCCAGGTCGTGGAAGCATCAGAGCCTCGGATGTCTGGGGGTAGCCGAAGGCGAAGGTGGAAGGGGGGCGGAGGGCTTTTGATTCGGCTGCGGGCATGTGCGTGAGCGTGGCTCAATGGAGGAGGGGGGTGGACGGAGGGAGGGAGGGAGGGAGGAGGAGGAGGTCAGTAGGGGAGGAGGAGGGCTGGGAGGACGATGATGATGATGATGATGATGATGATGATGATGATGATGATGATGATGATGATGATGATGATGCTGCTGATGATGACGATGATGACGACAATGACGATGCTGATGATAACGATGACGATGCTGATGATGACGATGACGATGACGATGATGATGATGATGATGATGATGATGCTCCTGCTGCTGCTGCTGCTGATGATGATGATGATGATGATGGTGCTGGTGGTGGTGATGATGATGATGATGATGATGATGTGGATCATGATGATGCTGATGCTGATGATGCTGATGATCATGATGATGGTGGTGGTGATGATGAGGTTGTTGATGATGATGCTGATGCTGATGGTGATGGTTGATGCTGATGCTGATGCTGATGCTGATGCTGATGCTGCTGATGCTGATGCTGATGCTGATGCTGTTGATGACGATGATGTTGTTGTTTGTTGTTTGTTTGTTTGTTTGTTTGTTTGTTTGTTTGTTTGTTTGTTTGTTTGTTTGTTTGTTTGTTTGTTTGTTTGTTCGTTCGTTTGTTTGTTTGTTTGTTTGTTTGTTTATTTGTTGGTTGTTGTAGTTATTAGCATTATTATTATTATCATTATTCGTGTTATTATCATTATTATTACTATTATTATTATTATTGTTGTTGTTGTTGTTGTTGTTGTTGTTGTTGTTGTTGTTGTTGTTGTTGTAATTGTTGATAATGATGATGATCACGCTTGATGCTCGATATTCGATGCTGATGCTGATGCTAATGCTGACGATGATGCTGCTGATGATGATGATGATGATGATGATGATGGTGGTGGTGGTGGTGATGGTGGTGGTGAGGAGGAGGATGAGGAGGAGGTGGAGGAGGAGGAGGAGGAGGAGGAGGAGGAAGGGAGGAGGAGACGGAGGAGGCGGAGAAGTGGGGAGGGGAGGCTCCAGGGGGGTACCTCGGTTCGTGGGCGGCGCATCGGGGCCCCTGGGGTGCACTGAGATCCGCCTAGACGCCGCTTGCGGCGCCGCGGGCCAGGGCGTCGGTGCTCTGTCGGGCCTGGGGCGGCACCCCTGGACCAGCTGGGGTGGTCCCCAAAAGTTCGGGGGTGGACAGACCTCCTACCCTGACACGTCGATTAGTGAATTGTCCGTTTTCGGTTCTCGAGAGGGCGCCGCGGCCGTCATTTTCCAGGCTTGCGCCCGCCAGGTTTGGGCCCGAGTTCGTTTTCACTAAACCACGTTTTACTAAAGGGAGGTCTGTCCATCCCCGAAAAGTGGCCAGGTCTACCTGGCAGGAGTTTGGCCATCCGGGGGTACCCTCGGAACGCTCCGTGGCTACTTGGAGCCGCCTGGGGGTCAGTATCGTGGCCTTTTGGTGGCGTGCTGGAGGTCATCTTGAGCTTTCTGGGGCTACCTTGTGCCGTCCCGGAGGCCATCTCGATATATCTGGGGCCATCTTACAGGAAACTGCGTTCGGCTGTCTTGGCAGCGCTCGCGCGGGGTGCCTGGTCCAGACACACGGCGAGCGAACAACTCTACGCGACACGCGGCCAAGGAACCAGCGTGCCGTTGCCTCCAAGACAGCCCGCAAACACCCGCAGAACAACCTAAGACGACCAGACATGACCAGGCAAGACCAGCCATGAATACAAAACCAAACGGGCCGAGACACGACGAGACAAGACAGCGCCCGGGTTGGCCCAATGTGTGGTCCCACGACAAGCGCAGAGGGCCAACGGGAGTCCGAAGCCCGTGCATTTTTTGAGGGGAATTCAGTGATTTTTGCCTTCCATTTTTTCCCCACCGAAGGCCTCTTGAAGATTCAACGCGAGATCAGGCGGGTCCAGGAGAGCCTCCAGACGGGCCCACAGCGGCCTTCGGCGGCCCTGGAGGCCCCCAGAGAGGGCCCGAAGAGGGGGCCCCAGGAGGGCCCCAAGTGGGTCCCAGGCCGCTCCAAAGCTGGAAAAGGCAACAAGCACGTGATGATTTCTCGCACTTCTTCCCAGAGAAATTACGCCGCCCACCGCCCCCTCCTCCAGCGTCCGACCGGCGCCCGCGAGGCCACCCGAGCGATCTACGGAAAGGACTTGCGGCCGCGCTGCGTCTGGTGTCCCTGGAGCTGGGAGCGGGTGCCTGATTGCTATACCTGCTGGCGGCGGGCTTGTCGATGGTCCGTGCAACGCAGGGTAGCTATCAGCGCAGGCCTGCCGGAGCTGCAGAGTGCCAGGTGGTGTCGGTGTCGTTGGGCATGGTGATCTTCGTGCTCCTGGTTCTGCTCTGATACTTGCCACTGTGAACCAGAGCTTTTCCCAACACACCCCCTTCAACTGAGCCTTTTGGCTTCCCCTGGGCCGGAACTGAAAGGCAGGCCGTGCCCCTGCGACACGTCGGCTGCTGTGCTGGCGCGGCGGCCAAGCTGGCGTCCGCCTTGGCTGCCGCCGCGGATGAGGAAGCTAAGCGGTGCCGGTACCGCTGCTTCCCGGGCACCTCCCGGGGTGCGTTCTGGCCAGAATGTCGAGGCGAATCCAACGGTGGTAAAACAGGGCTAGGATCGGGATAAATCGCTCCAGAGCGTTCCGGAGCGCTCTCAGAGCGTTCCGGAACGCTCTGGAGCGGCCGCGGCGCCCCCCAATACATCCTCCAACCCCGCCGTTTGTCAGAGATTTCGAGTTATCCCGATCCGATTTTGTCCCGATCTTCGCGTCGTTTTAGGTGGCGACGAGTTCCCCCCAGGACGCCCAAAAAGGGGGAAAAGGGGGCAGGGCAGCGGTACGGGTACCTTTTCCCTCCTCTGGCGACCCTCAGTGCCCCGCGCCCCGCGTGCCGACGGGTCTCTGGTGGGCACCTGCGCGGGGGGCGTCGCTGCCGGGGCTTGACTGGCAGTGCCAGCCCTGCAGACCTCCCTTCGTGTCTGGAGCACGGCCCAGCGGCACTGTCCGGGGGGGGGGGGGCATGGGCTCGGGGGGCAGCGCACCGACCCCCAGTCACTCACCGATCGCTGCGAGGGGCCCGGCATCCCACCCCGCCCAGGATCGGGCGGCTTCGCTGCCGGGGGCGCGTCGGCCAGCCCATTTTCGGCGCTGTGCCGCCGATTCCGAGTCGATGTCCCCCCCCCCCGAGCCTCACCGCCCACCAATCCTCCCCGGCCCAACCCGAAGGCCCCGTGTTGCCCTCCATTTCCAGTGGGGTGGGGGTGGGGCACTTTGAAAAACGCATATGGAGCCCGTACCCCCCCCAACCCGAAATTCGGGCGGAATTCGGGTCTTCGGGTTTGGTTGGGTGGTTCGGCAGGTCGGAAAGAGCGTGTTCTACCGCTGCTGGCGGAGAACCAGGGGGGGTCACTGGGGGTTCCCAACCCGTCCCCCCCGCCCCCCCCTCTCGAAACCCCGGAGGGGTCATTACGGGTTCGAACCCCTCCCCTCGAAGTCTGTACAGATCCACTGCTCACTGGCCAGGGAGGAGGAGAAGGAGGAGGAGGAGGAGGAGGAGGAGGAAAAGGAGGTGGAGGAGGACTTGGAGGAGGAAAAATGATAAGCATAGTGCTAATAATAATGATCATACTATTAACCATCTTAATAGTAAGAAGAACCGTACTGCTAATTCTAACAGTAGTAATAACACGAATGCTCGTAATGAAAAGAATAGTAATGCTAACACTAATATTATTAATGACATGGAGAAACGGTCATAATAGTATTGATATTAATAACGATAATAATAACGACGATAATAGCAATGATAATGATAATACTTTGAATGGTACTTATAGTAAGACGATTAATAAGACTACTAATAACAATAACGACAATAAGCATATTACTAATAGTTATAGCATGAGATCTATTAATAAGAAGACTAGTGCGAAGAAGGATAACAAGACTAATACTAATCATGATAACAATACTAATCGTATTACTCAACATAATGCTAATACTAATGCTTATAATGATAAGCGTAATCATACTAGTAATTTATGAGAAGGAACTGAATAATAATAATAATAATAACAAGAAGACGAATCATAATATTATCGTACTGCTAATAATAAGAAGGATAATAACCATACTAAGAATAATAACGAGAGGAGGAGGAGAGGGAGGAGGAGGAGGAGGAGGAGGAGGAGGAGGACGAGGACGAGGAGGAGGAGGAGGAGGAGGAGGAGGAGGACGAGGATCTGTATAGATCTCGCTGCCCTATACCCCTCGCCCCCTCGTGACGCCGAGCTGCCCGCCGCCCCGGGCCGACGGGAGGGCTTCCTGCAGCCCTGCCCGCCTGCCGCAGCTGGCAGGGGCCCCCCGCGCTCCTCCCCGGCACGAGGGCGGGGGGCCCCGGCCCGGACGCTCGCCGACGTCGGGGGCAAACTGCGCACCCAGATCTCAGCGAGCGAAGAACGGCATAGAATCAACTTTTCCGCCGTCGGGGACACCTGCCCCTGGGCGGCTGGAAAGTTGATACCCCTGCGGTGCCACCGTAAGGGTATAAACTTTCCAGCCGCGCTGGGGCAGGTGTCCCCGACGGCGAAAAAGTTGATTTTATACCGTTCTTCGCCCGTTAAATATCCGTTGCGTCTTGGAGCTCCGGGCTCCCTTCCCCAGAAACCAGGGGCGCAGTGGACATGGATCGAGCATCTGGCCGCTGGAGGCCAGATTTTTGTCCACGTTCGCTGCGCCTCGGTCTCTTGCCGCCTCGGCCTTCGGAATCCGTTGCGTCT
>CAUYUJ010002453.1:42500-55783 GCA_963575745.1 Prorocentrum cordatum
TAATACCATGCGGGACACATTCGTTTTTTCTTCGCGCGCGCACGCCGTCGTCGTCGGCCGCGGGGCCCTGAATAGTAGCCACGGTCGTCCGCATGCCACGAAGTGAAGTGTCCGAACGTCATAGGGCGGGAAGCTGGGTGTGGGTGGTGGCGAAGAGTCGTTTGGAAATTTGGTAGAGCTTGAACCGGCCCCCCCACAAAGTGGGGGTATTGCCCGCCTCCTATGAAAACCCTGGCACTGGTGAGAACGGAGTGTCCCCAGTCTTAAATGATTGTTGTTGTTGTTGTTGTTGTTGTTGGTGGTGGTGGTGGTGGTGGTGGTGATGATGATGATGATGAGGAGCAGGAGGAGGAGGAGGAGGTGGAGGAGAAGGAAAAGGAGGAGCAGGAGCAGGAGCAGGAGGAGCAAGTGGAGGAGGAGGAAAGAGGAAGGCCGTGTCATGTGTGACCTTTAGCCTTCATTTCTTGAGGAGCTCTCAGCCGTCTTGTGGCTTTCCTGGCTCCTGAGGGGCAGTCTTGGGGGTCCTTGAGATCGTCTTGGGGTTCCCTTGGGCAGTCTGAGGGCCATTTTAGGTCGTCTTGGGGCTCACTTGGGCCGCCTCAGGGCCTCCTTATCGGGCCGTCTTAAGTCCATCGTTGGCTGTCCTTGGGCCCTCATGGGCCATCTCGGTGCTCTCCAGGACTGTCTTGAGCGTTTGTCTGGAGAGTCTCGCAGGTTCGTCGTGTCGTCCCCCAAGCCGACGCGACACAGTCCAAGAGTCACCAGGAGCGCCCGAGAATGGATCTATCTTATTTATCACGTGATCAATCCAAGTATCTATCGGTCTCACTATCTCTCGTTCTCACTATCTTCAAGTTATCTCACTGCCAGTATGTTTGTCGATCTCATTATCCATCTGCCGGGCCAAACATCGGGACAACAATCGGGACGACCAACGGGACAAGCAACCATCCGGACGGCCATCGGGACAACCATCCGCACGGCCATCGGGACAACCATCCGCACGGCCATCGGGACAGCCATTGGGAGGATAGCCAGGAGCAGCCGACCAGAGAGCCAGGGGCGACTCATCCTGGCCTGACCTCTGGCCCCTCCCGGCGCAGGAACCCGTGCAGCCTCGCCTCGCCTCGCCTCGCGCGCCAGGCACGCCACGCACGCAACGAAATGACTTGCTGGTTGGGGCAGCTCACGTTTCATCATCATCATCATCATCATCATCATCATCATCATCATCATCATCATCATCATCATCATCATCATCATCATCATCATCATCATCATCATCATCATCATCATCATCATCATCATCATCATCATCATCATCATCATCATCATCATCATCATCATCATCATCATCATCATCATCATCATCATCATCATCATCCTCATCATCGTCATCATCATTCTCTTCGGTCTCACCCCTCTGTCTCCGATACTCTACGTAGGCCTCCCGGATGGAGTGGGAGTAGACGGGTTCGGAGGGCCGCGCCGCATCGCTGGTGCGGCTCGATGTGGAGCCCGATTTGCTCCACGTCGACGTTGCGGATGCGTCGATGACGCCGACGATGCGTCGCTGGTGCATCCCCGATGCGTGGCCGATGCACCGCTGATGCATCGGCGATGCGGCGCGATCCTCCGACCCCGTCTGCTCCGACCCCGTCTGGGAGGCCTCTGGGCCCCTGCCGGTCTCTCAGGCTCTGCCCCGCCGGCCGCTGGGCCCGCGGAGCGGGCAAGCGCCGGCCAGACCAGGGCCCAAGCTCCTTGAGCCGGTGTCGACTTGTCTAAGACCTTGCGTGTACATCGTTAGATGACTCCGGCTCCTGTCCCAGGCGTTCCTTTTCCTGTGTAAGCTCCTCGGCACCGCCTGCACCCCGGCCCGCCCTCCGGCCGCCTGAGGCCCCGCCCGCCTGTGCTCTGTCTCCCCAATTAGAGCTGTGCGTGGCCCGCCTACCTTTAAACCGGAAGAGGCTCGCTCTCGCCCCGCCGACCAAAAAGTGAACATCGTTGGACGAGTGCCGATGGTGCAGGGCCCAGGCATCCGACGATGTGTTACCTAACAGCGAAGACTGATAGGTTTCTAGTGGTGTCAAAAGAGAGCATCTGATGACTCAGAAGGGAGGTCTGGGCGGCATCCGGACAGCGAGGGCCGGGCTCAGGGCCGGGCTCGAGCCACACATTTTGACCTCCCAGAACTCCATTCCCGGGCCACATTTTGAATGCCCGGAGCCAACTGTAGGCCACTTCGTGCTCTTCGACTTCCCAGAACTCCATTCCCGGGCCACATTTTGGATGCCCGGAGCCAACTGTAGGCCACTTCGTGCTCTTCGAGTCCCAGAACTCCATTCCCGGGCCACATTTTGAATGCCCGGAGCCAACTGTAGGCCACTTCGTGCTCTTCGAGTTCCCAGAACTCCATTCCCGGGCCACATTTTGAATGCCCGGAGCCAACTGTAGGCCACTTCGTGGTCTTCGAGTTTCCAGAACTCCATTCCCGGGCCACATTTTGAATGCTGAGGCAGGCTGATGCTGAGGCTGAGGCAGGCTGAGGCTCAGGCTGAGGCTGAGGCAGGCTGAGGCTGAGGCCGAGGCTGAAGGCAGACTGAGGCTGAGGCTGAAGCAGGCTGAGGCTGAGGCTGAGGCAGGCTGAGGCTGAGGCTGAGGCAGGCTGAGGCTGAGGCTGAGGCTGAGGCTGATGCAGGCTGAGGCTGAGGCAGGCTGAGGCTGAGGCCGAGGCTGAAGGCAGACTGAGGCTGAGGCTGTGAGGCTGAGGCTGAGGCTGAGGCAGGCTGAGGCTGAGGCTGAGGCAGGCTGATGCTGAGGCAGGCTGAGGCTGAGGCTGAGGCTGATGCAGGCTGAGGCTGAGGCAGGCTGAGGCTGAGGCCGAGGCTGAAGGCAGACTGAGGCTGAGGCTGAAGCAGAGGCTGAGGCTGAGGCAGAGGCAGGCTGAGGCTGAGGCTGAGGCAGGCTGATGCTGAGGCAGGCTGAGGCTGAGGCTGAGGCTCATGCAGGCTGAGGCTGAGGCAGTCGGAGGCTGAGGCGAGGCTGAAGGCAGAGATGCTGACTGCTGAGGCTGAGGCTGAGGCAGGCTGAGGCTGAGGCTGAGGCAGGCTGAGGCTGAGGCTGAAGCAGGCTGAGGCTGAGGCTGGCTGAGGCTGAGGCTGAGGCAGGCTGAGGCAGGCTGAGGCTGATGCAGGCTGAGGCTGAGGCTGAGATGCAGGCTGAGGCTGGGCAGGTGAGGCTGAGGCCGAGGCTGAAGGCAGACTGAGGCTGAGGCTGAGCGCAGGCTGAGGCTGAGGCTGAGGCAGGCTGAGGCAGGCTGAGGCTGAGGCTGAGGCAGACTGAGGCTGAGGCAGGCTGAGGCTGAGGCAGGAAGGCTGAGGCTGAGGCTGAGGCTGAGGCTGAGGCTGAGGCTGAGGCTGAGGCAGGCTGATGCTGAGGCAGGCTGAGGCTGAGGCTGAGGCTGATGCAGGCTGAGGCTGAGGCAGGCTGAGGCTGAGGCCGAGGCTGAAGGCAGACTGAGGCTGAGGCTGAAGCAGGCTGAGGCTGAGGCAGAGGCAGGCTGAGGCTGAGGCTGAGGAGGCAGGCTGATGCTGAGGCAGGCTGAGGCTGAGGCTGAGGCTGATGCAGGCTGAGGCTGAGGCAGGCTGAGGCTGAGGCCGAGGCTGAAGGCAAACTGATGCTGAGGCTGAAGCAGGCTGAGGCTGAGGCTGAGGCAGGCTGAGGCTGAGGCTGAGGCAGGCTGAGGCTGAGGCTGTGACTGCGACTGCCGTTGCCACTGCGACTGTCATCGCGAAAGCGACTACGACTGCGAGAACAGCAAATTCTACAACTGGATTCTCATCTGAATCTTAAGGGGAATGCTTCCAGATATGCTCCTACACATCGCTGTTAGGTTGCTTTGCCGGGATAATTTTTGTCCAGTGCGCGGCCCCAGAGGTACCTGCTTTTCCACAGGAGGAATTTTCCGTCCCGATCCACTTCTGATGGTCCAGGACCCGACGAGGTGCGCCCCAGAGGCCGAAATCGAGGAGCCTCGCCGGGATTGTCACGTTCGAGTCGTCGGAGATTTGGGGTGAGACATGTTCTCCAGCGGTGCACGAGGAGGAAACACCGACCACGGGCCAGCAGAGGAGGACGAGTTGTCGAGTGCTCGTCGTCCCTGGTGTGATCGGACCCCGGCAGCTGTAGCAGGTAGGGCAGTGCCGAGGGGAGGCACCACAAGGGCGGATCACCAGTTCCTCCCGAGGATCCAGGCTTTGGGATAGAAGCGAGAGGAAGTTGTGATCGTTTTTTTATTCATTGTTTTGCCGATCGGCGCGGGCCCTCGCACCCCCCCCCCCCCCATGGAGTAGATTTTGGCTGTTTTTGACGCCTGTTTCGAGCAGGTGGAGTCCCCCCCATCGGACGCACTGTCGCAGACGGTCGTGCTGAGCAGAGGTCCAGAACGAGACCCCCCTCCCCCCCTTCCGCCCAAGGTCGAAGCGCCGAATGAGAAACCGCTCGCGTTTGCGGACGTTTGGGGCCGCTCTTTCGGGGGGCTCCGGCGTGTGCGGGGGGGGGCATGTCCTCAGGGGCGCGCACTGCCCGGGCAGAGGGCGAGGCCGCGATGCTGCGAGGGGCGCCGCGCCGCCCACCGCCACCGCAGGTGAGCTTCACCATCACGGAGACGCCCAGGAGGGGCGGAGGGCTCGGCGGCTGCCAGGGTGAGCTCCGCCTCCTCTCGGGGAAGCGTGAGACTCGAGTAAGCCGGAGCTCGGCTTTGCCGACGTTTTCTGACGAGCGTGTCTCGGATTTTGACGGTCCAGTTTTCGCGGGAGGTTTGCAGCGGGAGCTCGCGTCAAGTTTCAGACTGGGCCCTCGTCCTTTTCAGGATGGCCCCGTCAGGCCAACTCGAGTCCCCCGTACCGGAGTCTTACGTCTCCCCGATTCTCGGTCTCCTTCCGAGGCAGAGACTGGCCCGCCTGGGAAGCCGCTCTTCCCTCGAGGGAGGGAACACGATGACCAATACCAAAAGATGTCGCGTGATCTTGTCGACGCTACTCTTGGTCGTGGTTCATGCTGGCTGTCGCCGATTCGCGAGGATGATCCGCGAATTGACGATGACCAATATGGACGCTGACCAAGATCGAAGCCGAAGTTTCCACGTTCAGTCTTGGTCAGGGCCCTCGTTGTTTTTCCCTCCCTTCCTGGACCTCGGGTGGTGGTGGGCATTGACATGGTTCGGATTATTTCCTGGGGCCTTGGATATCGATCCATATATATATATATAGGCATACACATGCATACATATCTATGTATATATATACACATACATATTTATATGTATATATATATATATATGTGTATATATACGTATATATATACAAATATATGTAGATATCCATGTTTGCCGCCCCCTTGGGGTCTCAGATAGTCGGTTCCCCAGGCGGCGGTGGATGTGTATTTCCCCAGAGTGCCCTGTACTTCCCTTCTTGCAGCGGGGTGAGACAGACGAAAGAGGGCTGTGAACGCCTCTCGCGAAGCTAGCGGCAGATCGACACCGCGCAGAGGCAGCCGGAACGCAGATCCCTGCCGAAGCTCCAGAATCGTGCGATCTGGGCTGACCCTGGGAGACCTGGAGCCGCTCGAACGCCAGAGCAGACAGGCTGGATGGAGTCGCCCCGGGATCCCGCCCGGCCAGCGATCGCGCCGCGCCGACGGAGCCCGACGCGATGCAGATCGGGTGCTCGTCGGCGCGAGGTCTCCCAGTGCGGCAGGGTTCGTGGCGGGTCGGCGCGGCCGCGACCCCAGCGTGGGCTTGCAAGGTTGGACGCCGCCAGTGGCCCATAATGGGCCTGCATGGACCGATCTGGCGATCGACAAGCCTCAGCAGGGAACAGAAACACACAGACATAATTCATCGTCGATCCCCCAGGAAAATATGGGAAAATATAGGAAGTGGGGGGGAAGACAGAAACCCAGAAAATATAGGAAAATATGGGTAACTTTTTTTGTTTGTGTGTATTTATTTGTGTGTCCTGGGGCCCCTTCAAACATGGATCGATCTGGCGATGGACGGGCCGCCGATCGTGCAGAGGTGAGCGAGCCACGCGCAGTGGGAGGTAGCCAGCGCCAGGGTTGTCGCGACACGAGCCCGCCGTGTCGTCCATCCACAGCGCCTTGGCATCGCTCGGACGTGTGCGTTTTTTCCTCGGCGAGGGGCATCGAGGAGCATTCTTGATCACTTTGCGAAAAAAACACGCACGAAACCGAACAAAACACAGGGAATGGACGTCCGAGCGATGGCCAGGCGCGCGTGCGACGGCGGAGAACGCACGGCAACTCTGGCCAGGTTCGGCCACGCGCAGAGGGGGGTACAGTCGGAGGGGGATCAGGAGGAAAAGAAGCACACAGACACAATTCATCGTCGATCCCCAGGGAAATATGGGAAAATATGGGAAGTGGGCGGGAAGACAGCGACCCAGAAAATATGGGAAAATATGGGGAATCTTTTTATTTGTGTGTGTGTGTGCATTTATTTGTGTGTCCCAGTTCCCCTTCAGGGGAGGGCTTCTGAGAAGGAGGCTGCTTCTTGGAAGGCGCGGGCCTTGCAGTCAAGCCGCATAGCAAGGATGAGCGGCTTTCCAAGGTCACCCCCTGCATCCCTCCCCTTCGGCCCATGCTTGGCCGCTATCGCTGACCGCGCCCCGCTCGCAAAATGCCGACATGGCCTTCCAGGGCCCTTGCACCCGTAGCGTGCGTCCTAATTCTACGGGTTGACTGTATCGGCGGCGAGCGACGGGGTGAAATGAGAAGGAGACGGCCTTCTCCGAGATCGGCAAGGCTTCTCAGAAGCCCTCGCGCCTTTGATGAGTTTTTTTCTGTCTTCGGGGGAGGCTCGGAGGACTTCTCGGAAGGCCGGGGAC
The DNA here is from genome assembly GCA_963575745.1 of Prorocentrum cordatum. Classification (NCBI taxonomy): domain Eukaryota; class Dinophyceae; order Prorocentrales; family Prorocentraceae; genus Prorocentrum; species Prorocentrum cordatum. The sequence goes on from CAUYUJ010002453.1 coordinate 49,406, forward strand.
TCCCGAGCCTCCCGAGAAGGCCAGGGAGGCACGGCAACCTCGGCCATGGGGAGCAGGCAGGTCGCCAGCGGCGCGCGAAGGATACAGACCCCCCAGGCCGAAGCGTTGGCCCTCTCCACTGATGGGCCGCGCACGGGCGCGAGGGCAGCCGCGCGGGCGCGCGGGGCGAGGGCGAGGGCGGCGAGGCACGGGCCGCCGCGAGGGCGCGCAAGCGACCCTCGAGGCGCGGCCCGCGAGGCCATCGGCTCCTCTCTCTCTCTCGCTCTACTCGCCCTGCTGCTCCTCCTCCTCCTCCTCCTCCTTCTCCTCCTCCTCCCCCTCCCCCTCCTCCTCCTCTCTCCTCCCTCCTCCTTCTCCCCCTCCTCCTCCTCCTCCTCCTCCTCCTCCTCCTCCTCCTCCTCCTCGTCCTCCTCCTCCTCCTCCCCCCCCTCCCTCTCCTCCTCCCCCTCCCTCTCGCTCTCCTCGTTCTGCTCCTCGCCCCTCGGAGGGCGGCGCGAGAGCGCGAGGCGATGCGCGCGCCGCGCCTCGCGGAGCGCAAGCACAGGCTCTGAGGATGCCTCCCTGGCCGAGCCCCGGAGGGCGCACGCACCGGGCCTGGGCCCAGAGTGTGCCCCGCCAGGATCGGTGAGGTGGCCAGCTTCGGGGGCGGCCACGAGGGGGCAGGGCGACGAGATCTGCACACATCCACTGCTCCTGGCCAGGGCCATCCTGGTCCAGCTCGGGCCTGCGGGGCGGCGGGAGGCAGCGGAGGGGGCCTCGAGCGATGGTCGCGTGCTCCACGGGGGAGGCGGCACGGGCCGCGGAGGCGACCGCGCGGAGCCGTTCGCGGCAGGTTCGCGCCTCGTCGACCTGGCTGCGATGCCCGCGCGGGCGTTCAAGTTTGACGGGGGCGGCCAAGAGGGGGTGATGATTGGGGGGTTCATGGTCCCCTATCTTCATTTCAGTATGTACCTCGGTCGCAAATCGTGGGGGCCTGGTGTACCCTCTCAATTCCGGCTCCAGCGTCGAGGAGCGCCGGTCAGCGTCTGGGAGTCGATGAGGTAGCGCCGATTTAGCGTCGGTTAGCGTCGATTAGCGTCGATTTAGCGTCGATTAGCGTCGACTAGCGTCGGTTTAGCGTCGATCAGCGTCGATTCGCAAGAGCTGACAAGATGATATGGGAGGCTTCCACGAGTTGCCACCGAAATGTGCCCTGGCCCCCGCCTGTGCCGCGCACGTGCCGCTGGCCTGACCCCCCTAGTTGTTTGTCGCCCCCCCTCTCTTGGATGCCCCCGAGTTCGAGTGCCGTCGGTGGCCCAGAATCGGCCGATGTCGATCAGGAGATGAAAGAAAAACACAGACACAATTAATCCTCGATTCCCCAGAAAATATGGGAAAACATGGGAAGACAGAAATCCAGAAAATATGGGAAAATATGGGGATCTTTTTATTTGTGTGTATTTATTTGTGTGTACTGGGGCCCCTTTAGTCGACCGATCTGCGCCACAGTCGAGGCTGATTAGTAGGCCGACCCTGCCAAATCAAGGGTGCCCTCAAGTCCTGCGGTAGGTTCACGCGGCGATGGCGCGCCAGCGACGCCAGCGAAGGCGTTCAAGGGTGAACTCCGCATGATAGAACGACGCGGAAGCACGGATGGGCACGGCAACGTCAGAGGACCCGACGGAATTCAACCCTGAACGATCGGGGCCGCGATCGGTTCAAGGTTGAACGCTCGACGCCATGTCAAAATTTTTTGCGCGTGCTGACTCCACGCGAACTTATCGTATGGCAATGTGGCCCTCAGAAAGGTCATGCGTATAGACCTTGGATGGGGTCGGAGTAGATGGGGTCGGAGGATCGCGCCGCATCGTAGAGCCCGATTTTCTTCACGCCGACGTCGCCAGTGCATCACCGACTTTGGCGGTGCATCGCCGATACATGGCCGATGTATCGCCGATGCATTGGCGATACGGCGCAATCCTCCGACCACATCTACTCCAACGCCATCTGGGAGGCCTCTATTGTTGTGCCCTCTCGCGTGTCCTCTCCAAGCAGCCTCGACGGTACTGAAAGGCCGCGGTCGCTCCAGGCTGCACGACCCTCATGCGGTGCCAGAAGCCCACGCGCAGGTCGTCGCGGCACAGACCAGCCTGGACCTCCGGGGGATGGTGGCAGGCGGCAGGGGTCAGGGGTACAGTTCAAAACGATCGAGCTGGGTACGGAAAGAATGGGTACGAAGACCGACAGCAGTTCCTGATCATTTCGAAGCGGACCCGCTGTGGGTGTCGCCGCGGACGTTGCCCATTCGAGACAGAAGGCCGCCTGTCCAACAGCCTCCGCTGTCGGTTTTGGACCACCTTTGTTTTTGGGCATCGCATCCATTTTTTCCCGTACCCACTTCGGGCGTCCACAACAGCCAACCCGCACAGTAAGGACGAGCAATTTTCCAAGGTCACCCTTGCGTCCTTCCCCTTCGGCCCATCCTTGGCCGCTCTCGCCTGCCGCGCCCTGTCCGCAGAGTGCCGACTTGGCCCTCCGAGGCCCTTAGCATCCTCGTCGTGCGTCATTCTGCGGGGTGGACTGTACTGGCCGGGGGGTCTGGCCCAGGGGGGCAAACATTGACCCCCAATCGCCTACAGTGGAGGCCCATGCCAAGAAACACCCTGCCTGCCTCCAGGGTGCCCCGGGGTTTCCTGGGTTTCGATGGTTTTGCTGTGGAAGGCGTGACGTTCCCACACCAAGAATCGATGGACGTCCTGGGGTCTCAGGGCCGGATCTCTTGCGCCAGGTTTCTTGCGGTCGGGCCCTACTGTACTCGTCACTCGTCGGAGGCCTGTCCCCTTCACCCCGGCGGAGGAGGAGGAAGAGGAGGAGGAGGAGGAGGCGAAGGAGGAGGAGGAGGAGGAGGAGGAGGAGGAGGAGGAGGAGGAGGAGGAGGAGGAGGAGGGAGGAGGAGGAGGAGGAGGAGGAGGAGAGGAGGAGGAGAGGAGGAGGAGGAGGAGGGGGAAGCCACATCTGCGGCCCGTCGCCGCCGCCGGGGCCACTGCCTGCCCCCTCTGGAGCCGGCCCCCCCCCCTTCCCGCGGTGGGCTCGTGGCGTGTCGACGCGGCTGCGACCCCAGCGCCCGGCGGTCCAGGCGGAACGCCGTGGGTGGCCCGGAGTCGGCCAGCACGGAGCGATCTGGCGATGGAGGAGCAGCCGATCCTTCGAGGGTGGGACGCTCTGCGCGGTGGCAGAGACCAGCCCCAGGGTCGCCGCAGCACGAGCCTGCCGCATCGTTCCCTCGCAGGCAGGAGGCAGGGGAGGGGGCCTCAAGCGATGGACGTGTACTCCCTCGAGAAGGCGGCACGGCCCAGCTCTCCTCGCCCGCCTTCCGACGCTATCGGGGGGCTATAGCGGTCACAGAGCGGCTTTGCGAGGCTGCCCTGCGTGGAACGCGTCCGCGGGATCGCGCATCCATCGGATCACGCCTGGGTATCCAGGCCGCGGAGGCACGGATATAGACAGGTTCGCCGCTCGTGACGTGTGCCTGTTTTCTCTGCTTTCTGCTCCCCGACGTGGACGCCCAGGGGTCCCGATCCCCTCCCTGGAGCTGTCTTTTCTTCTCGAGCAGTTCTTGTTGACGGTCGCAGGGCCTGGTGAGGGCCCCCAGAGGCCGAAATTCCAGGAGAATGGTCAGTCGCATTTTCTTTTGTTCGCGGCGCGAGGAGGCCAGGTTGTCCAGCTGCCTGCGGCAGTTCTGGGCAGCATCACGGGGCGCGGCTGTTCGAGGGTGCTAGGACCGTGATGATGATATTGTTGCCGCTTTCGATGATGATGCTGATGATGTTGTTAATGCTGCTGCTGATGCTGATGCTGCTGCTGCTGCTGATGATGATGATGCTGATGATGATGCTGATGATGATGATGATGATGATGATGAGGATGATGAGGAGGAGGATGCTAATGATGATTATATCATTCATATTCGTACTATTATTGTTATTGCTGTTCGTAGCCTTATTATTGACGATATTCTTGGCATCCGTTGTTAGTCTTGTTGTCAATGTCATGTTACTGATGATGCTGATGCTGATTCTGATGATGGTTATGATGATGGTGGTGATGCTGATGATGATGCTGATGATGCTGATGCTGATGCTGATGATGTTGATGATAATGATGACGGTGATGGTGATGGTGATACTGATGACGTCGATGATGATGTCTATGCTTATGCTTATGCTGATGCGGATGCTGCTGCCGATGATGGTCGTGATGAAGATGAGGATGCTGATGGTGATGCTGATGCCGATGCCGCTGATGCTGCTGCTGCTGATGATGGTGATTCGGATGATGACGATGGTAAGGATCATGATGGTGGTGGTGGTGGTGGTGATGATGATGACGAGGATGAGGAAGATGAGGAGGAGGTGAAGGAGGAGGAGGAGGAGGAGAAGGAGCAGGAGTTGGTAGAGGGCATGTTACTATTGGCAACAGACCACAAAAAGACAACACAAGGGTCAAGAAATACCGACACCTCGACACGACAGCTACGGAGACTACACATCCTTAGGACTCGGCGGAACGTTTCTACTACGACCTTGCCTGGGGCCCTACTATTCAGAACTTCGTTACACTGGATAGTGCTATGACTACTCCAAACCATCGGCGACCTCAAGGACGCTATCGTTGCCAAGATCTACGGACAATAAAAGTAAGGAAACGATCAAACGCCAAACCAGTACTCGCACATCAAAGTCTGCGGCATAAGCCAACTTGAGGAGGAGCTATCCGACGAGATGAAGATCCACTATCGTCCTACACTTGCTGGTGATTCAAAATGCTACATCGACAGACTTACTGGATCATTACGGCAATGCGGCCAATGCGATTGCTGAATAATACTGCAACGCTATGGGTATCCCATCGCCTAGCCATCCGTACAACAATTATTGGCCTTCGGCTACTATGCAGGGGCCACACAAGCGCGTGCACGGCGATCGCCCATCATGGGTTCGACTGGTCCTCGAGTACATTACTTATCCTATTTGCTGTCGCGACTCATACGGTGTACCACAGGACGCCGATCCACGATACATATCCCCATACTCTGTCTACTGCGCTGCGGGCAAGGGTATTACATGGACTACGCTACATACAAGGTATCACATTTTGAGTAGCTCGCAGCTCGCACGACGTGAGAGGCAAACGTCTCCTCCCCCCCCCGCTCCACTACGACCTCTTGAGCCTCGGGATGTAGGATGGTTTGGCGGCCTCCTCCTCATCCTCACTCCTCCCTCCTCCTCCTCCGCCTCCTCCTCCTCCTCCGCCTCCTCCTCCGCCTCCTCCGCCTCCTCCTCCTCCTCCTCCTCCTCCTCCTCCTCCTCCTCCTCCTCCTCCTCCCTCGGAAACGGAAACAGGTCCTCCGGCGGTACCGGAGGGCCTCTGCAGCCGGGGCGGCGGGCGCCCGAGCGCAGGTTCCGCGGCGCGGGCGCGGACCAGGGATCGCTTCCGCAACGCTGCGTGAGTGAGAGAGAGAGGAGGAGCAGGAGGATCATCGCAGGCCCGGAGGTTGACACCAGCACCAATATCGGCGGTGTGCCTCCATCGGGCCCAGAAGATCCCGATTTCGATGATGGTGGCAGTATCCGGGCTTCAAGGTGGCCGCAATATTACCACCAACACCGAAATTTAGGATCATCTACCCCCTGTGGAGGCAGCCCTCTGTCTCGGTGTTGGTGCCCATTTCCAGGCCTCCAAAGAGAGAGGAGGATCAGGATGAATAGGAGGAAAACGGCCGTCGCATGTGACACCTTTAGTCTTCACTGCCAATGGCCTTTGGCCCATGCCGCCACCGTGCCTGGGTCGTGGGTCAGAGTTCTCCGGGATGCTTCTTGGGGTATCTTCGGAGCGCTCTCGGGGGCCTTTTGGGGGCAGTCTTGGGGCCTCTTGGGGCTTCTTGGGGCTTCCCGGGGCCTCGTGGGGGCTTCTTTTGGCCTCTTTGGGGCTTTTTGGGGCTTCCTGGCGGCCTCTCGGGGCCCAGGGCTCGACATGTCTGTTCGGGTCCCCCATCTGGGCCCTATCTTGGAGGCGTCTTGGGGGCCTCGTGGCCGACTTGGGGCGGTCTTGGGGCCATCTTGGGCCGTTTTGGACTTGTGCCTCTGGGGGCCCTGGGGATACCTCTTGGGGGCTTCTTGGCCCGTTTCGCAGGCGCGTTGGGCCGTCTTGGGGCCATCTTGGGCGTTTTGGACCGATTGTCTGGCGATTCGAGGCGCTGTTGTACCATCTTGGCGGGCTCTTTTGGCCCTCTTGGCTCGTATTTTGTGGCGAGAGTCGACGCGCCCCCCAGGAGGCCCGCGGGGGGCCCCGAGAGATTTTGACAATTTCGGGCCTGGGTCCTCAATGGAATCCTCGTGC
>CAUYUJ010002453.1:55883-58383 GCA_963575745.1 Prorocentrum cordatum
CACCACCACCACCACCACCACCACTACCACCACCACCACCACCACCACCTCCACCTCCACCTCCACCTCCACCTCCACCACCACCACGACGACGACGACGACGACGTCATGCCTAAGACGGCGGTGCATGTGCCGATGCCGATGCCGATGCCGACGCTGATATCGTCGTCGTCGAGGGTCGGACATCATACCCACCACCGCACGCTCACAAGGGAAGAACCCACAATGCCGCGCCCACGAGGAGGGGAGCCCATCGCGCGGGGGGGGGGGCCGATGGCATCAGCATGAGGGGGGGGGCCCGGACCCTGGATCGTATACCTTCGCCTCGTTCCTGAGATTTGAGTATACCGAGTCTGAGATTTCTTGGCATTTTGCGGCCCCTGGAGCGACTGGAAGAAGGAAGAACGGCATACATCGGACTTTCGGAGCTCCGCGCGGATTTCTTGGATCGGCGCTGGGATCCCCTGGCGGCGCCTCCAGCGCCGCCCCCAGCGCGCTCCGCGCGCTAGATCGGGGGCGCAGCGCGGATCCAAGAAATCCGCTCGGGCCAAGGACAGTTTATGCTCATGCATGCTTTTCTTCGTCCAAAGACCAGCGCAGAAGTCGCCACGCAACGAACCTGCCTTGGCTGCAGTGGGCGTGATGCCTGCTGCTGCCCTCACCGCTGGCCCAGCGTGCCCGTGTCGCTGCGCCCTGTGGGGCCTCCTCCGGCACATTCTCAGATCCGGTTTCGGCCGTTTAGGTTTCGGCACCGCCTGATCCCGAGGCTTTGCCTTCTCCCAGCCTCGCTCTGAGGCTGCGCCCTCCCCCTTTCCTCCTCAATGGCTAATTCAAGCTTCGCGCGGCCCGCTTAGCTTCGACCGGAAGAGGTGCGCTGTCGACCCGCGAATCAAAAACCGCTTAGGTTTCGGTCTTGCCGTCGACTCCGGCTGTTCTCGGTCGAGCTGTCGTCGCGGACGGCCCTGCCAGCGCACCTGGCCCCTTCCGGCCCCGGAAGGACGCAAGTGGACCGCTCTTCGACGCCGGGGCTCTTGATGCTTCTTGGACTGCTGCTTACTGGCCACTGGTGCGTGTGCGGGCTGGCCAGTCTTGGTAACAGCGCTGCCCATCAGCCCTTCTGCTCCGGCTCCTCCGCCCCTTCTCTTCTCCCTCTGCGGCCCCTTTCCCTCTTCCCTCCTCCTCCTCCTCCTCCTCCTCCTTTCTTTCACCTTCTCCTCCTCCTTCCATTTCTTTCTCCTCCTCCTCCTGCTCCTCCTCTCCCTCTCTTCCTCCTCCTGTCTGGTAGGGGCAAAGGTGTGTGCACATAGACTTTCGGAGGTCCGCCCCGCTTGCCCGGATCGGCGCCGCACCCCCGTGGCGCGAGGGGGTCCGGCGCCGATCTAAGAAATCCGCGCGGACCTCAGGCAGTCTACTCCGGACTTCTTCTTCATCAACTGGGGGTGACAACAGTGAAAACGCGGCGCGGCCACCCCCCCCGGCACCACCCCCGCGCCCCAGCGGGGAGGGGAACGAACCCCATGCCCCCCCTGGCACCCCCGCGGACGCGCCGCGGCCGACCCCCCCTGACACTCCAAGGGGGTGGCGATTATTAAGCGATCCAGAATATGTTTGTTCTTCCTCATCCTGCCTCCTTCTGCGGCTACCACCCTCGTGTTGCAGAGTCGGGTGACTGGGGTGCAGCCCAACACACATCCAACGTGCGGCATGGCCGCCACGGAATGCGACGCTCTGCCCGGAGAGCCGAGTCGAGCTGTTCGAGGTCAGTTGAAATACCCTTTCGTAGAAACGCTGAAGAATGGCAACAGAGCGAGAGGCTTGCGGGCGACGATCAATGGAGAGGAAGCACATTGCCAAATAATTTCCAGATGTCTAAAGCATGTTTTGAACATGCATTAAGCATGTAACAACATGTTTGATTAAACATTTCGTATAACATTTGTTCAAACATTTCAAACATCATTTTTAGTTCAATGATCGGATTGATAGGGTGTCCATTGTCATGGCATCCACAACGAGAGGCCAGTGGGAGCGATCGGGCTGTATGAGGCGGAGTGGGCTCTCTCCTCCGTCCGCCAGGGCGCCGACTGGAGCACGCACGTCACCGCCGGCAGGCCCCTCCTTTTGCCTGCGTGCCCGGGCCTTCCCTCCAGCAGCCGGACGGGCAAGTGGTATCGGGAGCGGCAAAGAGGGGGGTGATGACTAGGGGGGGTGGATATCATGGTGCGGGCCATGATATTTCTTCAGATTTCATGGCGCCTCTTCTTATTCCATTACGTCCCTGCTCTCCTACTCCGACTCCTTGCCGTCCCATGCCTTTTCTCCCATCCGTCTCTCCTACTCCACTCCTTGCTCTCTCTTCTTGTTCCATTACGTCCCATGCCTTTTCTCCGACTCCGGCTCTCCCATCTCGTCTCTCCGACTCCGGCTCCTTCTCCGGCTCCGACTCCGGGTCCCAACTTTCAGACTCCAGGTCCTATCCCATCTCTCCGACTCCGGCCCC
>CAUYUJ010002453.1:63383-89593 GCA_963575745.1 Prorocentrum cordatum
TGGGGGTATTGGCTGGCGTCGCATGAAAACCCTGGCACTGGGGAGAACACTGAGCGTTCGGGTAAAATGATTGTTGTTGTTGTTGTTGTTGTTGTTGTTGTTGTTGTTGTTGTTGTCGGTGTCGTTGTTGTTGTTGTTGTTGTTGTTGTTGTTGCTGTTGCTGTCGTTGTTGTTGCTGCTGCTGCTGCAGCTGTTGTGGTGGTTGTTGTTGTTGTGGTTGCGGCTGCTGCTGCTGCTGTTGTTTGTTGTTGTTGTTGTTGTTGTTGTGGTTGTTGGTCTAGACGGGGCTCGTCATGCCCTAAGACGGGGAGGATGGAGAAGTAACCAGGGGAGGAGGAGGAGGAGGAGGAGGAGGAGGAGGAGGAGGAGGAGGAGGAGGAGGAGGAGGAGGAGGAGGAGGAGGATGGGGAGGGAGAGGAGGGAGGAGGGAGAAGGGAGGAGTATGACCATGCGAATGAGGAAGAGGAAGAGGAGGAGGGCGAACAGGAAGGCTAGAGGACTCTTGGAGGATGCTTCTCGGAGTCTCTTCGGACCTCGCTCGTCAGCTTCTTGTAGGCCTGTTGGGGGTGTCTTGGGGACCTGTTGGCAGTTCTGGGGCCCCCTTGAAGCGTCTTGGGGAGAGCCTTTTGGGGGCATCCTGGGGGCTCCTTTAGGGGGCTCAGAGAGGCGTCTGGGGGACCCGCCGACGGTCTTGGGGGTCGCCTTGGGGGATCGAAATGTCAGTTCATGTTCCCCGCCCCTCTTGGGGCCGTCTTGGGGCCCTCCTGGGCTGTTTCGGGGGCCTATTGGACCATCTTAGGGTGATCTTGGCGGCCGCCTCTTAGGCGGTCGTAGAGCGTTGTTGGCCTCTCGGGGCCCTCGGGGGGCGTATTGGGGCGTACTGGGGGCCTATCGGGCCGTCTTGAGTCCATCGTAGGCTGTCTTTGGGCCCTGGTTGTTGTTGATGGCGACAGGCTGCCTAACGGCCTAGACGCCCTCGGCCGAAGGTCGAGAAAAGTAGTACGGGGTTAAGAAGATGCCACCCTGGAGCCGCCTCGTGGCAGCTCTGGGGTGGAACCATTTGTGAAGAAGCCAGGCAGGGCGACCAGCAGCCGAGGAGGAGACTACTGGCCGCCGCACTGGTCCTGGCCCCTGTCTGTGTGCCAGGGGGGAAGAAAGTCCCCTCCCGAGTCGAAGGCGGTGGCCAAGTCGCCAATCGCAGTCAGGGGCCGTCTTGGGCGCTTAGGGGAAACCCTCGGCGATTCATGGGGTCGTTTTGGACAGGCTCACCGTCCCGGAGGCCTGCCAGCCACGCCCCATGAGCGCCCAGGAATGCGCCACCAGCAGCTCGGGGACATTCGTGGTCCTGGCCTGTGGGAAGCCACAACTTAATGGAGCTTTCAAAATTGTATGAACCGTGGAGCACTCCACTACGTGCTGAAGGCACGGCGGCGGATGAGTAGGTCGACCTTGCCTCATGCTACGCGTATCGCGTATTATGTCCTCTGCTTTTCCGGGGCAAGGTTTGCGTCCTCGGAAAAGTATTACGTCCTATAGCGTGTCCTCTCCAATGGAACTCGACAGTACGATCGAGACGGGGACGGAACGACTGTGGACGAATATCAACAGCCGTTGCGTCGATCCGATGCGGCCCGATGCTTGCACGGCGCTGTTGTGCATCTAGTCACGACCGGTTCGGCTCGAGTTCACTTCCGCACCGGTGCAGCACGGTTCGATGCATGTTCCGATCCGATCCGATTTCCCGATTCGATGCCGACTGATCTTGCATGTGGTTTTGTGTGCGCTTGCGGCCCTGAGCGCTCGTGTGGCGTCCGTCGGGCGGTGCCCTGGGCCTCACTTAATATGTCGCCACGGTCATACCAGGCTCACATTATTGCTAGGCATACCTCTCTCCGACTTCTTCGGGCTGTTCTTGCCGCTTTTTCCGTCCTTCTGCACTGACGGCGTCGTGAGCATGCTCGTAAGCACCATCCTGCTGGGGCAGAGGGGCCCGTGGGGGTTGCCGCCAGGATGTTCTTCGGGACCGTCAAGCTTTTCAGCGAGGCCGCCCCTGCGGCTGGGTGACGGCAGGAAGAGTTTGAAACGATGCTGCGACTACCCACCGCCTTGCAGGCTCGTAGGAGGAGCGGGAGGCGGAGTGTGCGGGGGATCAGGCGGCGAAATCTATACATATCCAGTGCTCCATGGCCAGGCCCATCCTTAACCCAGCAGCGGTTTATTTGAGGATAGGCTTGGCCAGGGAGCAGTGGACATGTACAGATCCCGTCGCCCTAGAGGAGGAGAGGTAGGAGGACTAGAGGGAAGAGGGAGGCGGGGAGGAGGAGGAAGAGGAGGAGGAGGAGGAGGAGGAGGAGGAGGAGGAGGAGGAGGAGGAGGAGGGGGAGGAGGAGGAGGAGGAGGAGGAGGAGGAGGAGGAGGAGGACCGTAGCCCTGCCGGCTCGAGGCGCAGCTGCTCGTGCTCCGTCGAGCGCCGCTCTCGCGAAGCCTGTGGCAGACGCGCGCGGCGGCCCCCCTCGGCCGAGTGCCTCTCGGTGTGGGGGGCGCTGCCGCATCCGCTGCAGAGCTGGCGTCCTCCACTCCGCCCCGGTGGCCGCAGCGGCCGCGCCGACGTGGCAGCGTTTGCCTCCTCGTCGTCATCGTTCACGCGACCGTGGAGATCTTCTCGGTGTGGGCCCGCTGCAGCATCCGCTGCAGAGCTGGCGGTCTCCACTCCGCCCCGGTGGCTGCAGCGGCCGCGCCGACGTGGCAGCGTTCGCCTCGTCGTCATCGTTCACGCGGCCGTGGAGATGCTCCCAGGAGCTCCGCACAGGCCCCTCGGCGCCGACGACGAGCCGCCCCGAGCGAAGCAGTTCCTGTGGCTCCCGGGGGCTGGCCGCGGCGCTGCCGTCGCTGCTGCGGGGGCGGCAGGCTCGCCGAGGGCCAGGCTCGCCGGGGGTCCGGCGGTGCAGCGCCCTCCCACTTAGGGGGCCACGTTCGAACCCTACCCCTACCCCCCACGATTTCTGCGGGGGAGGGTGGGGTTCACTTCGCTCGGAAGCTCCCGAACGAAGTGAACCCCACCCTCCCCCTCAGAAATCGTGGGGGGTAGGGGTAGGGTTCGCATGTGGCTCCCTCCCACTCGGGCTGCGGTGGGCGCGCTTCTCCGGTCCTGGGCGGGTGCGGCGACCTTGCGCTTCTTCTGGGGCGACGGGACCCGTACAAGTCCATCGCTCCAGGCCTGGCCCTTCCTGAACCCAGGAGCGGCTAATATCAGGAGGGGAAAAACACAGACACGAATAATCGTCGTCGACTACCAGGAAAATATGGGAAAATATGGGAAGTGGGGGGGAAGACAAAAATTTGGAGAATATGGGAAAATATGGGGAATCGTTTTGTTTGTGTGTATTTATTTGTGTGTCCTGGGGCCCCTTCATAATAAGGATAGGCTTGGCCAGGGAGCAGTGGACATGTACAGATCTCGTCGCCCTAGAGGAGGAGGGGGCGGAGGACACCTGGAGCGGCGTTCACGCCTTCCTGGCCTGCCCCGAGCGCCTCTCGGCCCGCCCCCCGAGGAGCCTGCAGTCGCGAGGCGGAGGCGGCACGAGCTGCCCGAGGGCCATACGGTAGAGGGAAACAATTACTGAACACTCCCCCCCCCTCCCCCCCAAACTCAACGTTGGCACGCGCGGGGGAGACTGCGGTCGAAGTGCATCTCATCAGACCCACCGCCAACTTTGAACATTGGGGGGAGGGGGAGGCGTTGACGGATGAATGTGGCATGTGTTCGCTAATCTGTTCCGAGGCCTGTACCATGCCGCGCCGCGTGGCTGCCGGGTGGCATCGTGGCTCTCCTCCGCCGACCGGGGCGGGGGCACCGGCGAGTGCTCGGCTGCGGCCGCGCGCCGCACGCGCAGGCCACGTCGCGCACCTTCTCTCTTAGGTCGGGCGCGCCGGAGTTTGGAGGAAATTTCAAAGATAGTCAGAGATATGGAATCTCAGATTTTGGACGAAATTTCAGATGTTGGACGGAATTTCAGATTGTGGGCGAAATCTCAAAGATAGTGTCAGAGATATGGAATTGCTCGACGCGGAGATCCCCATCTGTGCATCTCACAGTGGTGGCATGCTTCGGTCGAAGGCATTGTGTCCTTTTCAATGTATCTGGGTGTCGGCGAATGCATGTGGAAGACGAAGCCGAGAGAGACGCCGACGACTACGACTACTTTTTAATTAGTTGCTTCCTCCTTCTTTCCTCCTCCTCCTCCTCCTTCTTGTCCTCCTCCTCCTCCTCTTTCCTTCTCTTTTCCTCTGAACACCTGTCGGGGCGCCGAAAACTGCTCCGAAAGAGAAGGATGTTGGGCACCGAAACAGGCAAACCGCTTGAGACATCCCCCCAATCTGGGCGCGAACGGGCCCGTGATCTACCTCCTGGCGCCCCCCCTTGGGAGTACTGAAACCAGCGCCTCGCCTGAGACATCCTTACAACGTGTGTGTGTGTGTGTGTGTGTGTGTGTGTGTGTGTGTGTGTGTGTGTGTGTGTGTGTGAGTCTGAGCGCGGAAGTACCAGGAGTGTGAGTGAGTCTGCTCATGAGTGATCCCGAGCATGAGAAACCGGATAATCAGGAATCTAAGAGCAAGCGCATTTGAGTATGAGTGAGTCTGAATATGAGTGAGTCTACATGTGAGTGAATCAGAGAAGGATGACCTGAGAATGGGAGGTGTGTTTTCTCTCGCGTTCCGCGCGGTCTAAGTAATACAACAAGAACCCCATGCTTAGGATATCGGGAACAATAACCAAAGAGAGAAGAAAAGTCGTCCGCATATTTTTTTGAGTACGAGTCCCCCAAGACTGCAGGAGGAATATTCAAAAATAGGGAAAAATCATTTGAGGACGATTTTCTAGTATTTTTGATCATTCTTCTAGCATTTATTGAGTATTCTTAATTTTTCGTCGAAGATCGGCCTATAGGGGGACATGCCCGACCTAACACGTTCTCTCTTCCGACGCCCCAGTGATTCCAACCATCGGGCGACGAAGGCTATGCAGGTCCACTGCTCCCTGGCCAGGCCCGTCCTGAACCCAGGAGCTGTGTGTACACACTCCTGGCCAAGCCAGGATGGCGTGGCGTGTACACCGCTGCTGGGTTCAGGATGGGCCTGGCCAGAGAGCAGTGGAAGTGTATAGCCCTCCGCCCGAAACCAGCGGGTGCAAGGGGGGGGGGCTTGCCCTCTGAGCGAGTCGGCCTCCCGGTGAGGCGGCGTGGCCGTCCTGAAAGCCCCCGAAGGTCGCGCGCATATGCGTCGACCGTGCAGAAGCGAGGGGCCACGCGGTGCATGCGCAACCCGGCGGGGGCCGGGTGCAGAGCGCAGGCGGCCCACGCCGCGGGAGGCGCCGCTGGCCGCGAGGTTTTCGGCACCGCGGCGGCCGTGTCAGGGGGCGGGCAGCACATGGGGGCAGACCTACAGGGGGGACGCGCCAAGACACACCCTGCTCGCCATGAGGAAAGCGCAGCAGCCGTCCAGCGATCATGACTGCACCCGCCAGCCATCGTTCGACAACCTTGACACCAGGGCGGCCACCCGAAAATCGCAGCGTCTACAGTGGAAGCCCATGCCAAGAAACAAACACCCTGCTTGCTTCCAGGGTTCCCTGGATTGTGTGGGTTTCGATGGTTTTGCTGTGGAGACCGCAACGTGCCCACGCCAAAAATCAAAGGACGTCCTGGGGTCTCAGGGTTGGGTTTCTTGTGGAAGGTTTCTTGTGGTCGAACTCCTATTGTATTGGGCACCAGCCAAAGGAGCACCAAGGCGGCGACGGCAAACCGCAACAACCAAGGCAAGTGGATCCGAGATCAGCGACGGCGAACAGCAACAACCAAGGCAGGTGGGGCCAGGGACCTCTTGGGCGGCGACCGTAGGGCACTAACCGTAAGGCACCGGGGCGGCGATGGCGACTCGCAGCAGCCAAGGCAACCGGGACACAGGTTCGGCGACGGCAGACGGCACCGAGCAAAGCAGTCGAGACTCGGCACCAGCGACGCCGACTCGCATTGACAAGCGCGGACTCTCTGGTTGCGACGCAATCTAGCTCCCCTCAGTGCAGGTATTGACTGGGGAGTCTTGAGGTAACACTTAACCCTGTGCTGCCGAGATTAATCCCACAGGGATAATCAAGTTCGGGGTTGCGGGGGGATTATAAATGTTGCCTACCGGAGGCCAGCATGTGGGAGGAGAAAGAGATAATGTTAAGAGGACCGAAAGCCGAGGATCGAGGATCGAGAATCGAAATCCGAGGATCGAGGAGAGGAGGATCATGAGAAACAGTCACAGGAACACAGTAGCTTTGCGAGAGTAGGAGGCAGTTGCTGTGCACTTTGGTAGCCTCATGTGACCCCATCTGCCCCGACTTTAGCTTATGCATGCGTAGTCTATTATGTCTAGCCTGAGTCATATCTATGGATTGTATGCTGCCCTCTCCCGCCGTCGCTCGTCGTTCCATAGTGTAGTGACCTTGACCTTGTTCAGGGCTCCTGGCGTCAATGGTCATGATCACTGCCAGCACATTCTCATTGATCATGCTGCACAAGCCTCCAGTATCATGCTGGCCTCGGTCAGCCCAGTATGCGCCAGGCCAAGCAGAGCGGACGCCGGTCAGGGCAGTGTCAATAACACATTGCTCGAGGTAGAGCTTGCATAACATGTTCAACACAGCCTTGCGAAGGCAGGCCAACGCGAGCTAGATTCAGGAGAGCTAGCGTCAAACAAATTGAGGTCATCTCCCCTGCAGCGTATAGCACGATTGGTGATACGCAGGGCGCCATTCCCCACTACACCAGGCAATTCCATTCACACTCCGGGTCGAGGCGTCGATCCGAGATCGGCGCAGCATGTGTGTACAGCATGGCCACCGATTGCGGCGACTCTGATGGTGGTGGTGGCAGTGTAGGATGAAGGAGGAGGAGGAGGAGGAGGAGGAGGAGGAGGAGGAGATGAGCAAGGGAATCAAGGCGGCCGATGAGAGGGGGAGGCGGAGGAGCAGGAGGATGGGGATGCTTCGCGGCTGGCGATGCCAGCGACCACGACAGTGCTACTTTCAGGAGGAAAAGAAACACACAGACACAATTATTCGTCGATTCCCAGAAAATATGGGAAAACATGGGAAGTGGGGGGGAAGACAGAAACACAGAAAATATGGGAAAATATGGGGAATACTTTTATTTGTGTGTATTTATTTGTGTGTCCTGGGGCCCCTTCATACTTAGATGCAGCAGCGTCGGATGGACGACAGCGGCGGTGGGGCGGGGAACTCAACGTGGTGAGGTGGGGGAAGGAAGGTGCACCCCCCTTCGGGGAAGGAAGGTGCACCCCCCTTCAAAGCACCTCTTGGGCGCGGGCTCGCAGCTCCGGTGGCCGCTCAGGGCCCCCTTCCGGGTGCACCCCTACCAGGGGCTGCCCCCCCCCCCCCACGCTTGTGACCCCCACGCCCAGCTGACCTCCGCCCGACAGCGACGGCAGCGGAAGAGGCCCTGTGGAGGAGTCCGATTTTCTCAAGGCCGACGGCGCCCATGCATCGGCGGTGTCGCCGAGGCATCGCCGAGGCATCGGCGACGCATCGGCGATGCATCAGCGATGCGGCGCGATCCTTCGACCCCATGGACTCGGACTCCATCTAGGAGGCCTCTGTGCCCCCTCTCTCGCCGACCTCCGCCCGACAGCGGGACGGCAGCGGAGCAGGCCCAGCAATGCCCCGAGGAGCAGAGAGGCGAGCGAGAGCGCGCTCGGCAGCGGGGCAGACTCGGGCGCTCGGCAGCGGGGGGGCTGCAGGAAGGAGGGGGGATCGAAGACCGCAGGGCGACGGCCCAACCGTCGGGGCGTTGACCTAAGGAACTCCAAATACGGAGCGAGGCCCCTTTCTCCCATAAGTTGAACTTCGATTTCCCATGGGAAACCTCAGGAAAACCGAAGGCAAACTGCAGAACAATCAAGGAATACCGAGCCCCTCCCCAACGAAAAGGGCTCCTTTTTCAGGGCCCCGACTGTAGCTTGCAGAGGAGGAGAAGGCAGCCATGCGGCTACCCCTCCCTCGTCTCCGCCTTCCTGGGCCTCCCGAGGAGCCCTCGTCGCCACCGCCGGATCCGCCTCGAAATTCTGGCCAGGACGCACCAAGGGAGAGGTCGGGGTCTTGCTGGCCCCGATCGGCCCCTGCACTGCCACCGCGGGCTCAAGAGGTGCCAGGGAGGTGCGCGCTCCCGCCCCCCGCCCCCCCGTGTATCGATGCGAGAGACACGAGGACCATCCATGACCAAGATGTCGCGGGATCTTGTCGAGGCCGGTCTTGGTCATGGTCAATGCCGGGCCGTCGCCGTCAAGTCACCAGTGACCAAGATGGACGGTGACCAAGATCGACACCGACATTTCCGCGTTCAGTTTATCCGTCCATCCCTGGATCTCGGGGGGCGGCGGATGTGGACATGGTTCGGGTTCTTTGGGGCCTTGACATATACACATATAAATATATGTATGCATGTATGTATGTCTGCATGTATGTATGTATGTATGTATGTATGTATGTATGTATGTATGTATGTATGTATGTATGTATGTATGTATGTATGTATGTATGTATGTATGTATGTATGCATGCATGCATGCATGCATGCATGCATGCATGCATGCATGCATGTGCATGTATGTATGTATGTATGTATGTATGTATGTATGTATGTATGTATGTGTGTCTGTCTGTCTGTCTGTCTGTCTGTCTGTCTGTCTGTCTGTCTGTCTGTCTGTCTGTCTGTCTGTCTGTATGTATGTATGTATGTATGTATGTATGTATGTATGCATATCCATATCCTACGCACCCTTGGGGTCCCAGGGAGTTGGTACCCCAGGAGGTGGATGTGTACTTCCCAAGACTGCCCCGGATTTCTGTTCGCGCAGAGGGTCGAGGCAGACGTGAATGCCGTGAACGCTTCGTGCAAAGCTTTCGGCAGATCGACGTCGCGCAGTAGCAGCCGGAACGCGGGCGCCCCCTGACATTCCAGAACCATCACGCTCGCGCGCGCGCGCGCGAAAGGCAGGGGGGGGCGCGAGGCGCAGGGGCAGGGTCTGCGGGCGAGGGCGCGGCGCTTGCAGGAGAAGGGCTGGGGCTTCGTGGACTGCCCGGACACCCACGCGATGTTCGGGAAGGACGCCGGAGGGGGCTGCGCGTCAGTGCAGACGCACACGGCGGCTGCTTGCCGCCGCCGATCGGTGCCTCCCCGCTGCTCGCCGCCCTCCCGCCCTGGCTGCGCCTGTTTGGCGCCGCCGCCCGCTGCCCCCGCCTCTGCCTACCGCCCCGCTGCTCGCCGCCGCCCGCGGGGCCCTTCCCGCCGGCGCCCGTGTGCCGCCACTGCCCGCCGCCGCCCGCTGCCCGCCGCCCCTGGGGCCAGCGGTTCCTCCCTCTCTTCAGCTTCCGCCTCCCAGGGCTCCCCACTCCGCCCGGCGTCACTTCGTTTCCCCGGGCCGCGCCCGGCAGGCGTCCGAGCGGCCTCCCTGCCCCGACCCCGTGCGCGCGCGAAGAGGGCGTGCCCAATCTCGCCTCCCCCGTTCCTCTCCGATGGCTATCCTGGGCCGGAGTTCTTGGCCCATGTGTTGTCGGGAGCCTTGAGACGGGGGTCAATGCAAGCAGGGGTCAGCCAGAGCGCCAGATCTTGCAGGATCCTGCGAAGACCCCCTCTGGCTGACCTGGGTTAGCGAGCCGCTCGTGGCCGCGAGGCGGCCGCGCCTATGGGCTGACCCGGGTTTGCGAAGACCTGCGTTGCAGTTTTTTTTTTGCATTGCAGTTTTTAGTTTCTTGCTGATCCGGGTCTGGATTGACCCGGGTCAGAAGATCGCCGATGTTGACTGACGCTGGCCCTGAGGATGTATTCGGTCCAGCAGAATCTTGACCGCCATGGTTTTTAGCCTGCGGGCCTTGGGTGGGATATGATCCTGGACCATACGCGGAGAGGGTGCAGGGCCGCCTCTTGGGGGCCTCTTGAGTCCTCCTTCTTGGGGGCCTCTGGGGCATCGCTTGGGGGCCTTTCGGGGGCCTTTTGGGAGCCTCTCGGGGGTCTCGGGGCCTCGGAGGAGTGAGTTCTATTGGCGCGGCGGTGGCACGCTCTCTCGGGGCCCCCTCTTGGGGCAGATTGGAGCAGGAAGTAGCGGCACGATCGAACTGGACGCAGACAGAACGGGGACGAAAATTGGCAGCAGCCCAGGTTGGGTTCGCTGCCCGCGTCGCCGCGGGCGGTCTCCATTTGGGACGATCGCCGCCTGTCACCTGTACTGCTGGTCATCGTCCCCACCTGATCGTCTCCACGCCGTGCGTGCCAAATATAGGATAATGCCATATGTTATGTTCACGTGAGGCTCTAGGGAAACGCTGGCCACACCTATCGCACTATCAGAGCAGCGCCTGCAGCACCAAGATCATCTGCATCAGCATCATCGCTGGTGCTTTTCCTTTGGTTCCGTGCTGGATGTTAGGACTCCAGAATTTGTTTGCCGCGCTGGTGCATGCGTTATGTATTCCCCCTTGCCCTCTTACCCTGTTCCTCGCCTCAGGTCCCGCCGAGTCTGGGCGCTTTCATGTCGGGCCCCAGGTCGCCGTGGACCTCCGAATGATAATGCCGGTCCGGACTGATGACATTACGATGTTTTCGGCAGTGTAATGCAATCGGTGCTAATTTTGCTAGGCTGACCCTGTCAGCGTCGTCGGAAATTCTAGCTTCTTCGCTGCAGTAGACCGTCCGAGACAGCAGAAAAAAGCAAGAAGACGGGACGCATCACCCGCGCCCGCTACAGCCAAATACCGTGGGCACCCACATTTGTGCCAGCGCAGGTGCCAGCACCAATTCTGTGTCAGCGCCCATCCCTTCGTTTTTGTTCCCCTCCCCTCCCCTCCCCTCCCCTCCCCTCCACCCTCCCCGCCTCCCCTCCCCTCCTCTCCTCTCTCTCTCCTTCTCTCGCACTATCCCTCCCTCTCTCTCTCGCCGTCCTGCCACCGCTCCCTCTCCTCGCCTCCCCGCTTTCCTTCTCCTCGCCGCCGCGTCTGCTGGCTCCGAGGATATGTTTGTGCACAAGCGCGAGTTTACCGACGCGACGCTCGGCAACGGCTCGGTCATCCAGGCGCGGCCCCCCTCACCACCGACCCGCCGTCTCCCTGGCAGACGGCCCGGAGAGGTTGGGCTCCCTTGGAGTGCGGAGGTAAGGTCGGCGGACGGAGGAAGGGGAGGAGGAGGAGGAGGAGGAGGAGGAGGAGGAGGGGGAGGAGGAGGAGGAGGAGGAGGAGGAGGAGGAGGAGGGGGAGGATGAGGAAGGAGGAGGAGGAGGAGGAGGAGTCAAGTTCGCCAGGTCGAGCGAGGCAGGGGGCCCCCTCCGCCCTCCCTCCCATAGCACAGTTCTCGACTGTGGCACAGCGTGGCATTTGGGATTGGAGCGCGTTCCCACCTGGCGAACGGGAGGCGCCCGTGCGGGGTGTGAGTAACTCCTCCTCCCCCTCCTCCTCCTCCTCCTCCTCCTCCTCCTCCTCCCCCGCCTCCTCCTCCTCCCCCTCCTCCTCCTCCTCCTCCTCCTCCTCCTCTTCCTCCTCCTCCTCTAGGGTGTGAGTGATGAAGTTATCCGTTGCCTGTGCAATGCGAATCAGAGACGCCTGGCAGCACGACAGCACTTCTCGGCTTCGCTCACGCACAGCCACAGGCCGACTCGGGAACTTCGATGCAGGTGCTCCACTCTGATTGAAGGAATATGACGGATGACCATTCTGGCGGTAATGGACAACCGCTGTAGGAGCTGTCCTAACACCCAATTCATCATTTCTAATTCGTGCTCAAGCTGGGTATGGTACTGCGCATCATGAGGCTGGTGCACCCGGCCCGTATTTGGAAGTAGATACATTCCTTGGGACTGCACGGCTGGAAGCACGGACTCTCCCTCCCGTGCACGTTTTGGCTCTGGCAAGTGGCTCCACCCTTTGCTGCCTCGCAGGCGCTGTGATGGGATTTTGGGGGCCCAGCGGAGATAGCACCCCGACTGTACGAGGCTGGAAAAAAGCCGGCCCAGCCGCTGTGGTCGTGGATGCGCGAGTGGTTGTATTCCGATTTGGGTACGTGCGACACTGGGGAGACCTCGAAGCGCAGTGTCCTTCCGCCCAGCTTGGCAAGAGTTGTTCGGTGGTTAGGTGAACGTTTTTTTTGGCAATGAGTTTGAGGTGCATTGAAGTATGGGCTTGGTGTACGTTGCGTTGGGTGTGTGTTGTGTGTGTTGTGTGTGTTGTGCGTGTGTGTGTGTGTTGTGTGTGTGTGTGTGTGTGTATGTTGTGTGTGTGTGTTGTGTGCGTGTGTGTGTGTATGTTGTGTGTGTGTGTGTGTGTGTGTGTGCGCCCGTGGCCGGATGGCGAGGAGGTGTTCCCGCCCGCGACGACCGAACAGGGTGTGCTCGTGTGTGTGCTCGTGTGTGTGTGTGTGTGTGTGTGTGTGCTTGTGTGCGGCACTGCCCGACCGCCGTCGGGCTGCCTTCCCCCCAGCTGCTGCCCGGCGCCGCGGCTGGCTCTCCCCACCGGCGCCCGCCCCGCCGCAGCCAGGACTTGCCTAAGCGGGCCCGGCTTCCCTTCTTCCCGCCTGCGCCGGGCGTCCTCTCCTCTTCCACCGTGCACAGCGGCCCAATTTTGCATTTTGTGCGCCCCACTAATGCCACATCGGCGGAGCAGCCTTTTCTGCCCAGCCTCCGACGCAAAAAGTGTGTGTGAGTGTGTGTGCGTGTGTGTACCCCCCCTTACCTACCTCCTCTCGAAGAATGAAAAAACGGCATACACAAACTTTTTGACGGTCCGCGCGGATTTCTTGGATCTGCGCTGGGGCCCCTTGGCGGCGCTTCCGGCGCCGCCCCTAGCGCGCGGAGCGCGCCAGGAAGGTGGACCCAGGGCAGATCCAAAAAATCCGCGCGGACCGACAATGGTTTATGTTTGTGCCGTTTTGTTTCTCCACTCACCTCATCCGGTGCCCTTCCCGCCCAGGTGTTGGCACGTATACAGTCAACCCGCATAGTAAAGATGGGCAACCATCCCAAGGGTACCCTTGCACCCTTGCTTCCTCGGTCCATCCTTGGCCACTTTCGTTGGCCGCGCCCCGCTCGAGAAGCTTCGAAGTCGGCGCCCACCGCGCTTGCATCCTTATCACGCATCCTAATGATACGGGCCGGCTATAGATATGTGAGATTTTTTTTCGGAGGAGAAAGCATACATCGTCCCCATCTTACGGATCCTTGGTAGGGTTGGCCTTCCTGATCCTTCCTTCTCAGAGGGTGAGATTTGGCCGACACTTGTGTGCCAGGAGGTTGACGACCCGTATCTGGCAGTTTTGCGCAAGGGTTTGAGGATGCCTTTTCTGGCAGTTTTGCGCCAGGGGTTGGGTGGCTGATTGTTTTGGGCCAGGGGGGCATTGGCAGCTTTGGATCAGGTGGCGAAGGTACCTGGCTGATTTGTGCCGACCGGCCAGGATGTCTGGCCTGAAGTTTCGGCAGGGTTGAGGCCTTCGCCGACTCGTCCCAGCCGGGGGCCGCGCATCAGCCGCGGTGCTGCGCCCGAGAATATGCTCGCCCGTTGGCGTCGGGCCTGTTGCTGGCCAAAACTTGAATATGCGCGCCCGTTGGCGCGGGCTGTCCAGTGATTGAACGGCCTTCCTAGGACTTCCGCCCTTTGTGAGGGTTTGGAAGATCAGTGACATCGCGTCGGTCCATTGAGGGGGAATGTATGGGCCGCCCGCGCGTGCCATGCGAAACTCCGACGTTCGGTTTCGAGCCGTGGGCCAGGTCGGCCTATCAGCCCTGAGCGCGCAATGCGCCGAGCGCGCAATGTGCTAACCGAGCTCGCGGCTCGCAGTTATGTTCGACCGAAGTCTTTTACATGATCCATGCCCGTGGCACCCAGCACGGGCATGGATACGGATATGTTCGGTGCTCATGATCGTTGGGCCCGCCCTTTTCGAACCAACAGCTCGGCCGATTGGAGTTGGATCCGTCAGCTGGTAGTGGCAGTGCTGCAAGCCGCGACAATATTTGAAGCGCTCGTCCCGGAGAGGGTGTGTGTGTGTGTGTGTGTTTGGTACGCAAGCCCCGTCGCGTTTGGGGCTGTTTTTTGTTCGTGCAAGTGCTTCGTTTAGCTTTTGTGTTGGCTCGGATACTGACTGCATCCTTTGCTCATGGCCTCCGTTCCCCCAAGCTTGTCCAAACATCCCTTTGGCACTAGCCGTGCCCCTTCTCCATCATAGCATCCCCTGTTAGGCAAGGCCCCTCCCGAGCTGATTACAGCAACTCCTTTCCTTGGTGCTAGACGCACCCCTCCCTTTGCGCGGGCCCCCTCTGCTGCAGAACACCCTCTCTTAAACACGGCTCCTCCCCGAGCTGATTGAAATATAGTCACTGGTTCTAGACGCCCCCCTTCTGCACAGGCCACTTTTGTTGCCCCTATGGAGGAGAACGAGGAAGAGGAGGATCGAGGATCGAGGGGTGAGGATCGAGAATCGAAGAGGCAGGATCGATGATCGAGAACCGGAAGGAGGAGGAGGAGAGGAGGAGGAGGAGGAGGAGGAGGAGGAGGAGGAGGAGGAGGAGGAGGAGAGGAGGAGGAGAGGAGGAGGGGAGGAGGAGGAGGAGGAGGAGGAGGAGGAGGATCAGGAGGAGGAGAAGAGAAGAAGGAGGAGGGAATAATATGATCGATGAGGAGGAGGAGGATCGAGGATCGAGGATCGAGGATCGAGGAGGGGGAGGAGGAGGATGATGAGAAGGAGGGGGAGGAGGAGGCGGAGGAGGGGGAAGAGTATGACCAGGAAGAGGAGGAGGTGGGAGGAGGATCGAGAACCGGGTAGAGGAGGATCGAGGAGGGCAAGGAGGTGGTTCGAGGAGGGGGAGGCGGTTCGAGGAGAAGGAGGAGGGAGATCCGAGGAGAGAGGAGGACTATGAGGAGGTTCCCCGTGATTTTGCCTTCTCGTACCTTCCTACGCTTTCCATTCCACTCCGCTCCAATCCGCTCTAACTGACTCTTGTTGTCTTCTTCGCAATCGTCTCCATTTCCTCTTCCTGTTCCAGGGTCCTCCGGAGGAATCGACTCTTGGATGATCTTAGCGAGAAAGCCCCCTCCCCTGCTTCCCCTCTCCTCGGGCCAGCGCTGCGCTTGCGTCGGCGGCGGCTGGCGACGGCGGCGGGGACGACAATTTCCATTTCTGGCCCGGCGCCGGCGCCTGCGGCGGCGGGCGGCGATGGCGGGGAGTGTCGACGAGGACGACGGTGGTGGTGGTGGTGGTGGTGGTGGGCTGTGGTGGTGGTGCTGGTGGCGGTGGTGGTGGTTGTGGTGGTGCTGGTGTGGTGGTTTGTTGTGGTGGTGGTGGTTGTGGCGGTGGGTGATGGTGGTGGTGGTGTCTTGGTGGTGGTGTGGTGGTGGTTTGTGGTGGTGGTGGTGGTGAGGTGGTGGTGGGTTGTGGTGGTGGTGGTGGTGGTTTGGTGGTGGTGTGGTGGTGGTTTGTGGTGGTGGTGGGCTGTGGTTGTGGCGGTGGTTTGTGGAGGTGGTGCTGGTGGTGGCGGTGGCGGCGGTGGTGGTGGTGGTGGTGTGGTGGTTTGTGGTGGTGGTGTTGGTGGGTTGTGCTGCTGGTAGTGGTGGTGGTTGTGGCGGTGGTGGTGGCGGTGGTGTTGTAGATTGTGGTGATTGTGGTAGTGGTGGTGGGTTCTTGTGGTGGTGGTGGTGGTGATGGTGAGTTGTGGTGGTGGTGGTGGTGTGGTGGTGGTTTGTGGTGGTGTTGGTGGTGGTGGGTTGTGGTGGTGGCGGTGGTTTGTGGACGTTTGTTGTGGTGGTGGTGGTGGTGGTGGTGGTGTGGCGGTTTGTGGTAGTGGTATGGTGGTTTGTGGTGGTGGCGGTGGGTTGTGCTGCTGGTAGTGGTGGTGGTTGTGGCGGTGGTGGTGGTGGTGTGGTAGATTGTGGTGGTAGTGGTGGTGGGTTTTTGTGGTGGTGGTGATGGTGAGTTGTGGTGGTGGTTGTGGTGGTGGTGGTGGCTGTGGTGGTGGTGGTGGTGGTTGCGTGGTGCTGTTGGTGGTGGTGGTGGTAGTGGTGGTAATCGTCGCTGCGTCCCTGCGGTCGCCGGCGCCAGCGCCGCTTCCTCCGCCGCCTTATCCCTCTTCCCAATTGCGGCCTCCTCCCTGTCCAAAAGACGGAGAGGGGGGAGACGAAGTAGCATTGGTTTGTCGAGGAGGAGGGGAGAAATCTGAGCATGAAGAACAGGAAACACCTGCCTGGCTTCCCTTCCTCCGTCCCTCCTTCCCCCTTCCCTTCTCTCTTCTTCCTCTCCACTGCCTCCTCTCTCTTGCCTTCTTCCTCCTCCCTTCGCCTCCTGTTCTTCCTTTTGCCTCCTTCCTTTCTCCGACGGCGGCGACGGTGGCGGCGACGGCGACGACGACGACGACAACCCGCGCAGTTTCAAGTGGAGATCGGTCGCGATGGCCGGCCAGAGGCCAGCCCCGCGTTGCTGCTGCCAGGGCGCGCGCGCGCGGGGCGGCCTGGCGGGAGGGGCGAGGTGCGAAGGGACACCAGGAGGGATGGACGGGGCTCGTCCTCCTCCCTTCATCTCTCCTCGTTCCTTGCTCCTCCCTCCTTCCCTCCCTCCTGCCTCCCTCCCTCCCGCCTCCTCCCTCCTGCTCTCTCCCTCCTTCCTCCTTCCTCCTTCCTCCTTCCTGCTCCTCCTCCGCCGCCTCCTCGAGCCGTTCTGGCGCAGGTATCCCGCGGCGGATTCCACCTGCGATTGTCGGCGTTTATGTCAGAGCGGCGCGGCGCCAACCGGCCAGATAGGCTCGGCGTTCGAAGTTCTTTCATGGTACCACCCCCTTGGCAAATTGGCAAAGGGGGCTTCAAAGGATCTGGAGGTGGCGAGCGGTCAGAGCAGGACTACCGCTACAGCTGCAACAGGCGACCTCCTGCGGGCGGCTACGGGTTCAAGTGCTCGGCCTGCGGCTCCGCCAAGAACGAGTACAAGGCAAGGCTCTGCAAGCACTGCGGGGCCGCCATCTCCAAGCCGAGCTCGGCCCCGCTGTCCGATCCCGCGGGGGCCTGGGTTGACGGCGTGCCCCCTGGCGTGCCAGCTCCTCCTCGGGCTGGTGCTGGCGGAGGAGGCGGAGGAGGTGGTGGACCAGGAGGTGGCAAAGCTGGGCACTGGGGCGGGCATGGGCCTCCTGGAGGCAAGGGAGCTGGAGATGCACCTCCCGCTCCACTGGTCGTGGGAGTTCAGCCGCAGCCCTCACTGGATGAAGCCCGCCGGCTGGCCTTGCTTTCTCCCGCAAGGCAGGAAGCGCGGCTGCCGCGTCCAAGTGCAGCAACTACGCGGACCAGCTGCACCGCAGGGAGAACCCTTCGGCTGTGCCCATCCACCAGGGGATATAGCAGAGCCATGCGGTTGTGGGTCGCTTGGAGAGGAAAGTGTCAGATGATATGAATACGTACGAGCGCTGGCAGACAGGTGTACTTGAGCAACGAGAGTACATCAAGTCGCTCAAGGAGGAGCTGGACGAAGCCGATGCGAAGTGCAAGGGTGACATGGAGGAGCTCAAGTCTACCCTGCAGGGCGCCAAGGACAGTGGAGGCACCGTCAAGCTGCCGAAATTGGTGGACGGTTCCTTCGATTTCGCCAACTTCATCGACCTGGGTGAGCTCGTGGCCGACGCGTCCTTGGTTCAGGAGCTCGAAGCTTCTGACCTCGAGGATATCAACAGAAGGAAGCAGCAGCTTGGCGAGTCTATCCAGAACATGGCGTCCGACCTGCTGGGCCCGCTGGTCAAGCAGGCGCGAGAGGTCAGGAAGCAGCGCGAGGAGCACATGGCACGCTTGTGGTCCAAGCGGATGCGCATCGGCTGCCAGGACATGGAGGATGACATCGAGAAGGCTGGCGAGGCTGCTGCTGCTGCCGCTGCGCCAGGAACAAGAGGGGCTTCAGCTTTTGGCGCCCAGGCGCCTGCCGCGCCCTCGGGAGGGCAGCTGGCCCAGCCTCCAGTCGATGTGCGAGCAACTGCCGAGAAGCCGTTGTCAACCGACCCCCCCCGCCGCTGCTGCTGCGGCGGGGGGGGTGGCTCCTGAGGCGCCGCGGACAACTTCTCGGCTGACGCGGCATGTTTTTAGCTTGGTCTTCAAGTGAGTTTTTTGTTGCAGAGCGACGCGCGCTTTTCGATGTGTCACTCTTGGCGGCGCTGGAAGCGTCGTCCTTTTTGTAGCGGCGCGGGGGGGTGGGGGGGGCCGGCGTGCCTTCTTGCGCTCGCGGACCGCCGGGCCCCCCCCATCCGAGAGCCCCGCCGTGCCACGCCCCAACGCGAATGCAGCAGTTAGCGGCGAGATAGGGCTACGCAGTGGCCCCGCTCGCCCCGCTGAGCCGGCCCCGCCCCAGGAGCAGTTTTCCTCGCATGTCCAAGTGGCCGACGGGAACAGTCGGAGTTCCATGAAGGATTGCATTTCGCTCTCGATGGCTCATGTGTTTCTTATTCAGGAACATAAGCTGAGTTCAGGTGACCCCATCTGCGGGGCCTTCCAGTGGCGCTCGGCTAGGGGATGGCGTAGTTCGTTGGGCTAGCGGCCCCTGGAAAGGGATCCAGTTCGTCGGGGGTGGCCACTGTAGTTCGTGATGATCTGGGGCTCCATGGGCCACCAGGAGGTTCTCGAGTGGTTCCATCGTGTAATTGCGAGCTAAGTTCATCCTTCGGGGGCTACTCTACATGGGTGCTTTCCTGCTACTTAGTCTCGTCGGAGGGCCTCTCCGACTTCATTTTAAGAGTGCGTGGCCGTCATCGGAGGTAGCATGTCACGAGCAGAAGGTGGCGCGCTGGCAGGCGGTGACTTCGACCTGCAGCCCGCGGACCTGGACAATGTAGACATTGACGCAACACGCCTGGGTCAGATATTGGCGCCCGACGGGCCCGCGCGTTACATGGCGACGCCTCCAGTCGAGTGCGATATTTTGTCATGGGCTCGGCTGGTTGACGCAGGGCGTTCGGGGCATCCAGGCGAGCTCTGCGGCAGACTTTGTTCCGCGCTGTCCAGTCGACCTGTATTTCTATCCCTGGCTTGCTCTGCTGCAGGCGCTCGCCTTTCGACGACCTCCACCGCTGCCTATTGGGGCCCCGTTCGGCTTGCGCCCTGGGTCGCCGAGGGCGGGCGATCTTGTTCGGCTCGGGGCCGAGCTGACCAAGCTGCGGGCGCGGGCCGCCTCGGCGTATCTCAGTCTTTCGCAAACTCCCCTTGCAAGTCGTGGGCTCGCACTCCCGAAGAAAAAGTTGCGCGCCATTTTTGGCGAGACTCTTCCCTGCCGCAGAGCTCGAGGCAAGAGCGCCCACGCCTCCTTGAATAACTTGGCCGACAGAGATATGCAGCCACGGCGCCCCGAGCTGTTCTGCGAGCGCTGGCTCTGTGCCTGGTTCCGGAGCTCAGGGCGTTGCGTGGGTTCTTCGGTCGGAGTGCTTGGAGAGCCGGGCATCGACGCGTTGGGGAGCTTCCGTCTGTGCCAAGATACATCTCGCCAAACATGGGCGGTTCCTCGGGCATTTTTTTGATGGGTAAAGAGTCTCTGGGGTTGCTGGGGCCAGGTTGCCCCCCCCCCCGAACTTCTGGCCGGGGGCGTCGAGGATTTAGGCGTCGACGTCTCCGGAGCTTTTCAGGCCGCCGCCCGCAAATTCGATGTCTTTGGGCTGCCTGGGTCGCGCGCGGGTTGGGCCGCGGGGGGGGTGGGGCGGGCGCGCGGCGCCCCGAAAGATCCGGTCGCTTGGGCTCGGGTTGACCCAGAAGGGGGTCCAGCGACGAGAGGGTGGTGCGCGAGATTTAGTGCAATATATTTGCGGGGTTGCAATGCATTTGGGGCGTGCAATGCATTTCGTGGCGCAAATGTGTTGCGATATTTTCGCGTGCAGTGCGTTACTTGCAATGCAGTGCAATGCAGTTTTCCGGCGCACTGCATTCTGTGTTGCTCCGGCTGTATTGCGCCGCCCCCTGTCAGCCAGGCGCCAGAGTGGGCTCCTGCTGCGACCTTGTCGGGGCGCGTGCGCCCCTTCCCCCTGTTGGGCCCTGGCGCGATCAGGGTGTTATCGAGGCAGTGCAAACCTTGCTGCGCGGTGGGCGTGGGCGGTTTTCGCGTGAGGCACTGCGCGTTGCTCTGTGGCGATCGTCTCCGCGTCGTCGCCGCCCCTGCATGTTTCGTGGGCGCGTTGGGTCTCCTCCATTCTCAACTCCATGCGGGGCTGGTCGCTTTACCTTCTACAGTGCACGGAGGCTGGTGATCAGTCTGAGTGTTCGGCCTTCTATGCGGGCTCCGGAGCAAGGCCCGCAGGCCCGGCGGGCTGGACTGGGGGCTTGCGTGCGGTGGATCTCACCTCGCGGCAGGTCAGCGCCGCTGGGCTCTACGTGTGGAGGCAGGCGCGCCGGGCGGAGTCGGGGGTGGCAGGGGGAGATGTCCCTGCTAGTTTGCCGTGGGATATGCGACGCATACCGCGAGTTGTTTAGCCTAGCTCGTCTCGAGGACCGATGACTTCGCCGCGGGCTGCCTCCTGCCGTATCGTGCCTTGCGCTGGCTGCCTACAGGGCCTCTTGGTTCGTTTCAACGGCTGGCTTTTTCAACCGACCGTGGTCTGTGATCCGCGGAGTAGTGGTAGGGTGCTCGTTTCCTGCCGCCCATGTACGTGTGTGTATATATATATGTATATATGTATATATGTATATGTGTATATATATACACATACATTTGCACGATCGAGGCCTGTGATAAGGTATCGCTCTCGGTTCGCGCTGCTCTCGGCTCGTGCGTCGACGATGGCGAGCTCTCGTCGGTCGGGCCCCCTGCCGTGGTAGTTCGAGGATTCCTTGGGGCATTGGCAGATGTCTCGCGCAATGTTCTCATCGTGGACGTGGATGCGATGGTAGCTGAAGACAAGATTGCAATGATTTCATCCAGTCCAGCTGTAGCGAAGGCTCACTGGGACCACCTCGGGGCTCTTGCGGGGCTGCGCATCTCGGTTGCAGCGAATCTGGGTGCCGACGCCGCGGCCGGATTGGCGGGGCGACAGGCGGGCAGGTGTCGCGCGTTCAAGTCGCGCGTGGCAGTGTTCCAGAGGAAGATCAAGCGGCTCAAGAAGCAGCGGGCTTCCCTTGGCAATCGCACCATCAGGACCAGTGCCAGGAAAAAAGGCCGCGCGGTTTCCGGGGTGTCCGACCATGAGTTGTTGCCAGTCAGGAGGGGGCGGCGTCTACTATCAAGAAGCCGACGGATGGTGAGCTTTGTCAGGGCGCATGATTCTAGAGGACGATCCAGGCTGGTTCGGCTCGGATACGGTTGTTGTTCGAGTCGCTCAGGAAGTTTGGTTTCGTCTCGCCAATTTGTTTGACGATTTGCTTTCCCGGGCAGGGGATCGTGATGGTTGGGTGGCTGCTCTCAGACAGAATCGTTAGGTTGCCTGGCGGTTGTGGGCCCCGTGGCAGTCCTGCGCGTGTCGCTGGCCGGGGTCGGCAGGGCGATGGGATCGCCCGCGGCCTGCGCGGGCGATTTCGGTCACTCGACCTCGCTGGCCCCCGCCTCGCCCGAGCTCGTGGGCGCGCGTCTAAATCAGGGTGGCCTTCGTGCGTTGGAAGCGGATTCTGCAGCTACGGAAAGGGTTGAAGGCAGGGCATGTTTCGACGTCGTGAAGGCTGCCTCGACTTCTGAGGGGATGCGTTCGCAGAGTTGCCGCCAATGCAGTCTGGGCGCTAGTGAGCGCGCAGCCTCTTGGCTGCCAGGCGGGCAGTTTAATGCGCCCTCGCTGCGGGGGGGGGGGGGGGGGGGGCCGACTTTAAGGCGCTGTCTGCGGCTATGCAGGAGGAGGTGTCAGGAGGAGAGGGGGGCATTCATGGCTGCGGGAATTTGAAATTTGCGGCTGGGTCTGAGTTGGCAGCCTCGCAGGAAGATGCGCTGTTGTTCACTCGTTGTTTGTCCGAGCATCCTGGGGATCAACGGCCTCGACCTCTGACGGGCGGCGTCGTCGTTTCGGGGGGATGCTCCTGGGCGGCAGGTCGAGGGCCTCGAAGGTTTGGAACCTTCAGCTGGTTTGTTTATCGATCTGTTTTGTTTTCGGCGCCCGATCCGAGAGCTCGCCAGGGTCGGCTTCGGGGGCGTTGCGTCGAAAGCTGACGGCGCCGTCGGGGCCGATCTGCGCGGCCCCTCCCGGCCCCCCTGGCCCCAGACGCCTCGGGGGGCGGAATGTGGCATCTTCGCGACGGTCATTTATTCTGTGTGCGGGCCGACCGCGTGCTTCAATGACTGCTAGTCGACTGTGGACCGCTGGCATCTAGTTCGCCGGCTGGCTTTATCCTCTTGCACAGGGTGTCTAGAGCTCCGACAATTTTACTCCGCGTCGCACGCCCCCCTCTCCCCGCGCCCCCAGCGCCAGAGTGGGGCCGACCCCCGCGCCGTGGCTCTCCGCCCCGAGCCTTTCCGCGTCCCCAGCGCCCCAGCGGGGGCCCCACCCACTGCCCCCTCCGCCACGAACGCTGCATTCCGCGTCGCACCCCCCCTCCCCCCGCGCCCCCGGCGCCAGACTGGGGCCCCCGCGCCGTGGCTCTCTGCTCCGAGCCTCCCCGCGCCCCCAGCGCCCCAGCGGGGGCCCCGCCCACTGCCCCCTGCCCCCTTCCGCCGCGAACGTTTTATTCCGCGTCGCGCGCCCCCCCTCCCCCCGCGTCCCCAGCGCCGGAGTGGGGCCCCTACGCCGTGGCTTTCTGCCAGCCTCCCCGCGCCCCCAGCGACCCGGGCGGGGGGCCGCCCGTCTGCCCCCCTTCCGCGCGAAGTTGCATTCCGGTCGCACCCCCCCCTTCCCCCGCGCCCCAGGCAGAGTGGGGCCCGGGTGGCTCTCTGCACGAGCCCCGGCCCCCAGCACCCATGCGGGGGCCCAGCCCGCGCGCCACTCCCGCCACTCCGCCACGAACGTTTTATGCCGCGTCGCCCCCCCCCCCCCGCGTCCAGCGCAGAGTGGGGCCAGGGCCGCGCCGTGGTCTCTCTGCACGAGCCTTCCGCGTCCCAGCGCCTGGCAAACCCCGCGTCCCCAGCGCCCCAGCGGGAGCACCGCCCACTGCCCCCTCCGCCACGAACGCTTTATTCCGCGTCGCGACGCGCACCGCCTCCACCACCCCATCGTTCCCCCAGCGCCCCAGTGGGGGCTCCGCCCCGTGCCCCCTCCGCCCCGACAATGTTTTTCCGCGTCGCGGCGCACACCACCTCCCCCCCTCCTGCACCCGTCCCCAGCGCCCCAGTTGGACCCCCGCCCCGTGGCCCTCTGCCCCAAGCCCCGCCCACTGCCCCCTCCGCCCCGACCATTTTATTCCGCGTCGCGACGCACACCACCTCCCCCCCCTCCTCTCCGCGCCCCAGCGCCCCAGTGGCGGCTTCTTTTCCTTTTTTTTTCCTTCTGGCCCAGGGAGTTTCCATCTTTCTTCTCGCCCGTGCCCCCTCGCTCGAGCATTTTTATTCCGCGTCGGCGACGCGCGCCCCCTACCCCCCCCCCCACCCTCTCCCCACTTGGGAATTGGGCCCCGTTGCTGGGCCCCGTGGGGCGATGTCTTGCCCCCTCTTCCCCCCTCCTCATCCTCCTCCTCCACCTCCTCCTCCCCCCCTTCCTTTTTGTGCAAGAGCCATGGCATACGTGCCACTTGTTTCGCAAGCGCGCGTGCAGGATTCATGTTGCAGGCCCGCGCGGGCCGCCGCTTGCGCGTGGCGGGCGCGCGCGAAGTGCGAGCGCGCCAGGAGCTGGACGACCCGCCCCCGGCGGCTGCACATCGTCTCCGGTTCGGTATCTATCGCGCCGACAGACTGTCCCACCAAGGCCGAGATTCGCGCCCCGGGCCGTCCGGCGAGGATGAGAGTGCCGATTCGGGGGGATATGGATTGCGCGGTTGGTCGCGGAGTTGGCCGCGCGCCTTCTCCCGCCTTTGCAGAGGTTGGACTTGCAGGGCGTGCCGTGGGTGGACCTTGCTGGTGGAACCAGCCGCCAGGATATGGTCAATCATCAGTGGGCCAGGGTCGGGCGATCCTGGCAATGTAGCGTAAGTCTGAAGGGTTCGAGTTTACCTCGTCCACCTGCTGGGCCCTGCGCGGGCCCGAATGGTTTGCGTGGCTTGAACCCTGCTGCCCACAAGGAGGTAAGGCACGATATGGCTGCTTTCGATTGTCCGGGCAGCTCCTTCATCGCACGGTGCACGCGTTGTAAATTGTACAGCTCAGGTTAGAGGCAAGGTATACCCTCCATTGAATTCGCCGCTCGCGGATCACAGAATGCGTGGGCGTAGATACAGCTGGAGTCGCATCCTGTCGGGCAAGCATCCCAAACGCTATCCTGTTTCCAGTCAGTTCGTTGATTTTTTGGATGTCTTGCGATAAGCCCCCATCCAGGCTCGACCAGTTGCCCCTGGTCTTTTAACGTTCTTGTGAGGGGCCACCCGACCCCTGGTCTCTGTTTGGTGGCTCCGCCTTCTCAGGCACGCATCGGCGCCAGGGGTCCATCAGCAGTCTGCGCGAACTTGCACAGTTGTTCGAGCAGCCGCCGCAGCGCCGGCGCCAGCCGTCTGGCGTGTGGTTGCTGCGTTCACCCCCATGGTTGATGTTTGGAAAAAAAAATCCTCCTCGTCCTCCTCCTCCTCCTCTTCCTCCTCCTCCTCCTCCTCCTCCCTCTTCCTCCTCCTCCTCCCCCTTTCCGCCCGCCTCCTCCCTCCTCCATCCTCCCTCCTGCCTGCCAGGGTCAATTTCGAGCCTGCCCGATCCCATTCGATGCAGATGTTCCGACGACCCAATGAGGTCCGATGCGTGCTGGTTGCTGTTGCGCATCCATGCGCGTCCGGTCCGATTCGATTCCGTCTCCGTGCCAGTTCCAATTCCGATTTCTCGATTCGATGCTGGCGGATCCTGTCAGTCCTCCTCCCCTGCCCTCCTTCCTCCTCTTACGGAGGAGAAGGAGGAAAACGGGGAGGAGGAGGAGGAAAAGGAGGAGCAGGAAGAGGAGGAGGAGGAGCAGGGAGAGGAGGAGGAGGAAAAGGAACAAGAAAAGGAGGAGGATGAAGAGGAGGAGGAGGAGGAGGAGGAGGAGGATGAGGAGGAGGAGAGGGAGAGGGAGGAGGAAGAGGAGGAAGAGGAAGAGGAAAAGGAACAGGAATCGGAGGGGGGTGATCAGGAGGAATAGTACGAATACTGATGTTAATGATGTTCGTAATAATATTTCTGACACTAATACGAATGATCATACTTAGTTATAAGAGCATTAAGAACTCTTAAGGAAGCACGAACAATACTACTAATGCGAAGAGGAAGAATTGTTATAGGAAGTACTGGTCATTATGATGATCGTAATGTTAATGATAATAGCAATTCCATATATAACAATAGTATTAAACACCAAAACGAGTAATACGAATTACATTGTTAATGCGAATCATATAAGCGAATAGTAGTAGTAATACTCTAATCTGCACAACGATAATGATACTACGAACATCAACATTACAAATCCTAGTAAGACAAAAGAGAAGACACATCATAATAATAGTGTTAAACGTGGAGTCAATCCTAAAAATAGTATTCCTACTACGAAGCATATGTTGAACAGTGCTAGTACTACTGAATAGGATATTCATACACATGCGAGTAATAAGAATATTGTTAAGAATAATCGTAATATTCCATTACCCACACTACCCGTAATGATATTATCAATACGAATATTAATGTCAATACTAAAACGGATTGTGATATTATGTATAATGCAAATGCTACTAATACCGGTGATCATACCCATGATGAACTAGTCAGACTATTAGATAATTGTATGACATAAGAATAGTATTACTAATACTTGTACTTTTAATCATATTACTAACATTGTTCATATTAGCAATCGTATTACTACTACTACTACTACTTCTAAGGATACTACTGGTCTTACTTCTAATAATAATAATAATAGTAATACTAATAATAATAACAGTAATAATAATGATAATAATGATACTAATAATATGACTACTCACACTAGAAACAGGATTATTACTGCTATTAATCATCAAACCATTTGTAGTAGTATTACTACTACTACTACTACTACTACTAATACTAATACTAATACTAATACTAATACTAATACTAATACTAATACTAATACTAATACTAATACTAATACTAATACTAATA
>CAUYUJ010002454.1:0-16413 GCA_963575745.1 Prorocentrum cordatum
CGTCGTCGTCATCGTCGTGGTCGTCGTCGTGGTCGTCGTCGTGGTTGTCGTCGTGGTTGTCGTCGTCGTCGTCGTCGTGTTCGTCGTCGTCGTCGTCGTCGTCGTCGTCGTCGTCGTTGTCGTCGTCGTCGTCCGCCGCAGAGGTGCATCTCGCTGCTGCGTCCGCCGCGCCTGTGCCGCGATGGGCTGTCAGATCTCGGTCCCGCTCGGGCTCCGCGGGGGGAGGCCTTGGGGGGGGCAGCGCCGGCGCCGACTCGAGCAGCGGGGCCTCCTGCCTGCCTCTGTTGCCCCGTGCTGCCCCCTTCCCCTGGGTATTGTGGCTGCTTGGATGCCGCTTCCAGCGGGGCCCCCGCCGCAGCTTGGAAGAGGGCCCCCATCCATTGTCGTGCCGCCGTCTCGTCTGTCGTCCTCGCTCTCCTCTGGGGCTCGGCCCCGGCACGCGGGCCTCGCCACTTCCCGTGAGCTCCTCTACACCTCCACCTTCCCCCCCTGCTAGTCCTCGTCGTCGTCCTCCTCCCCCTCCTGCTGCTCCTCCCTCTCCTCCTCCCTCCTCCTCCTCCTCCTCCTCCTCCTCCTCCTCCTCCTCCTCATCCTCCTCCTCCTCCTTCTCCTCCTCCTCCCCCCCCTTCCTCCTGCTTCCTCCTCCTCCTCCCCTCCTCCTCCTCCTCCTGACCCTCCACCTCCTCCTCCTCCTCCTCCTCCTCCTCCTCCTCCTCCTGCTCGTCCTGACCCTGAGGGGTTCGGCTGCCTCGCCCTGAGGCTCTCACGCAGGCAGGGCCGGCCCGCCCCTGCCTCTGGCGGGCCCAGCAGGCGGTCTGCCGTTCGGCCAAACGGTGGATGTCAGCACACCTCCTCCTATTCCTTCAGCTCCTGCTGCCGCTCCTTCTGCTCCCCCCCTTTCCTCCTCCTCCTCCTCCGCCTCCCCTCTCCTCCTCCTCCTCCTCCTACTCCTCCTCCTCCTCCTCCTCCTCCTCCGCCGCCTCCTCCCCCTTTCTCTGCTCCTCCTCCTGCCCCTCTCCCCCGTTCCTCCTCCTCCTCCTCCTCCTCCTCCTCCTCCTCCCCCGTTCCTTCCTCCTCCCCTCATCCTTCGCCTCCTCCTCCTACCTACGCGTCCTCCTCCTCGCTCCTCCTCCTCCTCCTCCTCCTCCCCCGTTCTTCTTCCTCCTCCTCCTTCGTCCTCCTCCCCTACTCCCCCGTACTTCCTCTTCCTCCTCCTCCTCCTCCTCCTCTCTCCTCCGCCATCCTCCTCCTCCCTCCTCCCCCGTTTCCTCCTCCTCCGCCTCCTCCTCCTCTTCATCATCCTTCTCCTCCTCCTCCTCTTCCTCCTCCTCTCCTCCTCCTCCTCCTCCTCCTCCTCCTTCTCCTCCTCCTTCTCCACCTTCATCGGGGACCCACTTGCAGGATCTCGATCTCCTGTTCTGGGGTGCAGCTGGCCTGGCTGAGCGTGCTTCCGTCGAGTGCGCTCTCCCTCCCTCGACACCCCGGGCCGATGCGAAGGCAGCAGCCTCTTCCAGTTGTCGCCAAGCAGTTAGCGACGTGCTCTGCCCGCAGGGGATCGCGGATCCTTTTTGTTATCCTGGCGCTGGCCGAAGCGATCTTCACGTTTGAATGCTCGACTGCGCGTGAACAGCTAGAAACACGAGCAGTGCGTGCACAGCAGGAGTAAGAAGTGCAAACAAATGCGGGAACGTTGAGTATCCCGCAAGGGCATAGAGGTGGGCACAATGACAAAGCCGCCCCACACCCCAACCACCTCACCTCCACTCCTTTTACTCACTCCTGCGTGCTCCTACTGCTTCCATCTCATCCTCCCGCTCCTCCTGTTCTTGCTCTTCCTCTCCTCCCCCTTCACTTTCTCGCCTCTCCTCTCTTCCTCTTCCTCCTCCTCTCCCCGCCCATCCTCCTCCGTCCTCCTCCCCCTTTTCCGTTTCTCCTCCTCCCTCCTCCCTCGTCGTCCCTCTTCTTTTTCGTGTTTCCACTCCTCATCCTCCTCCTCCTCCTCCTCCTCCTCCCTCGTCGTCCCTCTTCCTCCTCCTCCTCCTCCTCCTCCTCCTCCTCCCTTCTCCTTCCCCTTCCCCTCCTCCGCCTCCTTCCTCCTCCTCCTCCTCCTCCTCCCCCTCTTCCTCCTCCTCCTCCTCCTCCTCCTCCTCCTCCTTTTCCTCCTCCTCCTTTCCCCCCCTCCTCCCTCCTCCCTCCTCCTCCTCCTCCTCCTCCTCCTCCCCCCCTCCTCCTCCTCTTCCTCCATATCTCATCGACGACCCCGGGTCGACGACCCCGGCATCCTTTGGGCGGCCTTGGTCGGGCTTTGCACGTCCCGCGCCAGATTGATCCGTGGGGAGCACACGGGTAGTGGAAGGAGGAGGAGGAGGAGGAGGATGAGGAGGAGGAACGGAGGAACGGAGGAGGAGGAGGAGGAGGGAGGAGGAGGAGAGGATGAGGATGAGGAGGAGGAGGAGGAGGAGGAGAGGAGGAGGGAAGGGGGAGGAGGAGGAGGGAGAAGAAGGAGCGGAGAGGGGAGGATGGAGGAGGAGGAGGTGAGGAGAGGGAAGGAGGAGGAGGAGGAGGAGGAGGATAACTGTTTAGGACTGCTTCGGCTATGACGCAAGATCGCACGGTAGAGCAGAGCTGGCCACGCTGTGAAGAGAAGGTTGAGGAGGAGGAGGAGGAGGTGGATGAGAAGGAGGAGGCGGAGGAGGTGTGGAGGAGGAGGTATGGGTGAGTAGGAATGGACTGGGTGGAGGAGAGGTATGGAGGAGGAGGAGGAGGAGGAGGAGGAGGAGGAGGAGGAGGAGGAGGAGGTATGGGGAAGTAGAGGAAGATGAGGGGGAGGAGGATGAGAATCTTTTTTCCCCTCCCTCCGCTCCCTCACCTCCTCCCTTCTCTCCCCACCACTCCCCTTCCCGTCTTTTTCCTCTACCGTCTTCGTCCATTCCCCTCCCTTCTTCTCCCGTTCCCCCCGGCCCCCTGCATCCAGTTGCCTCTGGTAAGTTCCGCCAGTATGCCAGCCCAGCACGCCAGTTGGCGACTGTTCGGGGGCGCACAGGTGGTCGTAACGTGCGACACTTCGTGTCCCGAAGCTTGGGGGAGCCGTGACACGTGACACGCTTTTTTGCGTCGTGTCGATGTCTCTCCTGGAAGTCGGCGTCGACCTCGTCCAGTCCTATTGTTCCCTTCTCTGCGCGTTCCCTTCCCTGCGCGTTCCTCTGTGTGGCGACGGGCGGAGCAGCGCCCAGATGGCCGTGTCACGGGTGACGCATCGGCTGTCTTGAGGTTGCCTTTGTTTGTTGCGACGCTGGCTTGGGGCGAGGTACGAGGACGAGGGGGATAATGGCAATCATGCTGCTGCTGATGGTGATGGGTGATGGGAGATGGATGATGGATGATGGGTGATATGATGATGCTGATGATTGTGATGATGATGATGACGATGATGCTGCTGATGATGATGCTGAGGATGCTGATGTTGCTTATGATGATGCTGATGATACTGCGGATTATGATCATGCGGATTTTGATGATGGTGGCGGTGGTGGTGATAATGATGATGATGATGATGATGATGATGGTGGTGGTGGTGGTGAGGATGAGGATGAGGATGAGGATGAGGATGAGGATGAGGATGAGGATGATGATGATGATGATGATGATGATGATGATGATGGGATGATGATGATGAGGATGATGATGATGATGATGAGATGATGAGGATGATGATGATGATGAGATGATGGAATTGGGATGATGATATGATGATGATGATGATGATGATGATGATGATGATGATGAGGAGGAGGAGGAGGAGGAGGAGGAGGAGGAGGAGGAGGAGGAGGAGGAGGACGAGGATGATGAGGAGGGGGAAGATGGGCAGGAGGGGGACGGAGGATTATGATGCCGATTAATGGTGGTAAGTGGGAGGAGGAGACGGAGGAGGAGGAGGAGGAGAAGGAGGCGGAGGGATGAATAGGATGGTCTTGGTCCTGGTCCTGGTCCTGGCCCCCGGACCTCCCCCCTCTCTCCTCCCAAATTTCCCTAATGAATTTTCCCCTCCTGTCGTGCCCTCAGACCTCCTCATCTTTTATGATCCTGAAGCGTTGAGCTTTGCAAGGGTTTTGCGGATGGAGGGCAGGTGGTTTTCAAAATGCGGCCTTGCCTCAGCGTCGCGCACATTCATCGCACAAGTTTGCAACAGTTTCAAGGATGGAGGGCGGGTGGTTTTCAACATGTGGTTCTCGCTTTAGCGCCGCTCGCACTCGCCGTAACAGC
Organism: Prorocentrum cordatum; assembly: GCA_963575745.1. Classification (NCBI taxonomy): domain Eukaryota; class Dinophyceae; order Prorocentrales; family Prorocentraceae; genus Prorocentrum; species Prorocentrum cordatum. The sequence goes on from CAUYUJ010002454.1 coordinate 4,264, forward strand.
TTGTATCGGTTTCAAGGATGAAGGGTGGGCCGTTTTCAAAATGCGATTGTCGCTTTAGCGCCGCGCACGTTTGTCTTTAAGGTTTGCAGCAGTTTCAAGTATGGAGGACGGTTCCTGTTCAAAATGTAGTTCTCGCTTTCGGGCCGCGCAGAGTCCTCTCGAACGCTTGCAGCACTTTCAAGGGTTCGTAGGGTTGAAGTCCCAAGAGTGGAACTCTGGCACGGCTTAGGATTGTCACGACGCAGACAGTCACGTTGATCCCAGGTGCTGACGTCCCAGGAAGGGTGTTCTGACACGATGCAGGGCTGCCAGGAGGCAACCGTCACGCTGATTCGCGGCGTCGGCGTCCCAGGAAGAGTGCTTCGGCACGGCTGCATGGGGATCTTCAGGCGGCCGTCTTTCAAGGGGGCACCTCCCGCAGTGAAAACGAATTCTTGTATAGACCCATGAAAAGACAACTTGGAGGGGGTACTTCTTGCAGAATCTTTGATGCGTCCTTGGTTCACACAGGTCCCGGTGCTTCCCCTCGTCGTCGTCATCCTCCTGCCCCCCTCCCCCCCTCCTGCCAACGTGGCACGGGGGAGGTTCTCGGAGTACGCCTCCGAGTGCAGCGTGGAGCCTGGCCTGCTGGAGCCCCGCCAGAGCTGGCCGCTGTCGGGCCATCGGCGCGTAGAGAGGAGGGGGATGCTGATGTTGATGATGATGATGGTGGTGGTGGTGATGATGATGGTGGTGGTGATGATGATGAGTCGGATTATGATAATAATGATGATGGCGGTGCAGATGATGATTACTATTATGATGCTGCTGCTGATCATGCTGATTATGATTATGATGCTGATGCTAGTGCAGACGATGATGATGATGATGATGATGATGATGAGGCTGATGATATTGATGATGCGGAGTTTGAGGATGATGACGATGATGATGGTGGTGGTGATGATGATGAAGATGATGATGATGATGATGATGATGCAGGTGACGACGATGCTGCTGATGATGCTGATGAACACGACGACGATGTCGATGATGATGCTGATGGTGATGATGCTGATTATGATGATGATGATGATGCATATGCTCATGCTGATGATGCTGATGATACTGACGATGATGCTGCTGGTGATGATGATGATGATGATGATGATGATGATGGCGATGAGGAAGCTGCTGATCATGAGGATGATGCTGATGTTTGTGATGATGGTGACGATGGCATTGATGCACGTGAAGTCGTGGAGACTGTTGATATTGGTAATGCTGAGGAGGATGATGCTCATGATGCTGATGCAGATGAGGGCAGGATCGAGGTGAATGAGGACGATGAGACACGGGTGCTGGGCTGACGATGATGATTATCATGATGATGGTACTGATAGCACTGAAGATGATGATGCTAATTATGATGATGACGATGACGATGCCGACGACGACGACGACGACGACGATAATGATGATGATGATGATGATGATGATGATGATCATGATGATGATCATGAGCATGATGATGATGATGATGATGATGATGATGATGATGATGATGTTGTTGCTGCTGACGATGATTAGGATGCTGATGAGGGTGATGATGATAATAATACTGAAGATGATGATGCTGATACTGATGATGATGATGATGATGATGATGATGATGATGACGATGATGATGATGATGATGATGATGATGATGATGATGATTATGATGGGGATGTGGGGAACGCCGAAGCACCGTTACTTGTGACGCCTCTTGTCGCGAGGCCTCCAACATTCTGAATCGATGACCTGCCGAGTGCCGCGACATGCACCCTGTGTAGCGATTGTTGGGGAACGCCTCGAACACTTTAGTATTGGGTCTTTGTGAGACCGTCGCAGGACAGAGTGGGTGAATGGAGGACATGGTGATGACGAGGGAACGAGGGATGAGAGGGAAGAGCAGCAGTAGGACGAGGAAGACGACGGACACAGCTTGTGCAGTTCTCTCCAGCCGCCTCGAGGCTGTCGCAGTGCCCTCTTGGGGCGGAGTATTTTAACGATGCTGATGCGGAGGATTGTAATGATGCTGACGATGATAGGAGGAAGAGGAAAGATGTCACCTGGCACGCCACCTGTGACACTTCTTATCCTGAGATCTCCATCAAACCCTGAAGCGGTAACTAACCTCTCGCGTGTCGCCAAATTCACTGTGTGGGGACCCGTCGGGCATGGCCTTGAAGAGCGTCACCCGTGACACATGTCGTCGCCAGGTCATGCGGAGCTCTCGCGCAGTATGTTGAGAGTGGCATCGAGCTGTCCTGGGCTCCTGCAAGGTAATATTTGAATCCTGTGGCATCGGGCTGCATTGGGTTCCTTGGGGCTCTCTTGGGTCGTTCCGGGGCTTTCTTGGGGAGTCTTGGGGCTTTCTTGGTCCGTCTTGGTGCCTCCTTGGTCAGCTGGGGGGTCTCATGGGGCGCTAGCAGGACCTTCTTGGTGTCATTTTGGGTCTAGGGGCACTCTTGTGCCGACTTGAGAGGCCCTTTTGTGCCAGCTTAGGGATCTCTTCGGGCGCTGGTGAGGCCGTCTAGGGTCCTCTTGGGGCTCTCTGTGGCTTCCTTGGTGTGTTCGGAATTGGCAAGTTTCCCAGTTTTGGCAGAGCAGCGTTGGAAGCAGATGTTCGCCCGCGTTGGCCCCAAACAGAGAGTGTGCGCTGTGGAAGTGTAAGCTATGAGGTGCAAGCTGTGTGGTGCAAGTTACGCCCAGGAGCTCTGTGGTGCAAGGTATGTGGCGTAACCAACCCAGCGCACGAGGCGGCCACGAGGCGGCCACGGGGAGGCCACGGGCAGTAAGGTGGCAAAACCTCGCCAGACCCATCCAGCGTGCGAGGCGGCCATGAGGCGGCCACGGGCGGCATCGTGGCAAAGCCTCGCTGGACCCACCTAGCGTACGAGGCGGCCACGAGGCGGCCACGGGCGGCATCGTGGCAAAGCCTCGCTGGACCCACCCAGCGCACTAGGTAGCCACGAGGCGGTCCTGGACCCTTGGTGTCTAGGCCTCCTCGATGGGGTCGGAGGATCGCGCCGCATCGCCGACGCATCGGCTATGCGGCTCGATGCGGAGCCCGATTTTCTCCGCGCTGGCGTCGCCGATACACCGCCGACGTCGGAGATGCATCGCCGATACATCGCCGAGGCATCGCCGATGCTTTGGCGATGCCGCTTGATCCTCCGACTCCATCTGCTCGGACCCCATCTATGAGGCCTCTATAGTGACATAAGTAAGAAAGCCTACGTGGAAGCACTGCTTGGGGATAGCGTATTTGAAAACCAGATGAGGATCGATGGATTGGGCTTCCGGATGGTTTCCTGCACAGCGTACTAGGGCGTATTTTGAGGACTCTGGGGCGTGAGTCGGAATATATGCTGCGCTTCTTGGAAACTGTTGAGTGCCTCTTGAGGCAGTTTGGGGGCGGTCGTGGCGGCATTGGTGGCCCGACCCTCATCTGACCCCCGCGGAAGTCTCGGAGAGCCGTTGGTCCGCCAAATAAGGCCTCGAGAAGGGGGGGAGCATGCAGTGAAGCATGATGATAGGCGACAGCATGAGGTTTGAGATCTGCACTGGCAGACTGTATTCTCCAGTCTGTGAGCGCTACGAATTCACAAAACATGCAATCATTACAGCCAGATCAACAAGGTGCTCATCACTATGCTTACTTCCTCCTCATCGTGCGTTTCCCCATGATCAAAAAGACGTGATCGAGGAGCTCAAGAAGAGAATGTAACCAGCCAGCCTCCACATCGAAATCCATCGCGGATGCACAGCTGCACCAGATACAGGAGGGCTAGGCAAAGTCCTCGACAAGCTTCTCTAGTTCTGTTCCTTTCATTTCCTGTTCCCTCACCTCCTGCCTCATTTCCTTCCCACCTCGTGTATGGCGCCAGGATGGCGTCAGAAAGGGATGGGGCTTTGGCATGTTAGAGGGTGTGCAGCAGTATGATCGAGATTTTTTTCCTATATATATATATATATGTTGATACAATTTTGCATCCTGCACGGCTGGAGTATTTGCGCTAGGCCCACGGCCTGGCAGCAGCTGGCCAGATGAATGGATGGATCTTGGATCGATCCTTCATTCACTCGTCGTCATCCTCCTCTTTCTCCTCCATTCCTTCTCCTTATAGTTAACTCCTCCCTGTCGCACCCCGAAGCCAGTTGTTAGGGTGGAGCGGGCGTTTCGCCTGAGACGCCCTCACCATTTATGACCCTGAAGCTTAAAGAGTGAACGGCTTCACAGATGGAGGGCGGGCCGTTTTCAAAATGTAGCTCTCGCCTCAGCGCCGCGCACATTCGTATTCAAACTTTGCAAGGGTTTCACGGACTGAGGGCGGGTGGTTTTCAAAATGTGGCTCTCGCTTTAGCGCCGCGCACATTCGTTGTAAACATTTGCAAGAGTTTCACGGATTGAGGGCGGGTGGTTTTGACAATGCGGTTCTCGTCTTAGCGCCGCGCGCGTTCGTTTTCAACATGTGCAAAGAGTTTCAGGGCGGGTGGTTTTCAAAATGTGGTTCTCGTCTTAGCGCCGCGTATATTCGCTTGAAACATTTGCAAGAGTTTCACGGATTGAGGGTGGGTGGTTTTCAAAATGTGGTTCTCGCTTTAGCGCCGCGCACATTCGTTTGAAACATTTGCAAGAGTTTCACGCATTGAGGGCGGGTGGTTTTCAAAATGTGGCTCTCGCCTTTGCGCCGCGCTCATTCGCAAGAGTTTCACGGATTGAGGGCGGGTGGTTTTCAACATGTGGTTCTCGCTTTAGTGCCGCGCACATTCGCTTGAAACATTTGCACAGAGTTTCACGGACTGAGGGCGGGTCGTTTTCAACATGTGGTTATCGCTTCAGCGCCGCGCACATTCGTTTGAAACATTTGCAAGAGTTTCACGCATTGAGGGCGGGTGGTTTTCAAAATGTGGCTCTCGCCTTTGCGCCGCGCTCATTCGCAAGAGTTTCACGGATTGAGGGCGGGTGGTTTTCAACATGTGGTTCTCGCTTTAGTGCCGCGCACATTCGCTTGAAACATTTGCACAGAGTTTCACGGACTGAGGGCGGGTCGTTTTCAACATGTGGTTATCGCTTCAGCGCCGCGCACATTCGTTTGAAACATTTGCAAGAGTTTCACGCATTGAGGGCGGGTGGTTTTCAAAATGTGGCTCTCGCCTTTGCGCCGCGCTCATTCGCAAGAGTTTCACGGATTGAGGGCGGGTGGTTTTCAACATGTGGTTCTCGCTTTAGCGCCGCGCACAGTCGCTTGAAACATTTGCAAAGAGTTTCACGGACTGAGGGCGGGTCGTTTTCAACATGTGGTTATCGCTTCAGCGCCGCGCACATTCGTTTGAAACATGGCAAGAGATTCACGGATTGGGGGTGGTTCCTTTTCAACATGTGGTTCTCGTCTTAGCGCCGCGCACATTAAAAACAAAAAACAATAAGATATGTATAAGTTTGCAAGCGTTTCACGGATTCCCATGATCAACGAACCAGAAATAGTGTTTTGGAAGGGTTCAGGATTATGCGGGCGTAACAGTTATGTTGATTCGCTGTGGTGACGCTCCACGAATGGCGCTCTGGCACGATTCCGGATCGTCTAGACGCAGCAGTCAGGTTGATATGCGGCATTGAAATCCTGAGAACAATGTTTTGGCACGCTTCAGGATCTTCGAACTGTTGTCTTCCAATGAGGCAGTTCCCACAATGGAAATGAGCCGTTGTAGGGGCCTGTGAAGAGGGAACTTGGCGGGAGGGGTAGTTCCAACATCGTTGATGACTCTTGGGTTTCCACTGGTCCTCCTCCTCCTCCTCTTGCTCTTCCTCCTCCTCCTCCTCCTCCCCCATTCGTGCATGGTGCAGGAGGCGCAGTTACCAAGAGAGGGAAGGGGGGTAGGAACAAGTGTGTAATCACGATTAAGTCAACGGTCAACTTTGGATTGAACCTTTTGCAACTGTAGCTCAGGTACTTTACCATTGGAAATGGTTTCACCCATATTGAACCTCTGTGTCTGAAGTGCTCCTCTCTCGGACAGTTCTCGCGACCATGACGCGTCTTCTCTAATTCCGCGGCGCATGCTCTTCTCACTTCCTGGCCCCGTGTGCTCGAAATATTATCGCCCTGGAGCTGGCTTCTAAATGAACCGAAATCGTCCCCTCTCATTTGCCTTGCAGGCTTTCTGTCGTCGGAGGTTTTCTCTCAAGTTGCGTTCGCCTCGCTGCAATGGATCCGTTTTCCGATCCAGTTCCGCAGCCTTTCACGTTATGTGAGACCTGTCGTTGGGCTGTTCAGGATTGTGATGCTTGGGTCTAGTGTTTTAGTTATGCCACCCTTGTCTCGCCCTGCGTTCTGATTGTTGGGCCACCCTTGGTTCTTGAGCCGCTCATCTCTCGCCCGTCAGGATGTTTCGCGCCGAAGGTTACTTTGCCTGGGGCTGCTGGCTCTCTCAGGTTATGTAGGTTTTTTCCAACCATCCTGTGGTGTTGGGCCCTCGTTTTGAAGAGACGGTCCTCGCGCTCTCAGTTCTTCTTTCCTTCCTCTTCCCACTCCTCCCTCCTCCCAACACCGCTCACACGTTTCGTGGCCCCATATGAGCTCCGCCGAAGGCCCCACTTGCGCAATTCGCATGCGTCCCCGCCATCCATCTCGGCAGACCCTCACACGTTTCGTGGCCCCGCAGGAGCTCCGCCGACGGTCCCAGTGACGCAGTTCGCATGCGTCCCCGCCACCCATTTCGGCACACCCCTCACACGTTTCGTGGCCTCATATGGGGCTCCGCTGAAGGTCCCAGTGGCGCGGTTCGCATGCGTCCCCGCCACCACGTTCGGCACACCTCTCAGACGTTTCGTGGCCCCATAGGAGCCCCGCTGAAGGTCACAATGGTGCAGTTCGCATGCGTCCCCGTCGCCCATGTTGGCACACCACTCACACGTTTCGTGGCCCCATAGAAGCTCCGCTGAAGGTCACAATGGTGCAGTTCGCATGCGTCCCCGCCACCAATTTTGGCACCGCACCCCTCACACGTCCCGTGGCCCCATAGGAGCTCCGCTGAAGGTCCCAGTGGCGCGATTCGCATGCGTCCCCGTCGCCCATTTCGGCACAATCACTCCAATGCTTCGTGGCCCCATTGGAGCTCCACCGAAGGCCCCAGTGGCGTAGTTCGCATGCGTCACCGTCGCCCATGTTGGCACACCCCTCTCATGTTTCATGGCCCCACAGGAGCTCCACCGAAGGCCCGAGTGGCACTTTACATGCGTCCCCGCCACCCATTTCGGCACACCGCTCACACGGTCCGCTGCCCCATAGGGAGCTCCGCCGAAAGCCACAGTGGCACAGTTTACATGCGTCCCCGCCACTCATTTCGGCCAAACCCTCACACGGTTCGCGGCCCCATACGGAGCTCCACCGAAGGCACCAGTGGCACGGTTTAAATGCGTTCCCGCTGCCCATGTCGGCACATTTTTCACATGTTTCGTGACACCATATGGATTTCAACCGAAGGCGCCAGCGGCACAGTTTACTTGCGTCCCCGCCACCCATTTCGGCACACCACTCACACGGTTCGTGGCCCCATAGGGAGTTCCACCGAGAGCCCCAGTGGCACAGTTTACGTGCGCCCCCGCCACCAATGTCGGCACACGCCTCACACGGTTCGTGGCCCCATAGGGAGCTCCACCGAAGGCGCCATCGGCACGGTTTATTTGCGTCCCCGCTGCCCATTTCGGCGCACCTTTCAAACGGTTCGTGGCCCCGTCGGGAGCTCCACCGAAGGTCCCAGTTGCACAGCTTACATGCGTCCCCGCCACCCACCGTCGGCACACCCCTTACGCGGTTCGCGGCCCCATAGGGGGTTCCACCGAAGGCCCCAGCGGGTGTGGCCACATGCGTCCCAGGAACTCATTTCGGCACACCCCTCACACGGTTCGTGGCCCCACGGGGAGCTCCACCGAAGGCCCCAGTGCCCTAGGCATTCATTTCCGTCTCATCTCCCTCGCGGTACTCGCAGCTTCATACGGTGGGGTCTTTCGGCAGGTCAATTTCTAGAGGGTTCCATGGCTTAAGGTCGGCGTTGGCTTTTGCCTGTGTGCCGGCGCTCCGTTCATGATCGGTGTTGGCCTCGCTCTGCCGTGCGCTTGGTTTTTCTGGGCAGAGCTTGAGGCTCGTCGCTTGATGCGGGAACGACCGGTTGCGCGTCAGCGCGCCTAGCTGAACTGCGCAACACATTTTTTTTGCAGGCCGATCAACGTTTCTGTATGCGGGCTGCGGCTGCACCACCCCCGCCACCGCGGGGGAGGGGGGGGGAGGCGGGCGGGGGGCGGGACAGGAGGCCAGGGGAGTGCCATGACATATGACATGGACAATTTGAGGACGAAGTGGGAAGAGAGGAGAAACCGAAATGGACGGTAGAGGGACGTAGATGGTCATCAAACGGCACGAAATTCGTACGGTGTGTGCCGACTTGAAGCCCCATGGAGCCCTTGCGGGGGCCAGCTGGCCTCCCATGATGCCCGCAGTGTTTGAACGGCACATTCTGGTGACCTCAAGGCGGCCTGAAGGTTCCAAGGCGCATCCTGTTTGTTTCAAGGTAAGTCAATGGTGACTCAAGATGACCCCCATGGCCTATGACGACCCATGACCACCATATAATCCCAACCCGGACACATACGTCGACGCCGACCTCACATGGCCCCAACGTGGCACCATGACCTCAAGGTGACCCAGTACATCCCCAACGCCATATCAAAGCAACCCCACGATGTCCCACACAACGCGACCAATGGTCCGACACTGTCCCCACGGCCTTAATGCGATACCTCGCAGCAAATCCAAGAAACCTCCATGACCTCCTGCTTAGGGACGGTTTTATAACCGTGCGATGATACCACGACCCCCGGATGACCACTAGACGACCTAACACAGCCCCTAGACTCCCTGACGATCACAGGGTGACCCCAAGACGGCCCCAATAAGATCGTCAATTGCGAGAGGACCCCATAACCTTGTGGCTGGCCCCAAGACTTCTCCCGAGACAACAGCATAACCCCCATGACGATCCCAGAAAAAATGCCAGGACCCCAAGACGGTCCCAATCTAACCCCAGCGGCCGCACAATTATCACAATGCGATCTTTAAACGACCCCAGCATGATCTTCAGGTCACGGCCTCCGAAAAACAAAAAACCGACACGACCGCGGATGGGCTAACAAGGCCGCGGCGCTCAAGGCCGTAAAGGCTTTGGGCCGCCGACGGGTTCGGGGTCATCACGCCTGGATCGAGGCTACCACCGCCAGCTCTTTATACCCCGCGACTGCGACTCCCCCACCCACTCCCCTCTCACTCTGCACCCCTCGCTCTCCATCTCTCCCTCCTCCTGGTGTTGTTGTAGTTAGTCATGGTCGTTGTTCTCGCTCTCGTTCTTTCTTTCTTTATTTCCCTCTTTCTTTCCATCTTTCATATGCATGTTTACATATACGTCGTTTTTCTTTTCTTCTTCTTATCCCCGTCTCTCTCTCTCTCTTTTTCTTTCTGTCTGTTGTTCTCTCTTTCTCTGTCTCTGTCTTTCTGTCTCTCGCTCACTCTCAATTCTTGTCTTCACGTTTCTGTCCCTCTCTCTCTCTCTCTCTTTTTTCCTTTCTCTCTCTCTCTCTTTCTCGCTCTCTCTTTCTTGCTTTCGCTCTCCACCTTCTCCGCCTCGGCCCTCAAGGAAGTGTCGAATCAAGAAGGGTTTACTCTAGATTTATGGTTTCCCTGCCCGTTCGCGGATACAGGGGGGCGTCCACGAGAAGGGCTTCATTTGTTGCTAACCCTCAGGGTGAACCCCTTCGACGCTCGGCGTCCACGAGAGAGGTTTAATCTGGAGTTGGCTTTTCCCATGGTGGATGCTTTCTATGCTCGCCCAACGGAGTGTTGAATCCGGATCAAGCCTTCCCGAACTCGTGATTTCCCCTTCTCCCGGAAGGACAGACAGGGGATGCAGTGGTGAAGTGGGGGAAGGACGGTTGAAAAAAACAGTTATCTGCGCGCCGCCTTGACTGCTTTTTGATCCCGCCGGCCCGAGGCAGTCAAGGTCGACTACATGCCTCTCCTGTGCACCTCTTCTCTTCACTTCCACCTCCGGCGTGGCAGGCAGCCAGGCGTGGCACGGCCGCTAGGACGTGCTGGGCCTTTGGTACAGGGGCTGCTGCGAGGGTCTGTTGGATGGGGGAGAACAGGCAGCAGGGGGGTCCGCCCTTTCTTGTACATTTCCCCCGAGCTGAACTACACGTGCAGTGGTGGTTGCGTGGCACGTTTCGCCTAGAGTTGGCAGAGCCTGAGAGTCAGGGTCGAATCCTCCTCTTCCTCCTCCTCCTCCTCCTCCTCCTCCTCTTCCCTCGCCTTCCCCTTCCTCCTCGCGCTTGGCACGAGGCTGGTGCAACAGCCGTGGTAAGGGACGGGCTGGCATAGAGTATGGAAGGTTTGGCTGACGCCCGGGAAATTGCGTTTACACGCGTTCGCCGACGCCTGAAGACGCGTCGGTTCATAACGCTCTTCTTTTGTGAGCTTGTGGCTATCAGGGTCCATGCAAGCCGTGTCCGTGCGTTGTGGTATAAGCGGATCTACGGATCCATCCCCGACTTTCCCTCCTTCGAGCCTCCTTCCGATCGCCCTCCTTTTGCACTGCCCCAGCCTGCGGTTCTCTCAGTGATGAAAAAAGGGGTTGGGAGCCTCTTGGAGGCATCTTGGGCGCCTGTTGGGGCCGTCTGGGCGCCTCTCGGGGCCATCTCGGGGCGCTCTTGGGGGCTTGATGGGGGCGCTCTTGAGGCCATCTCGGATGACATCGATCAAACGAGAGGGGGGCTTCGAGCAGGGTTCCCCCTCGGAGCCCCCAAAGTCGCCTCTTGGTGCGCTCTCGGTGCGCTCCTGGGGGCGCGCTTGGGCGCTCTTCGGGCCGTCTTGGGGCTCTCTTGGGCCCCTCCTGGGGCCCTCTTGGGCCGTCTTGGAGCCGTCTTGAGGCATCGGATGGCCATCAGAAGCGAAAGGGCGAGAAACCTCAACTCATTGCTTTCCTTTGGTTTTTGAAAGATTCTGGCCTCTTGGGGAACTCCTTGGAGGTCTCGGAAGCCCCGGGGGGTCGTCTTGGAGCGTTCGTGGGACCTCTTGGGGCATCTTGAAAACCATCTTGAGGCATTTTGTGCTATCTTGAGCCATATTGGAGCTCATCTTGGGCTCCCAGGGGCCCTCTTGGAGCCGTCTTGGGCCATCTTGGACGCTCCAGCGCCTCGCTCCCCCCCCCCCCGTCCATTTCCAGGGGAGGGGTTCGGGGGAGGGTTCAAGGCACCCTCCTAGATAGCAAGCTGTCTAGCACACTCCCACCCGCCCTCCCAACACAAAGCAACACCCGAGTCTCTGCATGTTCAGCGGTCGTCTCCGGATGGACAGCGGCTGGGAGCCAATACCGAGCCCATGTGCGCGACGCTGGGGCGAGGTGCGCCACGCGTGCCAGTCGCGCCACGCGCGCGAGGCACCCCTGTGACCCAAGCGTGCCAGGCACGCCTGGTACTTTTATTACCTAACAGCGAAGACTGATAGGTTTCTAGTAGAGTCAAAAACGAGCAGCAGATGACTCCACAGGGGGGTCCGGGCGGCATCCGGGGAGCTGGGTCCGAACTCGTTTTTCGCAAACAGTCACACACTTCGTGCTCTTCGACCTCCAGAACTCCATTCCCGGGCCACATTTTGAATGCCCGGAGCCAACTGTAGGCCACTTCGTGCTCTTCGACTTCCCAGAACTCCATTCCCGGGCCACATTTTGGATGCCCGGAGCCAACTGTAGGCCACTTCGTGCTCTTCGACTTCCCAGAACTCCATTCCCGGGCCACATTTTGGATGCCCGGAGCCAACTGGAGGCCACTTCGTGCTCTTCGATTTCCCAGAACTCCATTCCCGGGCCACATTTTGGATGCCCGGAGCCAACTGTAGGCCACTTCGTGCTCTTCGAGTTCCCAGAACTCCATTCCCGGGCTACATTTTGAATGCCCGGAGCCAACTGTAGGCCACTTCGTGCTCTTCGAGTTCCCAGAACTCCATTCCCGGGCCACATTTTGATTGCCCGTAGCCAACTGTGAGGTCTGAGGCTGAGGCAGGCTTGAGGCTGAGG
>CAUYUJ010002454.1:16513-19013 GCA_963575745.1 Prorocentrum cordatum
CTACTGCTACTGCTACTGCTACTGCTACTGCTACTGCTACTGCTACTGCTACTGCTACTGCTGTTGCTAGTACTACTACTCCTACTACTACCACTACTACTGCTACTGCTACTGCTACTGCTACTGCTACTATTTCTGATACTATGGCTACGACGACGACGACGACTACTACTACGAATCTTACTTGTAGTAAATCTAGCACTTATGCGGAGACTGCGAAGGATACCAATCAGAGTGCTATTTTTTTAAAGGGTAATATGACGACTATTAGACAGCATTTCACACATAGTGCGAAGAAAACTTAGAAGACTAATACCCACATATGATACTACGACGTCTAGTATACTAGTAGGACGAAGAAGACGAATAACACGACTGCTACGACTACTAATCGTACAAGTACTAATTTAGCCATAAGGTCAGTACGAATAACACTACTACTAATACGGCTAATAGTACATGTAATAGTATTACCGTTGACCCTCATAAGAATGCTAAGAAGAAGAGGAGGAGAAGGTGGGAGGAGGAGGCGGAGGAGGAGGAGGAGGAGGAGAAGGAGGAGGAGGGAGATATGGAACAGGATGACAAGGAGGTGGAGGAGGATCATCCATGCAGCAGGAGGAGGAGGAAGAGGACCCTGAGGAATGCCAGGCCTTGCGAAAATCGCTGCCGCCTCGGCCGCGAGGAGCACTACGCCATCGGCGAGAAGCTCGGCTCCGGCGCCTACGGCGTCGTGGCGAGGTGCAGGAACGCTCAAAGAGGGAGGCAGGAAAAGGAAGGAGGGACACAGACGCTTTCGGAGGAGGAGGAGGAGGAGGAGGAGGGGGGTCATTCACAAAAATCACGACGGGAGCTGTGTGGCCGTTTTCAGCCTCTTGGGGCCCTTGCCTGGTCTCGGGACCGTCGAAAGACAAGTCAGGACGGGCAGACCGTCCCCAGGAATGGGTCGAGACCTTTGGGGGTCCACGTTATGAGAAAATTCTTGACGCTGGCCGTATACCCACCAGCCCATCCTACACCAGGCTCTCGAGTGAAGAGCGCCGACCATCGGCAGCTGTTCTCCTCCTCCTCCTCCTCCTTATCCTCCTCCTCTTACTCCTCTTCCTCCTCCTGGTGGCGTCTTGGAGCTCTCTCGGGGCGTTTTGGTGGGCCCAAGAGGAGGGTCCAAGACGTCTCTTGAGGCCCTTTCAGGAACATCGATCACAGAAGGGGGGAGCTTCAATTAGCGTCGCCCCTCTGGAGCCCCCCAAGTCGCCTCTTGGAGCGCTCTTGGGCTCTCTCGGGCCCCTGTTGGGGCTATCTTGGGCCATCTTGGAGCTATGTTGAAGCCTCGGATGGTCATTGTAAGCGCAAAGACGATGACACCAACAACATTGATTTTCCCTAGGGTTTTGAAGCATTTTGGCTTCTTGGGGGCATCCTTGGGGAGCTCTTTTGGACACTTGGAGCCGTCTTGGTGCCGTCTTGGAGCGTCTTGGAGCATCTTGGAAGCTATCTCGAGGCATCTTGCGCTATCTTGAGCCATCTTGGAGACTATCTAGGGCTCCCTGAGGCCATCTTGGAGCCAACTTGGGCCATCTTAGACGCTCCGACACCTCGCGGAACCCCCTGTTCAGGTCCATGGGGAAGGGGGAGGCGGAGGGGTAAACCCCTCCCAGAAGGGGATGAAGGAGGGGTGGAAGAGGAAACTCCCTAAACCACCGACGCCCAGAGGGCTGGTGGGATTACGGCGTCGAGGGTCTGGGGACGGGGGCAATCAGGCAGGCCTACAGTTGACCCGCATAGTAAGGATGAGCAACTTTCCAAGGTTACCCTTGCATCCTTCCCCTTCGGCCCATCCTTGGCCGCTTTCGCTGGCCGCACCCCGCTCGCAAAGTATCAATATGGCCTTTCAGGGCCCTTGGATACTCGTGGGGAGGAGTTGGGATAAGCGGAGTATGGGGTGGGGAAGACTTGGGAGGACAAGGAAGGGTGCAGTGAACCAGAACGCGCGCGCACCACAGTTTGGCTCGAGAGGTTCTGGGACAAGCCTGCGAAGTCGAGCCCAGGTTCCCTCGATCGGCTGCGCGAGATGGCTTCCTGGGTCCCGGTCGCGGCGCTCGCCCTCGTGGCGACAGGAGCAGCAGCCGTCGCAGCGAACCCAGCGGGCTGCGCGGCGGACGAGGAGGGCGACGGGGTTGGGCTGCTGCAGTCGACTGGCACCAGCGCGAGGGTCGGAGGCCACGCCGACGCGGACCCCTCGGGCGGGTGGGTGCCGCCGAGGGCCACGTGTCCCTTCATGTCTACGGAGTGCGGCACGGGCTGCTGCCAGACGATGTACGACTGCGAAGGTCTTGGCCTCCTGGATGGGGTCGGAGTAGATGGGGTCGGAGGATCGCGCCGCATCGCCGATGTATCGGCGATGCGGCTCGATGCGGAGCCCGAGTTTCTCCACGCCGACGTCGCCGCTGCGTCGCCAATGTCGGCGGTGCATCGCCGATGAATCGCCGATGCATTTGCG
>CAUYUJ010002454.1:24013-54013 GCA_963575745.1 Prorocentrum cordatum
AAGGAGGCGGAGGGATGAATAGGATGGTCTTGGTCCTGGTCCTGGTCCTGGCCCCCGGACCTCCCCCCTCTCTCCTCCCAAATTTCCCTAATGAATTTTCCCCTCCTGTCGTGCCCTCAGACCTCCTCATCTTTTATGATCCTGAAGCGTTGAGCTTTGCAAGGGTTTTGCGGATGGAGGGCAGGTGGTTTTCAAAATGCGGCCTTGCCTCAGCGTCGCGCACATTCATCGCACAAGTTTGCAACAGTTTCAAGGATGGAGGGCGGGTGGTTTTCAACATGTGGTTCTCGCTTTAGCGCCGCTCGCACTCGCCGTAACAGCTTGTATCGGTTTCAAGGATGAAGGGTGGGCCGTTTTCAAAATGCGATTGTCGCTTTAGCGCCGCGCACGTTTGTCTTTAAGGTTTGCAGCAGTTTCAAGTATGGAGGACGGTTCCTGTTCAAAATGTAGTTCTCGCTTTCGGGCCGCGCAGAGTCCTCTCGAACGCTTGCAGCACTTTCAAGGGTTCGTAGGGTTGAAGTCCCAAGAGTGGAACTCTGGCACGGCTTAGGATTGTCACGACGCAGACAGTCACGTTGATCCCAGGTGCTGACGTCCCAGGAAGGGTGTTCTGACACGATGCAGGGCTGCCAGGAGGCAACCGTCACGCTGATTCGCGGCGTCGGCGTCCCAGGAAGAGTGCTTCGGCACGGCTGCATGGGGATCTTCAGGCGGCCGTCTTTCAAGGGGGCACCTCCCGCAGTGAAAACGAATTCTTGTATAGACCCATGAAAAGACAACTTGGAGGGGGTACTTCTTGCAGAATCTTTGATGCGTCCTTGGTTCACACAGGTCCCGGTGCTTCCCCTCGTCGTCGTCATCCTCCTGCCCCCCTCCCCCCCTCCTGCCAACGTGGCACGGGGGAGGTTCTCGGAGTACGCCTCCGAGTGCAGCGTGGAGCCTGGCCTGCTGGAGCCCCGCCAGAGCTGGCCGCTGTCGGGCCATCGGCGCGTAGAGAGGAGGGGGATGCTGATGTTGATGATGATGATGGTGGTGGTGGTGATGATGATGGTGGTGGTGATGATGATGAGTCGGATTATGATAATAATGATGATGGCGGTGCAGATGATGATTACTATTATGATGCTGCTGCTGATCATGCTGATTATGATTATGATGCTGATGCTAGTGCAGACGATGATGATGATGATGATGATGATGATGAGGCTGATGATATTGATGATGCGGAGTTTGAGGATGATGACGATGATGATGGTGGTGGTGATGATGATGAAGATGATGATGATGATGATGATGATGCAGGTGACGACGATGCTGCTGATGATGCTGATGAACACGACGACGATGTCGATGATGATGCTGATGGTGATGATGCTGATTATGATGATGATGATGATGCATATGCTCATGCTGATGATGCTGATGATACTGACGATGATGATGCTGCTGGTGATGATGATGATGATGATGATGATGGCGATGAGGAAGCTGCTGATCATGAGGATGATGCTGATGTTTGTGATGATGGTGACGATGGCATTGATGCACGTGAAGTCGTGGAGACTGTTGATATTGGTAATGCTGAGGAGGATGATGCTCATGATGCTGATGCAGATGAGGGCAGGATCGAGGTGAATGAGGACGATGAGACACGGGTGCTGGGCTGACGATGATGATTATCATGATGATGGTACTGATAGCACTGAAGATGATGATGCTAATTATGATGATGACGATGACGATGCCGACGACGACGACGACGACGACGATAATGATGATGATGATGATGATGATGATGATGATCATGATGATGATCATGAGCATGATGATGATGATGATGATGATGATGATGATGATGATGATGTTGTTGCTGCTGACGATGATTAGGATGCTGATGAGGGTGATGATGATAATAATACTGAAGATGATGATGCTGATACTGATGATGATGATGATGATGATGATGATGATGATGACGATGATGATGATGATGATGATGATGATGATGATGATGATTATGATGGGGATGTGGGGAACGCCGAAGCACCGTTACTTGTGACGCCTCTTGTCGCGAGGCCTCCAACATTCTGAATCGATGACCTGCCGAGTGCCGCGATATGCACCCTGTGTAGCGATTGTTGGGGAACGCCTCGAACACTTTAGTATTGGGTCTTTGTGAGACCGTCGCAGGACAGAGTGGGTGAATGGAGGACATGGTGATGACGAGGGAACGAGGGATGAGAGGGAAGAGCAGCAGTAGGACGAGGAAGACGACGGACACAGCTTGTGCAGTTCTCTCCAGCCGCCTCGAGGCTGTCGCAGTGCCCTCTTGGGGCGGAGTATTTTAACGATGCTGATGCGGAGGATTGTAATGATGCTGACGATGATAGGAGGAAGAGGAAAGATGTCACCTGGCACGCCACCTGTGACACTTCTTATCCTGAGATCTCCATCAAACCCTGAAGCGGTAACTAACCTCTCGCGTGTCGCCAAATTCACTGTGTGGGGACCCGTCGGGCATGGCCTTGAAGAGCGTCACCCGTGACACATGTCGTCGCCAGGTCATGCGGAGCTCTCGCGCAGTATGTTGAGAGTGGCATCGAGCTGTCCTGGGCTCCTGCAAGGTAATATTTGAATCCTGTGGCATCGGGCTGCATTGGGTTCCTTGGGGCTCTCTTGGGTCGTTCCGGGGCTTTCTTGGGGAGTCTTGGGGCTTTCTTGGTCCGTCTTGGTGCCTCCTTGGTCAGCTGGGGGGTCTCATGGGGCGCTAGCAGGACCTTCTTGGTGTCATTTTGGGTCTAGGGGCACTCTTGTGCCGACTTGAGAGGCCCTTTTGTGCCAGCTTAGGGATCTCTTCGGGCGCTGGTGAGGCCGTCTAGGGTCCTCTTGGGGCTCTCTGTGGCTTCCTTGGTGTGTTCGGAATTGGCAAGTTTCCCAGTTTTGGCAGAGCAGCGTTGGAAGCAGATGTTCGCCCGCGTTGGCCCCAAACAGAGAGTGTGCGCTGTGGAAGTGTAAGCTATGAGGTGCAAGCTGTGTGGTGCAAGTTACGCCCAGGAGCTCTGTGGTGCAAGGTATGTGGCGTAACCAACCCAGCGCACGAGGCGGCCACGAGGCGGCCACGGGGAGGCCACGGGCAGTAAGGTGGCAAAACCTCGCCAGACCCATCCAGCGTGCGAGGCGGCCATGAGGCGGCCACGGGCGGCATCGTGGCAAAGCCTCGCTGGACCCACCTAGCGTACGAGGCGGCCACGAGGCGGCCACGGGCGGCATCGTGGCAAAGCCTCGCTGGACCCACCCAGCGCACTAGGTAGCCACGAGGCGGTCCTGGACCCTTGGTGTCTAGGCCTCCTCGATGGGGTCGGAGGATCGCGCCGCATCGCCGACGCATCGGCTATGCGGCTCGATGCGGAGCCCGATTTTCTCCGCGCTGGCGTCGCCGATACACCGCCGACGTCGGAGATGCATCGCCGATACATCGCCGAGGCATCGCCGATGCTTTGGCGATGCCGCTTGATCCTCCGACTCCATCTGCTCGGACCCCATCTATGAGGCCTCTATAGTGACATAAGTAAGAAAGCCTACGTGGAAGCACTGCTTGGGGATAGCGTATTTGAAAACCAGATGAGGATCGATGGATTGGGCTTCCGGATGGTTTCCTGCACAGCGTACTAGGGCGTATTTTGAGGACTCTGGGGCGTGAGTCGGAATATATGCTGCGCTTCTTGGAAACTGTTGAGTGCCTCTTGAGGCAGTTTGGGGGCGGTCGTGGCGGCATTGGTGGCCCGACCCTCATCTGACCCCCGCGGAAGTCTCGGAGAGCCGTTGGTCCGCCAAATAAGGCCTCGAGAAGGGGGGGAGCATGCAGTGAAGCATGATGATAGGCGACAGCATGAGGTTTGAGATCTGCACTGGCAGACTGTATTCTCCAGTCTGTGAGCGCTACGAATTCACAAAACATGCAATCATTACAGCCAGATCAACAAGGTGCTCATCACTATGCTTACTTCCTCCTCATCGTGCGTTTCCCCATGATCAAAAAGACGTGATCGAGGAGCTCAAGAAGAGAATGTAACCAGCCAGCCTCCACATCGAAATCCATCGCGGATGCACAGCTGCACCAGATACAGGAGGGCTAGGCAAAGTCCTCGACAAGCTTCTCTAGTTCTGTTCCTTTCATTTCCTGTTCCCTCACCTCCTGCCTCATTTCCTTCCCACCTCGTGTATGGCGCCAGGATGGCGTCAGAAAGGGATGGGGCTTTGGCATGTTAGAGGGTGTGCAGCAGTATGATCGAGATTTTTTTCCTATATATATATATATATATATATGTTGATACAATTTTGCATCCTGCACGGCTGGAGTATTTGCGCTAGGCCCACGGCCTGGCAGCAGCTGGCCAGATGAATGGATGGATCTTGGATCGATCCTTCATTCACTCGTCGTCATCCTCCTCTTTCTCCTCCATTCCTTCTCCTTATAGTTAACTCCTCCCTGTCGCACCCCGAAGCCAGTTGTTAGGGTGGAGCGGGCGTTTCGCCTGAGACGCCCTCACCATTTATGACCCTGAAGCTTAAAGAGTGAACGGCTTCACAGATGGAGGGCGGGCCGTTTTCAAAATGTAGCTCTCGCCTCAGCGCCGCGCACATTCGTATTCAAACTTTGCAAGGGTTTCACGGACTGAGGGCGGGTGGTTTTCAAAATGTGGCTCTCGCTTTAGCGCCGCGCACATTCGTTGTAAACATTTGCAAGAGTTTCACGGATTGAGGGCGGGTGGTTTTGACAATGCGGTTCTCGTCTTAGCGCCGCGCGCGTTCGTTTTCAACATGTGCAAAGAGTTTCAGGGCGGGTGGTTTTCAAAATGTGGTTCTCGTCTTAGCGCCGCGTATATTCGCTTGAAACATTTGCAAGAGTTTCACGGATTGAGGGTGGGTGGTTTTCAAAATGTGGTTCTCGCTTTAGCGCCGCGCACATTCGTTTGAAACATTTGCAAGAGTTTCACGCATTGAGGGCGGGTGGTTTTCAAAATGTGGCTCTCGCCTTTGCGCCGCGCTCATTCGCAAGAGTTTCACGGATTGAGGGCGGGTGGTTTTCAACATGTGGTTCTCGCTTTAGTGCCGCGCACATTCGCTTGAAACATTTGCACAGAGTTTCACGGACTGAGGGCGGGTCGTTTTCAACATGTGGTTATCGCTTCAGCGCCGCGCACATTCGTTTGAAACATTTGCAAGAGTTTCACGCATTGAGGGCGGGTGGTTTTCAAAATGTGGCTCTCGCCTTTGCGCCGCGCTCATTCGCAAGAGTTTCACGGATTGAGGGCGGGTGGTTTTCAACATGTGGTTCTCGCTTTAGTGCCGCGCACATTCGCTTGAAACATTTGCACAGAGTTTCACGGACTGAGGGCGGGTCGTTTTCAACATGTGGTTATCGCTTCAGCGCCGCGCACATTCGTTTGAAACATTTGCAAGAGTTTCACGCATTGAGGGCGGGTGGTTTTCAAAATGTGGCTCTCGCCTTTGCGCCGCGCTCATTCGCAAGAGTTTCACGGATTGAGGGCGGGTGGTTTTCAACATGTGGTTCTCGCTTTAGCGCCGCGCACAGTCGCTTGAAACATTTGCAAAGAGTTTCACGGACTGAGGGCGGGTCGTTTTCAACATGTGGTTATCGCTTCAGCGCCGCGCACATTCGTTTGAAACATGGCAAGAGATTCACGGATTGGGGGTGGTTCCTTTTCAACATGTGGTTCTCGTCTTAGCGCCGCGCACATTAAAAACAAAAAACAATAAGATATGTATAAGTTTGCAAGCGTTTCACGGATTCCCATGATCAACGAACCAGAAATAGTGTTTTGGAAGGGTTCAGGATTATGCGGGCGCAACAGTTATGTTGATTCGCTGTGGTGACGCTCCACGAATGGCGCTCTGGCACGATTCCGGATCGTCTAGACGCAGCAGTCAGGTTGATATGCGGCATTGAAATCCTGAGAACAATGTTTTGGCACGCTTCAGGATCTTCGAACTGTTGTCTTCCAATGAGGCAGTTCCCACAATGGAAATGAGCCGTTGTAGGGGCCTGTGAAGAGGGAACTTGGCGGGAGGGGTAGTTCCAACATCGTTGATGACTCTTGGGTTTCCACTGGTCCTCCTCCTCCTCCTCTTGCTCTTCCTCCTCCTCCTCCTCCTCCCCCATTCGTGCATGGTGCAGGAGGCGCAGTTACCAAGAGAGGGAAGGGGGGTAGGAACAAGTGTGTAATCACGATTAAGTCAACGGTCAACTTTGGATTGAACCTTTTGCAACTGTAGCTCAGGTACTTTACCATTGGAAATGGTTTCACCCATATTGAACCTCTGTGTCTGAAGTGCTCCTCTCTCGGACAGTTCTCGCGACCATGACACGTCTTCTCTAATTCCGCGGCGCATGCTCTTCTCACTTCCTGGCCCCGTGTGCTCGAAATATTATCGCCCTGGAGCTGGCTTCTAAATGAACCGAAATCGTCCCCTCTCATTTGCCTTGCAGGCTTTCTGTCGTCGGAGGTTTTCTCTCAAGTTGCGTTCGCCTCGCTGCAATGGATCCGTTTTCCGATCCAGTTCCGCAGCCTTTCACGTTATGTGAGACCTGTCGTTGGGCTGTTCAGGATTGTGATGCTTGGGTCTAGTGTTTTAGTCATGCCACCCTTGTCTCGCCCTGCGTTCTGATTGTTGGGCCACCCTTGGTTCTTGAGCCGCTCATCTCTCGCCCGTCAGGATGTTTCGCGCCGAAGGTTACTTTGCCTGGGGCTGCTGGCTCTCTCAGGTTATGTAGGTTTTTTCCAACCATCCTGTGGTGTTGGGCCCTCGTTTTGAAGAGACGGTCCCCGCGCTCTCAGTTCTTCTTTCCTTCCTCTTCCCACTCCTCCCTCCTCCCAACACCGCTCACACGTTTCGTGGCCCCATATGAGCTCCGCCGAAGGCCCCACTTGCGCAATTCGCATGCGTCCCCGCCATCCATCTCGGCAGACCCTCACACGTTTCGTGGCCCCGCAGGAGCTCCGCCGACGGTCCCAGTGACGCAGTTCGCATGCGTCCCCGCCACCCATTTCGGCACACCCCTCACACGTTTCGTGGCCTCATATGGGGCTCCGCTGAAGGTCCCAGTGGCGCGGTTCGCATGCGTCCCCGCCACCACGTTCGGCACACCTCTCAGACGTTTCGTGGCCCCATAGGAGCCCCGCTGAAGGTCACAATGGTGCAGTTCGCATGCGTCCCCGTCGCCCATGTTGGCACACCACTCACACGTTTCGTGGCCCCATAGAAGCTCCGCTGAAGGTCACAATGGTGCAGTTCGCATGCGTCCCCGCCACCAATTTTGGCACCGCACCCCTCACACGTCCCGTGGCCCCATAGGAGCTCCGCTGAAGGTCCCAGTGGCGCGATTCGCATGCGTCCCCGTCGCCCATTTCGGCACAATCACTCCAATGCTTCGTGGCCCCATTGGAGCTCCACCGAAGGCCCCAGTGGCGTAGTTCGCATGCGTCACCGTCGCCCATGTTGGCACACCCCTCTCATGTTTCATGGCCCCACAGGAGCTCCACCGAAGGCCCGAGTGGCACTTTACATGCGTCCCCGCCACCCATTTCGGCACACCGCTCACACGGTCCGCTGCCCCATAGGGAGCTCCGCCGAAAGCCACAGTGGCACAGTTTACATGCGTCCCCGCCACTCATTTCGGCCAAACCCTCACACGGTTCGCGGCCCCATACGGAGCTCCACCGAAGGCACCAGTGGCACGGTTTAAATGCGTTCCCGCTGCCCATGTCGGCACATTTTTCACATGTTTCGTGACACCATATGGATTTCAACCGAAGGCGCCAGCGGCACAGTTTACTTGCGTCCCCGCCACCCATTTCGGCACACCACTCACACGGTTCGTGGCCCCATAGGGAGTTCCACCGAGAGCCCCAGTGGCACAGTTTACGTGCGCCCCCGCCACCAATGTCGGCACACGCCTCACACGGTTCGTGGCCCCATAGGGAGCTCCACCGAAGGCGCCATCGGCACGGTTTATTTGCGTCCCCGCTGCCCATTTCGGCGCACCTTTCAAACGGTTCGTGGCCCCGTCGGGAGCTCCACCGAAGGTCCCAGTTGCACAGCTTACATGCGTCCCCGCCACCCACCGTCGGCACACCCCTTACGCGGTTCGCGGCCCCATAGGGGGTTCCACCGAAGGCCCCAGCGGGTGTGGCCACATGCGTCCCAGGAACTCATTTCGGCACACCCCTCACACGGTTCGTGGCCCCACGGGGAGCTCCACCGAAGGCCCCAGTGCCCTAGGCATTCATTTCCGTCTCATCTCCCTCGCGGTACTCGCAGCTTCATACGGTGGGGTCTTTCGGCAGGTCAATTTCTAGAGGGTTCCATGGCTTAAGGTCGGCGTTGGCTTTTGCCTGTGTGCCGGCGCTCCGTTCATGATCGGTGTTGGCCTCGCTCTGCCGTGCGCTTGGTTTTTCTGGGCAGAGCTTGAGGCTCGTCGCTTGATGCGGGAACGACCGGTTGCGCGTCAGCGCGCCTAGCTGAACTGCGCAACACATTTTTTTTGCAGGCCGATCAACGTTTCTGTATGCGGGCTGCGGCTGCACCACCCCCGCCACCGCGGGGGAGGGGGGGGGAGGCGGGCGGGGGGCGGGACAGGAGGCCAGGGGAGTGCCATGACATATGACATGGACAATTTGAGGACGAAGTGGGAAGAGAGGAGAAACCGAAATGGACGGTAGAGGGACGTAGATGGTCATCAAACGGCACGAAATTCGTACGGTGTGTGCCGACTTGAAGCCCCATGGAGCCCTTGCGGGGGCCAGCTGGCCTCCCATGATGCCCGCAGTGTTTGAACGGCACATTCTGGTGACCTCAAGGCGGCCTGAAGGTTCCAAGGCGCATCCTGTTTGTTTCAAGGTAAGTCAATGGTGACTCAAGATGACCCCCATGGCCTATGACGACCCATGACCACCATATAATCCCAACCCGGACACATACGTCGACGCCGACCTCACATGGCCCCAACGTGGCACCATGACCTCAAGGTGACCCAGTACATCCCCAACGCCATATCAAAGCAACCCCACGATGTCCCACACAACGCGACCAATGGTCCGACACTGTCCCCACGGCCTTAATGCGATACCTCGCAGCAAATCCAAGAAACCTCCATGACCTCCTGCTTAGGGACGGTTTTATAACCGTGCGATGATACCACGACCCCCGGATGACCACTAGACGACCTAACACAGCCCCTAGACTCCCTGACGATCACAGGGTGACCCCAAGACGGCCCCAATAAGATCGTCAATTGCGAGAGGACCCCATAACCTTGTGGCTGGCCCCAAGACTTCTCCCGAGACAACAGCATAACCCCCATGACGATCCCAGAAAAAATGCCAGGACCCCAAGACGGTCCCAATCTAACCCCAGCGGCCGCACAATTATCACAATGCGATCTTTAAACGACCCCAGCATGATCTTCAGGTCACGGCCTCCGAAAAACAAAAAACCGACACGACCGCGGATGGGCTAACAAGGCCGCGGCGCTCAAGGCCGTAAAGGCTTTGGGCCGCCGACGGGTTCGGGGTCATCACGCCTGGATCGAGGCTACCACCGCCAGCTCTTTATACCCCGCGACTGCGACTCCCCCACCCACTCCCCTCTCACTCTGCACCCCTCGCTCTCCATCTCTCCCTCCTCCTGGTGTTGTTGTAGTTAGTCATGGTCGTTGTTCTCGCTCTCGTTCTTTCTTTCTTTATTTCCCTCTTTCTTTCCATCTTTCATATGCATGTTTACATATACGTCGTTTTTCTTTTCTTCTTCTTATCCCCGTCTCTCTCTCTCTCTTTTTCTTTCTGTCTGTTGTTCTCTCTTTCTCTGTCTCTGTCTTTCTGTCTCTCGCTCACTCTCAATTCTTGTCTTCACGTTTCTGTCCCTCTCTCTCTCTCTCTCTTTTTTCCTTTCTCTCTCTCTCTCTTTCTCGCTCTCTCTTTCTTGCTTTCGCTCTCCACCTTCTCCGCCTCGGCCCTCAAGGAAGTGTCGAATCAAGAAGGGTTTACTCTAGATTTATGGTTTCCCTGCCCGTTCGCGGATACAGGGGGGCGTCCACGAGAAGGGCTTCATTTGTTGCTAACCCTCAGGGTGAACCCCTTCGACGCTCGGCGTCCACGAGAGAGGTTTAATCTGGAGTTGGCTTTTCCCATGGTGGATGCTTTCTATGCTCGCCCAACGGAGTGTTGAATCCGGATCAAGCCTTCCCGAACTCGTGATTTCCCCTTCTCCCGGAAGGACAGACAGGGGATGCAGTGGTGAAGTGGGGGAAGGACGGTTGAAAAAAACAGTTATCTGCGCGCCGCCTTGACTGCTTTTTGATCCCGCCGGCCCGAGGCAGTCAAGGTCGACTACATGCCTCTCCTGTGCACCTCTTCTCTTCACTTCCACCTCCGGCGTGGCAGGCAGCCAGGCGTGGCACGGCCGCTAGGACGTGCTGGGCCTTTGGTACAGGGGCTGCTGCGAGGGTCTGTTGGATGGGGGAGAACAGGCAGCAGGGGGGTCCGCCCTTTCTTGTACATTTCCCCCGAGCTGAACTACACGTGCAGTGGTGGTTGCGTGGCACGTTTCGCCTAGAGTTGGCAGAGCCTGAGAGTCAGGGTCGAATCCTCCTCTTCCTCCTCCTCCTCCTCCTCCTCCTCCTCCTCTTCCCTCGCCTTCCCCTTCCTCCTCGCGCTTGGCACGAGGCTGGTGCAACAGCCGTGGTAAGGGACGGGCTGGCATAGAGTATGGAAGGTTTGGCTGACGCCCGGGAAATTGCGTTTACACGCGTTCGCCGACGCCTGAAGACGCGTCGGTTCATAACGCTCTTCTTTTGTGAGCTTGTGGCTATCAGGGTCCATGCAAGCCGTGTCCGTGCGTTGTGGTATAAGCGGATCTACGGATCCATCCCCGACTTTCCCTCCTTCGAGCCTCCTTCCGATCGCCCTCCTTTTGCACTGCCCCAGCCTGCGGTTCTCTCAGTGATGAAAAAAGGGGTTGGGAGCCTCTTGGAGGCATCTTGGGCGCCTGTTGGGGCCGTCTGGGCGCCTCTCGGGGCCATCTCGGGGCGCTCTTGGGGGCTTGATGGGGGCGCTCTTGAGGCCATCTCGGATGACGTCGATCAAACGAGAGGGGGGCTTCGAGCAGGGTTCCCCCTCGGAACCCCCAAAGTCGCCTCTTGGTGCGCTCTCGGTGCGCTCCTGGGGGCGCGCTTGGGCGCTCTTCGGGCCGTCTTGGGGCTCTCTTGGGCCCCTCCTGGGGCCCTCTTGGGCCGTCTTGGAGCCGTCTTGAGGCATCGGATGGCCATCAGAAGCGAAAGGGCGAGAAACCTCAACTCATTGCTTTCCTTTGGTTTTTGAAAGATTCTGGCCTCTTGGGGAACTCCTTGGAGGTCTCGGAAGCCCCGGGGGGTCGTCTTGGAGCGTTCGTGGGACCTCTTGGGGCATCTTGAAAACCATCTTGAGGCATTTTGTGCTATCTTGAGCCATATTGGAGCTCATCTTGGGCTCCCAGGGGCCCTCTTGGAGCCGTCTTGGGCCATCTTGGACGCTCCAGCGCCTCGCTCCCCCCCCCCCGTCCATTTCCAGGGGAGGGGTTTGGGGGAGGGTTCAAGGCACCCTCCTAGATAGCAAGCTGTCTAGCACACTCCCACCCGCCCTCCCAACACAAAGCAACACCCGAGTCTCTGCATGTTCAGCGGTCGTCTCCGGATGGACAGCGGCTGGGAGCCAATACCGAGCCCATGTGCGCGACGCTGGGGCGAGGTGCGCCACGCGTGCCAGTCGCGCCACGCGCGCGAGGCACCCCTGTGACCCAAGCGTGCCAGGCACGCCTGGTATTTTTATTACCTAACAGCGAAGACTGATAGGTTTCTAGTAGAGTCAAAAACGAGCAGCAGATGACTCCACAGGGGGGTCCGGGCGGCATCCGGGGAGCTGGGTCCGAACTCGTTTTTCGCAAACAGTCACACACTTCGTGCTCTTCGACCTCCAGAACTCCATTCCCGGGCCACATTTTGAATGCCCGGAGCCAACTGTAGGCCACTTCGTGCTCTTCGTGTTCCCAGAACTCCATTCCCGGGCCACATTCTGAATGCCCGGAGCCAACTGTAGGCCACTTCGTGTTCTTCGTGTTCCCAGAACTCCATTCCCGGGCCACATTTTGAATGCCCGGAGCCAACTGTAGGCCACTTCGTGTTCTTCGTGTTCCCAGAACACTATTCCCGGGCCACATTTTGAATGCCCGGAGCCAACTGTAGGCCACGTCGTGTTCTTCGTGTTCCCAGAACACCATTCCCAGCCTACATTTTGAATGCCCGGAGCCAACTGTTGGCCACTTCGTGTTCTTCGTGTTCCCAGAACACAATTCCTGGGCCACATTTTGATTGCCCGGAGCCATCTGTGAGGCTGAGGCTGAGGCAGGCTGAGGCTGAGGCAGGCTGAGACTGAGCCTGAGGCAGGCTGAGGCTGAGGCTGAGGCTGATGCAGGCTGAGGCTGAGAGGCTGACACTGAGGCTAAGGCACGCTGAGGCTGAGGCTGAGGCCAAGGCAGGCTGAGGCTGAGGCTGAGGCAAGCCGAGGCAGGCTGAGGCTGAGGCTGAGGCTGAGGCAGGCTGAGGCTGAGGCTGAGGCTGTGGCTGAGGCTGAGGCAAGCTGCGGCTGAGGCTGAGGCTGAGGCTGAGGCTGATGCAGGCTGAGGCTGAGGCAGGCTGAGGCTGAGGCAGGCTGAGGCTGAGGCTGAGGCCGAGGCAGGCTGAGGCTGAGGCTGAAACTGAGGCAGGCTGAGGCTGAGGCTGTGCCTGAGGCTGAAGCAAACTGCGGCTGAGGCTGAGGCTGAGGCTGAGGCAGGCTGAGGCTGAGGCTGATGCAGGCTGAGGCTGAGAGGCTGACGCTGAGGCTGAGGCAGGCTGAGGCTGAGGCTGAGGCCGAGGCAGGCTGAGGCTGAGGCCGAGGCAAGCCGAGGCAGGCTGAGGCTGCGACCGCGAGAACAGCAGAATTCTACAACTGGATTCTCACCTAAATCTTAAGGGGAATGCTTCCAGGTATGCTTCTACACATCGCTGTTAGGTTGCTTTGCCGGGATACTTATTATTATTACTACTACTACTATTATTACTACTACTACTACTACTACGACTAATACTACTACTACTCGTACCACTACCACTACCACTACTACTACTACTACTACTACTACTATTACTACTACTACTACTACTACTACTACTACTACTACTACTACTACTACTACTATTACTACTACTCCTAACTACTACTACTACTACTACTACTACTACTATTACTACTACTCCTACTCCTACTACTACTACTACTACTACTACTACTACTACTACTACTATTACTACACTACACACTACGACTACTACGACGTATTACTACGACTACTCTACTTACGACTACTACTACTACGAACTACTACTAACTACTACTACTAACTACTAATACTACTACTACGAACTCGTACACTACCACTACTACTACTACTAACTAACTACTACTACTTAGACTACTACTACTACTTGACTACGACTACTACTACTACTATTACTACTACGAATACTACTGCTACTACGACTACTACTAACTACCAACTAACTACACTAACTACTACTAACTACTACTAACACCACCTCTACTTATTATTACTACCACACTCACCATAACAACAACTACTACTACTACTACTACTACTACGACTACTACTAACCACTACTAGCCGCCATTACTACCACTACTACTACATTATTACAATTACTACTACTATTACTACTGCTACTACTACTACTACTACTACTACTACTACTACTAATACTACTACTACTACTACTACTACTACTACTACTACTACTACTACTACTACTACTACTAAACTACTACTACTAAACTACTACTACTACTACTACTACTACTACTACTACTACTGCTGCTGCTACTACTACTACTACTACTACTACTACGACTACTGCTACTACTACTACTACTACTACTACCACTAGTAGTAGTAGTAGTAGTAGTAGTAGTAGTAGTAGTAGTAGTAGTACTACTACTACCACGACTACTACTACTACTGCTACTACTACTGCTACTGCTACTGCTACTGCTACTACTGCTACTGCTACTGCTACTGCTACTGCTACTGCTACTGCTACTGCTACTGCTACTGCTGTTGCTAGTACTACTACTCCTACTACTACCACTACTACTGCTACTGCTACTGCTACTGCTACTGCTACTATTTCTGATACTATGGCTACGACGACGACGACGACTACTACTACGAATCTTACTTGTAGTAAATCTAGCACTTATGCGGAGACTGCGAAGGATACCAATCAGAGTGCTATTTTTTTTAAAGGGTAATATGACGACTATTAGACAGCATTTCACACATAGTGCGAAGAAAACTTAGAAGACTAATACCCACATATGATACTACGACGTCTAGTATACTAGTAGGACGAAGAAGACGAATAACACGACTGCTACGACTACTAATCGTACAAGTACTAATTTAGCCATAAGGTCAGTACGAATAACACTACTACTAATACGGCTAATAGTACATGTAATAGTATTACCGTTGACCCTCATAAGAATGCTAAGAAGAAGAGGAGGAGAAGGTGGGAGGAGGAGGCGGAGGAGGAGGAGGAGGAGGAGAAGGAGGAGGAGGGAGATATGGAACAGGATGACAAGGAGGTGGAGGAGGATCATCCATGCAGCAGGAGGAGGAGGAAGAGGACCCTGAGGAATGCCAGGCCTTGCGAAAATCGCTGCCGCCTCGGCCGCGAGGAGCACTACGCCATCGGCGAGAAGCTCGGCTCCGGCGCCTACGGCGTCGTGGCGAGGTGCAGGAACGCTCAAAGAGGGAGGCAGGAAAAGGAAGGAGGGACACAGACGCTTTCGGAGGAGGAGGAGGAGGAGGAGGAGGGGGGTCATTCACAAAAATCACGACGGGAGCTGTGTGGCCGTTTTCAGCCTCTTGGGGCCCTTGCCTGGTCTCGGGACCGTCGAAAGACAAGTCAGGACGGGCAGACCGTCCCCAGGAATGGGTCGAGACCTTTGGGGGTCCACGTTATGAGAAAATTCTTGACGCTGGCCGTATACCCACCAGCCCATCCTACACCAGGCTCTCGAGTGAAGAGCGCCGACCATCGGCAGCTGTTCTCCTCCTCCTCCTCCTCCTTATCCTCCTCCTCTTACTCCTCTTCCTCCTCCTGGTGGCGTCTTGGAGCTCTCTCGGGGCGTTTTGGTGGGCCCAAGAGGAGGGTCCAAGACGTCTCTTGAGGCCCTTTCAGGAACATCGATCACAGAAGGGGGGAGCTTCAATTAGCGTCGCCCCTCTGGAGCCCCCCAAGTCGCCTCTTGGAGCGCTCTTGGGCTCTCTCGGGCCCCTGTTGGGGCTATCTTGGGCCATCTTGGAGCTATGTTGAAGCCTCGGATGGTCATTGTAAGCGCAAAGACGATGACACCAACAACATTGATTTTCCCTAGGGTTTTGAAGCATTTTGGCTTCTTGGGGGCATCCTTGGGGAGCTCTTTTGGACACTTGGAGCCGTCTTGGTGCCGTCTTGGAGCGTCTTGGAGCATCTTGGAAGCTATCTCGAGGCATCTTGCGCTATCTTGAGCCATCTTGGAGACTATCTAGGGCTCCCTGAGGCCATCTTGGAGCCAACTTGGGCCATCTTAGACGCTCCGACACCTCGCGGAACCCCCTGTTCAGGTCCATGGGGAAGGGGGAGGCGGAGGGGTAAACCCCTCCCCGAAGGGGATGAAGGAGGGGTGGAAGAGGACACTCCCTAAACCACCGACGCCCAGAGGGCTGGTGGGATTACGGCGTCGAGGGTCTGGGGACGGGGGCAATCAGGCAGGCCTACAGTTGACCCGCATAGTAAGGATGAGCAACTTTCCAAGGTTACCCTTGCATCCTTCCCCTTCGGCCCATCCTTGGCCGCTTTCGCTGGCCGCACCCCGCTCGCAAAGTATCAATATGGCCTTCCAGGGCCCTTGGATACTCGTGGGGAGGAGTTGGGATAAGCGGAGTATGGGGTGGGGAAGACTTGGGAGGACAAGGAAGGGTGCAGTGAACCAGAACGCGCGCGCACCACAGTTTGGCTCGAGAGGTTCTGGGACAAGCCTGCGAAGTCGAGCCCAGGTTCCCTCGATCGGCTGCGCGAGATGGCTTCCTGGGTCCCGGTCGCGGCGCTCGCCCTCGTGGCGACAGGAGCAGCAGCCGTCGCAGCGAACCCAGCGGGCTGCGCGGCGGACGAGGAGGGCGACGGGGTTGGGCTGCTGCAGTCGACTGGCACCAGCGCGAGGGTCGGAGGCCACGCCGACGCGGACCCCTCGGGCGGGTGGGTGCCGCCGAGGGCCACGTGTCCCTTCATGTCTACGGAGTGCGGCACGGGCTGCTGCCAGACGATGTACGACTGCAAAGGTCTTGGCCTCCTGGATGGGGTCGGAGTAGATGGGGTCGGAGGATCGCGCCGCATCGTCGGCGATGCGGCTCGATGCGGAGCCCGAGTTTCTCCACGCCGACGTCGCCGCTGCGTCGCCAATGTCGGCGGTGCATCGCCGATGAATCGCCGATGCATTTGCGATGCGGCGCGCTCCTCCGACCCCATCTACTTGGACCCCACCTAGGAGGCCTCTAGAAGGCAACACGACGTGCAGGGGCTCATTTGGCCGCCCAGACAAGGACCCCACTCCCGCGAAGGTCAGCTGCCCGACGTTCGGCTACCGCAGCTTCGGCGACCAGGGCTGCTGCCCTTCCTTCGACAAGCCGCTGCTCGGCCCCTCGAACACCTGCCTCGAAAACACGTGTGAGAACATTCTTCAGTACCACTGCGGCGGCACGACTGGTGTATCGGCTGGAGATCCCACGTGCACGCCTGGCGGCACGCTTCCCGCTGAGACTATCCCTTCTTATAATGGCAAGTTTCAGCGGCCAGGCGCGGCCAACGAGACTTGTACCCTTAACGGGAAGAAGTGCTACAAGATCGTCGATGGCAGTGGATCCACAAGCATCGTTGCCCCCCACTGCAGGAGCTCCAACTGATGCCAGCCCGCGTCCGAGGATTCCCGGGGACCCCCGTGCAAGTTTTACAGGCACGCCAGCATTGGTGGTCTCCAAACCAGGTGGTGAGACACCCGGTGGTGACCCCGATTCCTTCCAAAAATAATTCTGGGTCACCACCGGGTTTGGGGACACGCGGTCGCCACGAGGTTTTGCGTTTCCTGGGCCAGCCAGCGCTCGAAAACCATTACCCAAATCGCCCAAAACTCACCACCGGGTGTTCTCAGCACCACGTTTGGGGACCACCAACAGCAGAGCCCCACGGTGGAGCCAGTGCGATTCTGGTCGAGCGCGGGTGCAGGAACGGTGCCAATGGGGAGCCGCCAGGGGGCGTTCCGCCTGCCAGTTCGTGCCCCGAGACCTCTCAGACGAAACGCTGGTGTAGACACCCCCGACCCCTTTTCTTTCGAGGAGGAGGAGGAGGAGGAGGAGGAGGAGGAGGAGGATCACTAGAGGGGAGGAGGAGAGCGAGGGAGGAGGAGGAGGAGGAGGAGGAGAGGAGGAGGAGAGGAGGAGGAGGAGGAGGAGGAGGAGGGAGGAGGATGAGGAGTCCCAATTTCATCCTGATGTAGCAGGCACATGCAGCATTGAGGCACTCCGAGGGGGAGCCGCCGGGGAGCACTCAATCGCCAAAGGCTAAGATCACTCACGAGGAGGAGGAGGAGCAGGAGGAGGAGGAGGAGGAGGAGGAGGAGGAGGAGGAGGAGGAGGAGGAGGAGGAGGAGGAGAGGAGGGGGAGGGAGGAGGAGGAGGAGGAGGAGGATGAGGAGTCCCAATTTCATTCCTGATGTAGCAGGCACATGCAGCATTGAGGCACTCCGAGGGGAGCCGCGGGGAGGAGGCTAAGGGAGCGGAGCAGGAGGAGGAGGAGGAGGAGGAGGAGGAGGAGGAGGAGGAGGAGGAGGAGGAGAGAGAGAGGAGGAGGAGGGAGGAGGAGGAGGAGGAGGAGGAGGAGGGAGGAGGAGGAGGGGAGGAGGAGGAGGAGGAGGAGGAGGAGGAGGAGGAGGAGAGAAGAGGAAGAGGAGGAGGAGGGAGGAGGAGGAGGAGGAGGAGGAGGAGGAGGAGGAGGAGGAGGAGGAGGAGAGCAGATGAGAAGGAGGAGGAGGAGGAGGTGGAAGAGGGCCAGGAACTAAATGCACGCATGGGGATCTCCGCGTTTCTGATTTTAATGGCCTCTGGCCTGTGCCGCCGATCCGGGGCGCTCCTGGTGTTTGTCGGCCGCCGCCGCGCTTGGGCTGGTTGATCGTGCCGAAGCATGTTGCCAGTCTTGTTTTCATCAGTCTGTGTACGAGCAAAGACCATCTCACACACACAGAATACCAAGCACGTGTACGGGCGAGGCCTCTGCAAGATCCTCTCCCCTCTTTCCATTCCTGCGAATGGCGTTCAAGCCTTCTCAAATCACCCATAATCAGACTCACTCACACACAAGCTTTTCTTCGTACATGCGTACACAGCATCAGTTACACTCATGATCATCTCGGTGTTGCAGGCGTGGCATTCGTCAAGGCGTTGCTTTGTTTTGCATGCGCTGCTGTTGTCCGTTCTTCGGGGTCTTCGCAGAGACGGTTCACGCATGAGGACGTATCCACGCGTGGTGGCGGACACGGAAAAGGTCCAAGTAGGAGTTTTAGGCAGTACTCCGACATTCGAATCTTTCCCAGCAAGGTGACCATGAGGAGCAGGAGGAGGAGGAGGAGGAGGAGGAGGAGGAGGAGGAGGAGGAGGAGGAGGAGGAGGAGGAGGAGGAGGAGGACGGGCCGTCTCACATCGTTTTGCACATGGAACGAACATGATCGGTCCGCCGAGACCCGCCGGGACACAGGAGGCCCCCGGCGCGAAGCGGGGACACGGCACGCCCCACCTGGTCACGTGCGGCACCCCCTGGCGACGCAAGTCCTTTTACGAAGGATTGCAAAACAAATCCCCTTGGACGAAGGGTTTTTTTGCAACCCTTCGTTCAAGCGAAGGGTTTTTTTTTGCAATCCTCCTTGGGCTTTTTTTTTGCAACCCTTCTTGGGTTTTTTCTTGCAATCCTGGGTTTTTTTGCAATCGCTTCTTCCCAGAACTGGGCCCGCTGGCGAGCGCCTGCGCTGCTTGGACGAGCCCGGTGGGTGCGAGGGCTGCGCCGGCGGGCCGCCCTCGGGTGGCCCCGTCGCCCGGCCCCCTCCCTCGGGCCGCCCGTGGCCCCGGCCGTCTCCCGGTTTTTTTTGCAATCCTTCGGTTTTTTTTTGCAATCCTTCGGGTTTTTTTGCAATCCTTCGGGTTTTTTTCCAATCCTTGGGTTTTTTTGCAATCCTTCGGTTTTTTTTGCAATCCTGGGTTTTTTTGCAATCCTTCGTGGCCCAGGTTCTGCACGAGCGAAATGGGCACGGAAAGAAGGCGTACAATGCCCAACAGCGGATCGATTGCAAAAAAGCCTTTTACGAAGGATTGCAACAAAACGAAGGACTGCAAAAAAACCCTTCGTTCATT
The DNA here is from genome assembly GCA_963575745.1 of Prorocentrum cordatum. Lineage (NCBI taxonomy): Eukaryota > Dinophyceae > Prorocentrales > Prorocentraceae > Prorocentrum > Prorocentrum cordatum. The sequence continues at coordinate 43,622 of CAUYUJ010002454.1, forward strand.
CGTTCATTTTACGTTTTACGAAGGATTGCAACAAAAACCCTTCGTTCATTTTGAACAGGACTCTGTCCACGCCGCCGCGGCCTGTGTCCATTCGAGGCAGAAGGCCGCCTGCCCAACAGCGGCCGCTGTTGGTCTGGGACAACAGCTGTTGTTGGGCACTGTACCCATTTTTTCCGTACCCATTCCGGGCGTCCAAACAGTTTGGCTGGGTGCCCGGGTTCCCAGACCCCCTTGCGTCGTGGCAGAACTCGCGACGGGAGGTTTTTTGCTATCTTCGGCCCCTGGGGGCCCCTGCCGGGCCTCAGGAGCGTCAACAAAACAACTCGGGATGCACCGCGGGTCATGGTCACCGAGCGCGTTCCACTACTCGCAGAGTGCTTACTCGCGAACGACCGAAAACCACATGTCCGCTGTGATGTAATTTGTCGTACATCCTCGGCGGGGGATCCAGGCCATTTGCGAGCAGTTGCTTTGCGAGTACTGGAACGCGCTCGGCTGCATGGGGAAAGGGTCGGGACCTCTGGGGGTCGACGCAACGAAGAAATCATGACGTCGGGGGTCTGGGTTGCCCGGTTCTCTGGTTGTCTGGGTGCCCGGCTGTCCGGGTTGCCCGGCTTGTCGGGTCGCCCGATGGCGAGGCAGTGCCAGGCAATGCGAAAGGAACGCCGATCAGTGCCAAGCAACGCCCAGCACTGCAAAGCACGGCAAAGCAAGGCACAGCGATGCCAAGTGATGCCAATTCGTGCCAACCCATGCCGAGCGATGCCGAGCGAGGCAACACAATGCCGTTCAATGTCAAGAACTGCCGAGCAATGCTCAGCAATGCCAGGCAGTGCCAAGCGCCAAGCAATGCCAAGCAATGCAGAACACTGCTAAGCAAAAACCAAAGCAATGCCAAGCAACGCAACGCAAAACAAGGCCAAGCAGTGCCAGGGAATGCCGAGCAATTCAAAACAATGCAACGCAATGCCAAACACATTCAATCAACGCAGCGTATTGTGCTATTGCTTGCTTGCTTGGGAAGCTCTCCCCTAGTTTGTGTCGCGCTGGGTTTTTCCCCACATGCTAAGTGGGGCTCTGGTCTTCTCCACTCCCGCGTCGCACCCGCGTCTCTTCTCCTTCCCTTCTCCTCCTCCTCCTCCTCCTCCTCCTCCTCCTGCTCGTCGTACACACCACACACACACACCACGCACAACACGAACTCACGGCACACATCAGACACACACACACACACATATCATATACACAGCAGACAGCACAACACCACGTACACCACACCACGCACACCATACATGTCACACGTCAGACACGGACCACACAACACAACACCGCAAACACCACAGGCGTGGCGGCATTTTCACGACACCATCAAAGAGGATGCGCACGGGGTGGTTGCGCAGGGGCTCCCCCTATCCGCGCGGGTCGTCCAGGCCGTAGCAGGCCTGGCATTTTTTCGACACCAACTGGGTGCGCAGGGGGTGGTCCCCCTATCCGCGCCCGTCGTCCAGGGCGTCGCAAGCGTGGCATTTTCTCGACACCATACGGGGTGCGCAGGGGGTAGTCCCCCTATTCGCGCCCCGGTCGCCCAGGGCGTCGCAAGCGTGGCACTTTACCGACAATAGGGCGTGCGCAAGGGGTGGTCCCCGTATCCGCGCTGGTCGTCCTGGGCATAGCAGGCGTGGTACTTTCTCGACACCATAGGGGGTGCGCAGGGGGTGGTCCCCCTATCCGCGACGTTCGTCTGGGGCGTATCAGGCGTGATTTTTTTTCGACATCATAGAGGGTGCGCAGGGGCTGGTCCGCGCTGGCCGTCCAGGCCGTCGCAGGCGTGGCACTTTCTCGACACCGTAGGGGGTGCGCAGGGAGTGGTCCCCCTATTCGCGCCCCAGTTATCCAGGGCGTCCAGGTTGTCCGCGATGTTCGTCCCGAACTGAACTTGAGCCTGAACTTGAGCCAAAACGGCTACGGAAGCGAGGGAGGTAGGGGAGACGTCTCGACAGGGCGTCCGAAGACGGCCCAGATGGCCCAGGCCTCTTCCTTCTGCCCCTCCTTCCCTCCCGCCCCCTCCCCTTGCCTCCATTCCCTCCTCTCTCTTCCTCCCCTCACCCCTCAGCTTTCGCGCTCCTCCCTCTCCCGGGACGGACCCGCCAGAGCGCCAGACAGGCCCCGCCGGAGCGAGCGGGGCATCGCTATACCCTATCATTTCACAAGTTGCTTTGCCTCTCCCACCCCTCAAGGGCGGCCCCGACAGAGCGAGAAGGGTGTTGCCATACCATATACAGTCCCTGTTCTGCCTTGCTCCTCCCACCGCACCCGAGGTAGCCCCGTCAAAGCGCACGGGGTGTGGCTATACCATCCGTTTCCTCAGGTTTCGTGCTCTTCCGTGCCCTCCTGGGCAAGCCCCGCCAAAGCGCCAGGGAAACCTCCGCCAAAGAGAGCAGGGCATCCCTACACCATATTCTTTCTCGCGATTCTTGCTCCTCCCACCCTTGCAGGGCGGACCCGCCCGAGCGAGCGGGGTGTGGCTATACTATGCAATTTCTCAGGTTTCGTGTCCTTCCCTCACCTCCTGAAAAGGCCTCGCCAGGGCGCCAAAAAAGTACCGCCAGAGGCCCCGTCAGAGCTCCCGGCAGCCCCATACATGGGACTTGACAGGCAAGTCATTGAGCATCCCCCATGGCCCCGAACCGTGTGCTCCCATGGGTGCGATTATCGCCGGCATGAGGTTTGGCGTCCAACACAAGGAAGTTTCCCGAATCCCGTGGACGGATTCGACAACAACTGATTGCAGAGAAGGGCACTCCAGAGGCCCCCAGGAGGCGCCCAGGGGGCCTCCAGAAGGCCCCAAGCAACCCGTTGAACTTTGATGAGGCCCCCAAGAAGCCCTCCAAGGAGGAGCCTCCGTGAAGAAGGACAGACGACGATGTGGAATGATTCGCAGGTGAGGGCTAGAATGAGGAAGAGAAACATGATTCATGAGGGAAGGGCGCCGAAGTACACTATTATGACGACCCCTGCCAGTGTATATATGAACGTATGTGTGTATGTGTGTATATATACACATACATACGCACTGGTCATGGCGCATGTCCCCCACCACTTTCTCTCTTTCTATATAAGCACACACATGTGTAGGTATGTGTGCACATCTATAATGAGGGGGGGCCACGGGCCCAGGGGAACATTAATTTCGGACGCGTCCGTTTTGGACCCGTCGGGGAGCGCTAAAACGCGCCAGAGGAGGGGAACAGGGGCGACGAGAGGGCCCAAGAGGCGCCCAAGAGGGCCCACAACGGTTCAGAAACTCTCCAAGAGAGCCCAAAACCGCCCAAGAGCGTTCCAACATGGCCCATGATGGCTTCAAGACAGCCCGAAACGGCCTCAAGACAGCCACAGAGAACTCCCACGAGACCCTCAGGAGGCGAACGATGCAGTTTCCAAAAGCTTTACGCATACCGTGCCTCTTGCTTTTTCATGTTTCCGACAGACCAAGATAGCCCACGAGGACCCAAACAGCTGCCCAAGACGTCCCGAGCGGCTCCCAAACCCAAGAGAGCCCCAAGACGGCCCAAGACGATTCAGACATCGGCCCAAGGGGGCCCAAGATGCCCCCCCCCCCCCCAAAAACGAGACCTCTGGAGGATCCAAGAGGACCAGCAGGAGGAGGAGGCGGAGGAGGAGGAGGAGGAGGAGGAGGAGGAGGAGGGAATAGGAGGAGGAGGAGGGAGAAAGAGGAGGAGGAGGAGGAGGAGGAAAAGGAGGAGGAAGAGGAGGAGGAGGAGGCTGAGGAGTAGCAGGAGGAGGGGGAGTGGGAGGGGGACAAGGCCGCTCATCCTACCTCTCCTGCGTTTCCCCCCTGTCCCTCTCCTGATCCTCTCCGTCTCCTCCTGTGCCTCGTCTCCCTCTTCCTTCGGCCCCGCCCCTCGTTCCTCCGCCCGCCCTTCCCCTTCCTCTTCTCCGCCCTCGCGCGACCTGCGAAGCTCGGGTCCTGCCGCAGGCAGGGATATTCTCTGCAGACACTGCATCCCAATCGTCTTCTTCTGCCAGCGGGTCGCGCAGCCTGAGCTGTGAGCGAAGGTCTTCATGCCAGTCTGGCGGAGCCTCGCTAGCGCTGAGCCGGCCCAGCGCTCTGGGCTGCATGTCGACAGCGACGCTTCGACTCAGCGGGATGGAAGCAAACAGGAGTGGCACCAAAAGGATCGGAGAGGCCCCCGACATGCCCATTATCGTCGCCTCGTCTGCGCCTCCTCCACCTCGCCCTGTTCGTCCTTCCTACTAAATTTAAGTCGGGCCTGTCCCTCTAAATGAGGAAATTCCAAAATAGTCAAAATAGTCTGGGGACGATTTTTAAAAGCATGTTGAATTATTTCTGAGCATTTTGGGGGACATGCCCGACCTAATACTACGTGTATTACCCGATTTCCAGACCCCTCCTGGTACTTTTCCTTTGTTTCCCCCTTCATCCGCGGGACGTCAGTGGGCAAGGCAACATAGGAGGCATCGGACAGCCATCCACAATATCGTTTACCCGGCAGTTAGCGTGGCCCTCCCACCATTTTGCCCAGCAGTCGATCGATTGAGAACGTTTCAAACATGTGAATGCAGCACACAATGTTATTGAGCGAACGCGCTGGTGCCTGGTTGAAGTTATCTTCTCTCTGATCATTCGGTGTTCTCGTTTTGCGCGCTCACCAGCAGACAGCGATCGCGCAATGCTCCCTCTTGAGTTGCTCGCCACCCGCGCTTTCAGGGAGCCAGATGTCTAAGACGATGTCCAGGACATTCCCATCACAGCACTGAGGAGACTAGAACCTGAGCGTGCGCGAAGCGCGCGTGCGCGGTATCAACATGAGTATAAGAGCCGCTTCGGCTCGGTGCCGCGGCAGAATTTGTTGGGCGGGCAGCTCGGGCCGCCCGCACCTTCTTCGCAGGGCGCGGCTGCAGCCGCGGCCGGCGGGCCACCTGTCGCCTCTCGCCAGCGCCGCAGTGTTGAGCATCTGGGGCACCGCCGCCTGAACATTGGTGGCAACCTCGCCGAAGGGCTCGGTTTCAGCCTTGGTTTCCATGTTGCTGCCATCGCTGTCCCACGCCACCAGCCAGAAGTGGGGCGCGAAGGGGCTATTCCTGTTATCTGTGCTCGCGCAAAACTATGGGGACACGAAGTACTCGCGCCCCCCCCCACCTTCCCCAGCAAACTTCTATATGCAGGACAGTCGCGCTCACCCGCGATGACGAAGCTTGAATGCGACCACCCTCCTCTCGACTCCACGCGGCGGGCTCGAACGTATCTTGGGACGTTGTCCCGACGCGAACGCATGCTATACCTTTTTTGTATGTCCATGCGCGCGCCAGACAGCGCCGCGCTGCAGCGCGACGCTGGGGGCCCGCGGGGCTGCGGAAACAAGTGAATGACCAGCTCGCCCACGTTGAACGCGCGCTTGAAGCGCGTAGCCGGGGGGGGCGGGTCCTGCAGCACGTGGAGATGCATCGAGTTCCCCTGGTACTTGACCGCCTGGCTCCTAAATGCCATGTGCCCTGCGCCCTCTGGCGCCTTTGTCGCCCAAGCCACCCTCGCGTGCGATAAGTGACCCTTCTCAAACGTAATCTGCTCCTGGACCTTGGGCTGCACCTCGTAATCGTTGAGCAGTGTGTATGCCTTACTCCTCCCGCTCGCCTATGTTTTCGGCGGGCTGCAGCGCGCCCCAACTCGCCCTCTGTCCGCAGTCCTCTATCCGTTCACACTTCTGCTAAAGCTGCTAGCATTCCTACTCGCATTCAGCTCGTCATCACAATCACTATCAGCATCGCCACCACCACCACCACCATCATCATGATTATTATTATTATCATCATCATCATCACCAGAAACGCTTCGGTCCGAGGGACAGTACGAGCTAGGAGCTCCTGACCTCTTTAGACGCGTGGATCATCATCATCATCATCATCATCATCATCATCATCATCATCATCATCATCATCATCATCATCATCATCATCATCATCAACATCATCATCATCATCATCATCATCATCATCATCATCATCATCATCATCATCATCATCATCATCATCCGCATCATCGCCACCGTCATCACCACAAAGCACTCTTCTGATCAGAACCATGGCTCGCGCTTCCTCTACTCACTGTGCGGCGCCTTGGCGCAGCCCTGTCATTGCGAACCGCTCGCCAGCCAGGTCGCCGTGCAGCTTTTGCAGGTCCATGGCGCCCTCCTCGGAGACGGCGGCCACTTTGCGCGTGGCATCCGGCCCTGTGCGAAGGGCTGTGTTCAAGGAAGGAAAAACCACCCAGACCCGATAACTAGCGTTGGCGAAAACGGTTTTGGGCGCTTACTGCACAGCCCTGCCCTGTTCGCTTTCTTCTCTGGGTGCGTTTGCTGAACGGCTTCGCGTGTCGGGGTGATTGTTCTGAGGGTGGCTTCTCTGCTCTCTAGATGCGCTTGTTGACTTCGAAGCCCGCCTTCTCCATCCTGAAGAGCTCGGCCTTCCTCTCGGCACCAGCCGCCCCCGCGACGCGGCCCTCTGCGCCAGCGCTCGCCGCGGCGCGCGGCGCGCCCCCGTCGCCCTCCCGCCCCGCTGGCCAGCGGCCCTGGGGCGAGCTGGAGCCCGACGCTCCTCAAGCCGCGTCTGGGCGGGCCGCCCCCCCCCCCCAGGCCCTCACTCGAGAGGCTGAGGGAGGAGGGAGGAGGAGGAGGAGGAGGAGGAGGAGGAGGAGGAGGAGGAGGAGGAGGAGGCCTCCTCTCCCTCCTCCTCCTGCTCCTCCTCCTCCTCCTCCTGCTCCTCCTCCTCCTCCTCATTCGAGGGGCCTGGGGGGGGCCCATCCACTCGAGGGGCTTATCCTCTCGCCGAGGTGCCCCTCGCCGCCAGAGGCGCCCCTGTGCTCATGGAGCTTGGAGCCGCCCTCTCCTGCATAGTCCTGCACGGTCCCCCAGGCCCTCGAGGGAGACCCCTCGGGGACCGCTGCGGCAATGGGGGGCCCATGGCTGCGGCAGTGGGCCTGCGACGGTGGCGACGGTGGCGGCGATGGTGATGATCGAGGGGTGATTCATTTGCCAAGTCTTGAATGCCGCGCCATGCCTGCGCAATGTCGGGCACCGCCTTGTGGCGCTTCTTGCCATCGGGAGCCTTTCGCACCGGGGAGGGGGCAAGGCGCACGTCCATCCTGGTCACGTGCCTGAACCCATCCTCGTCCAAGATACCAAGCTGTTCAACAAGTTTCCTGGCATCTGCCATCGAGTCGTCGGCCGCCTCTACTTGAACACGGCGCTGGGCATTGGTGACCACGCCAATATCGGACGGCTTCTTCCGCCCAATCGCCGCAGCGATTTCGAGGGGATCTGAACGCGACGCCGCACAAGCGACACTCACGCGCAATGTACATCGCATATATAGGTCCACATATACAATGCAGCTCAACGTGCAGCCGTCATGTGCTGCAGCGCGTGGCAACGTGGAGAAGCGCCGACAGGCTGGTAGCCAGTCTTGCTCATCCCGTCGGCGATGTGAGAGCCCGCGTAGTTAACCTTGATGTTGCTCGCGGCCACGCAAGGGAAGAGCTCTCGTTGTGCCTGCCCCACCCGATGGAGCTAATCTCTCTACGCGATCTTATCATGATGGTCTGCCCCGTGACCGTGACTTCCTCCGTCGTGCGCGTCTTCAATGCACTGTTGATATCGTGCAGGGCCCCCCAGCTGGTAGGGGGCAATTCTACGAACCTGCAGAGGTCCGGGCTCCACGATGAGAACTGCGGGCTCGCTTGGACCGCCTGCAAGGCGACGCTTCTTCCAACCTGGTTTCGCGATTCCCTCGGAGGGGCTGTGGGCCGGGAGCATCCGCGCGCCCGCTGCAGCAAGCGCCGAACCAGTGCGTCGCATCAGCGCAACTGCATACACCTCTGACCACCTGCTCCCACTCTCCTACCCGATCCCTGTCCCAAGCCGCACTCATCCTTGTCCTGTCCGAAGGCGCAGTCATCCTCGACTGCATCGCCCCGCACCGCCGCCGACATCGCAGAGCGGACCGGCTGCAGCCGGTTCGTAAGATCTCGGCGTCGTGCACGGCATCGCGCGCAGGTCAGCGCTCAGGGCCCCCCCGCGCCAGGTTTTCAGGCCCGTCGTGTTGGCCTTGCCTTTTGTGACATGCTCTGTGCGTCCTCTGTTGCACGCTTCGGCCATCTGGCTGGGTCGCCGGTGCTTGCCGATGCAGCTTCGCTTGTCCGCGAGCGCCATGTCCGTCGCGAGTGCTTTGGAGATCGCGCGCCTCGGGCTCGCGCTGGTGCGCGAGCCCCCATGCCGAGACGTAGCGAATGTCGCGGCGTGGAGGGCGACGCCCTCCGCTCAGCCGCGACAGCCGCTCGTCCGCGGCGACAACCTCGTCGTGTTCGGCCCTGTGGCGGGGCGCTCCAACAGCTGTGGCGTCCAGGGTCTTGGAAAGGACAAGCCTCGTGGCATCGCGCCCGGGCGCGTGCCTCTGTTCTCGGCGAGGACTTTCGAGGAGCATCCAGGGTCGTCTGGCACAGAAGAGCACGGGCGAGACCGACAGACGAGGGCACGCGGAGTGCACGTCCGAGCGACAGCACGGCCCCTCGGCAGCGATCTCGGCTCCGAGCCTGCGCGGCCCTGGCCGGACGGACCCGCCCGCCGCGGCGGCTCCCCGGGGGCACGCAGGCCAGCCTGCGGCGGGGGGGCGCCTGCGGCACGTGCGCCAGGGATCTCCCGTCTTGGCGTCGCTCGGAGTCCGAGCGATGCCAAGTCCGAGCGGTGCCAAAAATGCACACGTCCGGGACGTGCGCATTTTTTCGCTCCGCGAGGGCCATCGAGGAGCATCCTTGCTCGTTGGGCGAAAGAGCCGCGCGCGAAACTCAACAAAAACACAGGGGATGGACGTTCGAGCGAGGGCGAGCTCTCGGCAGGCGCCCTGTCGTGGGGCCCGCGGCCCGGCGCGGGGCGGCCGCTCGGGCTTTGCTCGGCGTCGCTCGGGCGCGCATTTTTTTTTTTGTTTTTATTATTATATATATATATATATATAAATAATTATTATTGTTATTCGTATTATTATTATTATTATTTTTATTATTAATATTATTACTTTTATTTTATTATTATTCTTTTCATTATTATTCTTATTATGTATTATTATATATATATATATATATATATTTACATATATATACATGTATATATACATATTATATATATATATATATATATATATATAATTTTTGCCTCGGCGGGGGCCATCGAGGAGCACCTGGGGTCATCTCGCGGCAGAAAAAAAAGGCACGGCATCGAGGAGCATCGAGGAGCAGCTGGGAGCATCGAGGAGCATTTTGGGCCGCTTCGCGGGACAACAAAAAGAGCGCACGACGTCGACGAATGCACGGGGGAGTGGGCGTCCGAGCGATGGCGCGAGGACATCTTGCTTGCAAGGGTGCGCTCTCCTGGCTCTGCGGGATGCAGGCCGCGCTCGCTCGGTATCGTTGAGCCGATCCCCATCCCCATCCCCATCCCCTCCGAGACCCCCACCCAATTACCGCCCCAGTTGGGGGCACACCCCTCGACACCCGAGGGGGACGACCTGTGGCCCCGTCTGGGCGTGTCAATCGGCCAGCGGGGTCCGGGCCACGCCGCTGGGGATGGGGACCTGTGAAGCGATACTCGCTCGCAGCAGCGCGCGCGGCCCGCGCAGCCTCCAGCGCCTGCAGCGCCCAGGCTGGAGCTCGCGGAGGAGGAGGAGGAGGAGGAGGAGGAGGAGGAGGAGGAGGAGGAGGAGGAGGAGGAGGAGGAGGAGGGCCTCGCGCGGGGGGCGCGGGGCGCGCGCAGGCCGTCGCCGCGCCCGGCCCCGAGGTCACGGGAAGCGCCGCGCACGCGCGCGCCGCGCGCCGGCAGCCCAGGGCGCCTTCGCGCGGCAGCGTTGGAGTCGGGCCTGTCAAAAAATAGTCAAAAATGTTCAAAAATAGTCAAAAAATAATCAAAAAATAGTCAGCAAATAGTCAAAACATAGTCAAACAATAGTAACAAATAGTCAAAAGTAATCAAAAATAGTGAAAAAAGAGCGTTTGAGCGGTAGGAATGTTCAACAATAGTCCAAAAATAGTCTGGGGACGATTTTTTTGTGTATTTGTTCTGACTGTTTTGGGTATCGCTTTTTTGAGCATTCTGAATGTTTCGCCCAAAATCCGCCTGTAGGAGGACATGCCCGACCTAACGGTGGCGCTACCAATTTCCGAGCGAGCATGTTCAGTTTTGTCGAGCTGCAGCGCGTAGGCAAGGCCTGAGACACAGCGCTGCCACATAGCGCTGTGGAGTTCGTGTATGGACATCCCGGCACCACAAGCTGCTATGCAGTCGAAGACCACACGCGACGCGACTTGAC
>CAUYUJ010002454.1:59013-89566 GCA_963575745.1 Prorocentrum cordatum
TGATACCGAGCCGACCTCAACCCGTGAAATTCGTGCAGATGTTTATAGCGAGTGCGCGCGGTGCTAAGGCGAGAGCTCGATTTTGAAAACGAGCCGCTTCAATCTGTGAAGCTCGTGTGCAGTGAAAGAAACAGGGTACGCTGGGCGCTACGGCGAGAGCTGTATTTTGAAACTGGGCCGCCCTCGATCCTTGAAGCCCGTGCAATTTGTTATAGGGAATGTGCGCGGCGCCGAGGCGAAACCTATATTTTGAGAACAAGCCTGGGGTGGATGTGTTTTTGGTTGTTGCTGTTTGGCGCGGTGCTAAAGGTATAGTCTGACTAGAAGCGCCCAAGTTTTTTGTGTGGTGCTAAGATGACGGGGGGGTTTTAAATGCTCCTTGAGGCTACGCAACGCCATCTCACTAAAGCGCCTTAGTTTGATTTCCGTGGCCAATAGAAGGGAGACCGACGCCGAACACAAAGATGTGGCACTTTTTTCTGTGGACAACAAACTAAACAGCGAAGCTCCTGATTGAACATTTCGTGGGCTTGATATCAAGGGCTAGCTGACTGGCGAACCACTTTTACAATCACTTTCGAAGTATGTTACCCATGGCTTAGCCAAGAACTTATACACAACTGGTAACTCATTCAAGAAGTCCGTGAACCGTTCTGTAACAGTTCAGCTAAGTCCGCAAGCGATCTAGTAATTGGCTACCTTAGCAAATTGTAAGTGACTTAGCTAAGAAGGCTACAACCCACTTGGCCAAGTACTTATCTTACTTCTAGAAATAGCTAGTCACATCTAGTAAATCCGCTAACATTTGGATCAGCGCGCTGGGCATCTACACAGGGGTCTGTGTCGTGCTCGTGGCGCCGAGTTTCGGCCACACAAGACAATACGGCCAGGAACTTAGGCTCGAGTCGCTCCGACAGTTTTGGCCCACCACGCTTCGACGCCACGCGTTATTCACGACCCAGCCCCACAGGCGTCAACGTCTTGAGTTTTTCCCGGCCTCCCGCCCCGCGGAGTGGAACGACACGCTATCCGTTTGAAGGTCATAGCGTGTCGTCGGGGCCGCCGCCACGACACACCAAGCAGAAGCTCCCGACCGCAGACCTTTCGCCAGACTGACCTGCCCAGCGTTCGTCCGAGGCGGTATTCATCCATAACCGCCCCTTGAGGGATCGACTTTCGGGGACCCTGGCAGGCGGTAAGTATGGATACATTCGCCCCCCCGGGCATGTACACATTGGTATGTCTCTCTGCCTGCCTGTCTGTCTGTCTGTCTGCCTGTTTGTCTGCCTGCCTCCCAGCCTGCCTGCCTTCCTGCCTGTCTGCATATATGTATATATGTGTGTCTGTATGCTGGTCTATATGTCTGTATGTCGGCATGTCTGTCTGTATGTATGCATGTACGGACTCATACATGCATGTATGTGTGCATGCATGTGTGTATGTATGTATGCATGCATCCATGCATGTATGCATTTATGTATGTATGTATGTGTGTATGTGTATAGGTGTATGTATGCATGTATGCATGTATGTATGCATGCTTGTATGTCTGTATGCGTGTATGTACGTACATACGTATGTATGTATATATGTACGTGTACATGCAATTAGGTATGTATGTGCACATGGTTGCATGCATTGATGCATGACTGTATCTACGATGAGTGTCTACACATATGTATATATATATATGTCTGTCTAGGCAGAGGTGTTTGCGTACGTATGTGTAGATGTACATGTATAGGGTGATACACACATGCGTACATATATATACACATGTGTGCGCACACGTATTTGCATACGTAAATGCATATGTAGGTACATCGTATAGGAATATCTACAATTATGCATGTTTGCATACACACATATATGCGTGTACGTATCGGTGTAGATGTATGTATACTTGTATGTGGATGTGCATGTATAGTTATGCATATGTATATGGACATCTGTATTTGTAGATGTGCATTGACATGACCTGTATATGCATATGCATGCGTGCCTGCATACGTATAGGTACACGGATCGGTAGATGACCATTCACAGGCATATGTAAGTTTGTACGTATGTGAACATGCAAATATATATATACACATGTTTATATACACGTATATGAACATGTGTATGTGTATGCGCATGTAGATCTATGTGTATGTATGTGTATGTCTATGTATATGCTTGTACATCTGTACATGTATATATATATATACACACGTATGGGGCGTATGCATATGCATATACCAAGATCTGCGTACAGGCGTATGTGTATATATGCATGTATACGTATAGTGATGTATCCATACCAGCTGTATATATATATATATGTATAGAACTCTCTCTCTCTCTCTCTTTCCCCATATCAACTGCCCCTTGTGGTGTCAGGACGTCGGTTCCCCAGGTGGCGGATGTGGATGCAGCCTCGCCTCGCGTTTCGGGGAGCGCGGGGGTGGCCAACTCCAAGCACGCAGGCCGCTATTGCAGCATCGCTCACAGCGAGCGGCAAGCCGCACACCGAAAGGCCAATCTTGCCTGGGGTCGCTCTCGCGTGTAGCTGGGAGACGCAGCAGGATGAGTTACTTGCCCCACCAGCGGTACGGTCGCAGCAGCTGAGGAAGGGCCCCCCGGGATTCGAGGCAACTTGGGGCGCTTGCCCTTCAGACGATTGCGGCCAGGCGCAGCCTGCGAAGGTAGGAGGAGGAGGAGGAGGAGGAGGAGGAGGAGGAGGAGGAGAGGAGGAGGAGGAGAGGAGGAGGAGGAGGAGGAGGGAGGGGAGGGGGAGGAGGAGGAGGAGGAGGAGGAGGAGGAGGAGGAGGAGGAGGAGGAGGAGGCGGAGGAGGAGGAGGAGGAGGCCGAGATCGAGAGCGCTCGCAAGCTTTGGTTCCGAGCGTCGAGAATCCAAAACACGATCGTGTCCCAAAGGGCTGCCCCCCTGACCAGTCGTGGTCAACGTGCGACGGGTCGGGTGGGTGCGGCTCTGCCCTACGTTGGAGCCTGGGCCGAACACAGGGGGGCCTAGCAAGAAGAGCGCGCGCTCCTCGAACAATCTTCGCGCGAGTACCTGGTGGCCCTCGGCCCATCCCGCCAGCGTTCCTGGGCTGTTGGTCAGAGCCTTCTTGGATGCCTTTTGGGGTCTCCTGGGATGCCTTTGTGGGGCCTGTTGGAGGCCTCTTGGGGCTCCTCGGGGTGCCTCTTGGAGGCCTCTGGGGGGCCTCTTTGGGAGGCTTTTTTGGGGGGCTTCTTGGAGCGTTCTAGGTGCCCCTACAGAGGGGGAGGGGGAGGGAGAGAGGGAGGGGGAGGGGGAGGGGGAGGGGGAGGGGGAGGAGGAGGAGGAGGAGGAGGCCTCTTGGTGGTCTCGGGGGAAATCGTTGCGCAAGAGGGCCCACCAGGGGCCTGTCGGGCTCCCCCCTTCGGGGCCCAAGGCACTGCTACGTGCCTTGACTTCACATGTTGTTTTGGCTCTGGCAAGAATCCGTCCCGAAGAGATCGGGGGTGGACAGAACCCCCAACAGTGACACGTCGATTAGTGAATTGTCTGTTTTCGGTTCTCGAGAGGGCGCCGTGGCCGTTGTTTTCCAGGCTTGCGCCCGCCAGGTCTGGGCCTCAGGTCGTTTTCACTAAACCACGTTTTACTAAAGGGGGGTCTGTCCATCCCCGAAGAGAGTCGATACTTTCAGGGACGACGTTCGTTAGGGGGGATATCGGAATTGCGATCCTGGTTTCACTGTTCGAACGCATCATCATATAGACAGTCGTCACCATAATCGTTGAATCATCGTTTCAACATCAACCTTAGCCAGCTTGGCAGAAGCAACATGTTGTCGGGGGTTTGAACGACCAGGGAGGGGAGTTGCTCGGTCCCCAGCGCGCGCACCGATGGTGCCGCTTTCTGAGGCGTTGCGTTGGGCCTTCCCGTTGCTGTCCAATGCTCTTGCCATTCTGCTGCTGTGCTGCAAGCTGTCTGTGGTTTCGCAGCCCGGGGACACTGTCGAAGCCTTCGTGATAGGCCTGGCAGGAGCCTGTGTTCTGGCAGCGCTGCCCGCGGTCCGGACCATGCTCGCGGACGGCTTCGTCAGGGCGCCCGTCAGATGCTTCCTCACCGCAGTGATTCTGCCGACCTCATGTGCAGGGATTGCGCTGTGTGTTTATAATTTCCAGCAAGGTTCGTATTTTCTGGAGGAGTGCTACTCCCCTGGCTGGAAGCTGCCGTGCGAGAGCCCCCGGTACGTGTGGTACGATGTGGTCTACGAGCTTGGATTCAGAGAGAGATGTCTGCTCAGCCGAATGGAAGACAGTACACCATGGGAGCTGAAGGATATGCAGTGCTACTCGGTGTTCATGGTACGCGGCCCGCAGTGCCTCGGCCTATTCGGAAAGTGTTTTGCCACGGCCTGTGTCCTTGGCGCGTTCTTTGTGTTCGACTCGCAGCCGCTGGTACCCCAGAGGGTCCTGGACGAAGACGAGATCGTGTCTGAGGCATACGTGCAGCAGCGTGTGCAGGGGTGCCTTCCTGATCAGACACGCCACGTGGCTGCGTTGACGGATACGTAGTGTCTCGTCCACGGCCGTGTACTTTTCTTCCTAGCCCTACCCCTTCCCCCCTCTTGCTCCTATCATGATGGGTCTGTTTTCCATCACCGCCAACACCATAACTTGGAGGGGGGAAAGGAGGATGAGGGCGAGGAGGAGGAGGAGGAGGACGAAGATGTGGAGGAGGAGGAGGAGGAGGAGGAGGAGGAGGAGGAGGAGGACCCCCTCTCCCTCCAACTTATGGTAGTGGTGGTGGAAAACAGGCCCATCATATCATGTCGTGCTGGTGCAATTCGGGCGGAGCCACCACACGATGCTGCGCAAGGGGCCCAGCCACTGCACAACTCGTTGTGCTGTCCTCGTCGTCGTCGTCGTCGTCGTCGTCGTCGTCGTCGTCGTTGTCGTTGTCGCCGCCAGGAGGAGCAGAAGAGAGGAAGTGTGCTGCAACGGTGCCATGACGGTCGACGTGTGCCGAAACGAAGAGAGGAAAAGGAAGGAGGGAGGAGGCGGGATGAGGACGGGGGAGAAGGTGGAGGAGGAGGGGGACTGCTCTCATCACCCTCGTCACGGCCGCCGCGACCCTCCTCGTCCTCTCTCCTCCCCCTCGGTCCTGATCCTCCTGCCGCCTGCTACAGCCATCGCGTCGTGCTTGCTGTCGCCGCCGCCGCGCACAAGCAGCCATGGCGCCCGGGGGCGACGCGCGGCAGCGCCACGGCGTGGCGCGGGGGGTGGCGCCGCGTGCGTGCCGCCGCGGTCCCCGACTTCCTCCGATCGCGGCCCCAGAGGTCCCGACCGCTTCCCCGGGGATGGTTCCGTCGTCCCCGATTCTCGTCCGATGGCCCTCTGGGGCCCGATGACGGGCCCCAGAGGGCCGAAGTCGAGGAGACGACGCCGCTGAGGAGCGCCGACATGGTCTGGGGGCCGCAAGTGGAGTGGTGTGTGTGCGTGTGTGTGTGTGTGTGTGTGTGTGTGGGTGGGTGGGTGCGTGTGTGTGCGTGTGTGTGTGTGTGTGTGTGTGTGTGCGTGTGTGTGTGTGCGTGTGTGTGTGTGTGCGTGTGTGCGTGTGTGCGTGTGTGTGTGTGTGTGTGTGTGTGTGTGTGTGTGTGTGTGTGTGTGTGTGTGTGTGTGTGTGTGTGTGTGGGGGGGGTGCAGAGCTCGAAGCGTCGAACCGTGACCTTCATTTTTTTGGGCCGTGTTTCGTCGGTGCCGTGTCCTCGTCGGCGTGCTGCGCGGGTGGGAGGCCTGCGCGCGGCTGCGCGGCTCCCCGGGAAGAGGCAGGCTTAGAAGTAGGAGCCTTCTTATTGTCGCCCGCGTTGTTGTAGGCAAGGGGCACCGAGATGCCGCTGGCGAAAGTGTGGGTCCTGTCGGCGTCCGTGCGGCCTGCGGCCAGGTCAGCTCTGAAGAACCAACGATGGCGTCCAGCACGGTGTGCCTTGCTGATGTTGGTGAAGCCACGCTGATTGGCCCACTCCTCAAGATCGTCGGGGCCTATCCCAGAACCTTGCGTATTTAATGCGCATCACCTGGGGAGGATGTCTGTCATCGGGGCCTTGTCCGAAAGAACTCCCAGGGGCGCATCTTCTGATGGGCGATAGCAAAGGCGCCCTGTAACTGTCTTAGCACTCGTCGTAACACGGGTAATGTATGCCTCGGCAGGTTCGTCGTCTCCTTGCTTGAACCACCGCGGTGCTAGCTTGGAGCCCTGGAGGTTCAAAAATACCCCCCTCGGGAGCTCGAGCTGCATGAACCGTTCCAGGGAGGATCTCTTCATGATGAGCAGGCAGGTGAGCTCGCTCTCGTAGTTGAGTGCACCCTTGACCTTCAGCACGTGCTTCCGGAGGTCCGCGTTGAAAATGAGCGCCGCCAGCGCCGCTGGACGCTGAGCAGCGCGTGTGAAGAGATCATCTCCAGCCCAGTCCCGCGCCACTGTGAGTCTCACCTGCGCAGTCTCAAGGGACACCGTCGTCTCGATGGGCTTTGCATCCTTCACCCCAGCAGGAAGACCAACCCGCTTCGGCGGAGCTGCGCCCAGCTCCAAGATGAGGCACCGCTGGGTCGCCGTGCCCTTGCCCTGCCCTGGGGGGCCTCCGCCAGCGCGTCTCCGAAGGCAGAGCCCTCCAGGACGCGCTGCACACTGAAGATGAGGATGGTGGCCGAGCGCTCGGCGCCTCCGAGGGCTTCCAGCCACCTGCGTGTCCCGTCGTACTCCTTCTCATTCTGGCACACAATGAGGGGGGGACGCTCGTAGTTACAGTTTTGCAGCCTCTTCGCGGACCAGGTTGGGCAGCCTTCACTCCATTGGCTCTTGACTACCTTGAGGTCCTTCTGCTGCTGCTGCTGCTTCTGCTGCTGCTGCTGCTGCTGCTTCACCGCGGGTCTGCCGTGAAGCTGCTGTAGCTTCTCGCGCGTATGCTCGTTCGTGGGCTGGTAGCCCGTCCCATCGACCTTCTTGATCAACTCTCTGACATATTCCAACAGCTTGGGACCCCGATGCTGCTTGGACTGCTGACGCCTGCTCTGGAAGCCCCCTCCCACTTTCCCCGCGAGAGATAAAATCAAAGGCATGAACAACGCCCCTACCCTGGTTTACGAGGCGCTGTGCGCTGAAACTCCTGTGGGCTGACAGGGTGAACCCTGCGTGATGTGCCGCGTCCTGGCGGCTCTAGGCTTTGGGGGTTCCCAGGAGGTTTACAGACCACGCACTTGTAACCCAGGGTAGGGTCGTTTTTTCATCCCTCGATAAAAGTGGCTCTTGCATATTCTGGATTTCGCTGGATCACGTCGGCGCCCCTTTTACCTTCGATCCTTGCAAACCCCTTTCTTTTACCACCTCCTCCCTCCAGTGGATCCTCGATGGGGTCCTCAGAGAAGGTAGGTGAGGTCGCAGTAGACCTTGAACTCTGCAAAATTGTTGACTCCCCGATGTCCCCGACTGTGCAACACGCCGCCCTGAGAACCCTGCACAACATTCGGAGTCTACACCACAGTACAACGTTCACCCAGATCTGCATCGAGCAAGGGGCTCGACCCACGCATCCCACGAGGAGGGTCTGGGTATTGTGCGTCATGATGGTGGTGGTGATGGTGAGGGTGAGGGTGAGGATGAGGGTGTGCATGCATATGATGCTGATGATGACGATGCTGATGATGCTGATGATGCTGATGATGATGTTGTTGTTGATGCTGGTGATGACGCTGATGATGACGATGAGGATCACGATGATGATGCTGATGCTGATGATAATGATGATGCTGATGATGATGCTGCTGGCGCGGATGATGCTGCGGCTGCTGCTGATGATGATGATGGTGATGATCACGATTATGACTATGATGATGATGATGATGATGATGATGCTGATGATGATGATGATGATGATGATGATGATGATGATGATGATGACGATGACGATGATGATGATGATGATGATGATGATGATGATGATGATGATGATGATGATGATGATGATGATGATGATGTTATGAACATGGCGATGATGGTGATGACGATGATGATGGTGTTAGTGATGGTGATGACTGACCACTGCGTGAGGGAAACAAGAGTCCCGAGCAGAGCACCGCGCACCGTGCAAGCGCGCTTCCGGAACCGGTCGTGTGAGCCCTCGCCCCACGAAAGCGAACGGGCGGATGCCCTCACGGCGGGTCCTGGGCACGCCCCGCCAGGAGACGGAACGGCGGGCACAGGGCGCCGAGGGACTCGCCGCGAGTCTGTTGGTGCCCCATCTCCCCGGAGGCACATAAGATGACAGTAAATACACTGATCACGGGGGAAGGATAGAGGAAGGCGGGGGGGGAGGGGAGGGGAAGAGGAAGAGGGAGACGGGAAGCCGGCACGACGCGCTACCTCACATCTCGCAGTCCCTGCCGGCATCGTCGGGGACGATCTTGCGAAGCTCATCCAGTAAAGTCTGGAGCTTGCGCTCGCCTCCCGAGCGCGGCGCCTGGCCGTATTTCTGCACCCCGCCGGCAGCGCAGATAGCTTTGACCATGATGTTGGTCAGCTGCTTGGCCTCCGGAGCCGTGGCAAGAAAGAGCTTCTTATTGGTGTCCCGGAATGCTTTGCGCACCTTGCACACGTGCACCACATGGACCAGGGCATCTGGATCCGCTGCAGCAGCTCGGTGATTGGTGATCAAATTCCGCTCTTCCGTTGTCAAATGCTCATCTGTTGCCGCCATGGCTGTGAGATTAGCCCAGACATGCACATGGGGCTCACCCGAAGGTTTCGAGCCCTTGCCCTCGGCCGCAGCCTTGCAAGCGTCAGCGTACTGCTTGCTCGTGCGCCGGGCCTCTGCAATGTACGAGTTGTCTGTCTGGCAGAACACCATCACGAAAGTTGCCGCCTGGAGCTCGCGAATCTCGAGGCTGTTCTTCAGCGTGAGGGCAGCTACGAGTTTGAGAATCTGGGCGAGCAGCTCCTCGGTGCCCGCCACGATCTTCTTGGCAGCCGGAGCCCCCGCCGGAGCGCCTCGCTTCAGCGACCACCCCTCCATAGCTGGGAGATGTGGAAAGGACATGGGGTAAGAGGCTGTTCCGCTCAGGAGAATGCAATCAAGGAGTGACGACAAATGGCCCTGGAACGTGCTGCGTAACATGATCCAGCAAAGACGGTAAATCATCACATTCATGTCCACACTGTCTGCACACCAGCTCGTCCGGCACAGTGGGGGCTGTAGTGAGTATGCTCCCCTTCCCCCTGCAAACCTTGTTCCGGAGAGAGAGTGCTATGTGTCGACGCGCAGTTACACGAGTATGGAAAACACACCTGCACCAAGGGCACTGGTTCGTCACAGTGGCAACGTCAGCGTACTGGAATTTTCCATGGTCCCCTCCCTTAGTCATCCGCTGGTGGATGATGAGCTGCTTTTTGGATGGGAACTTGGCTCCGCACACGGCCCCCCCGCTCGAACGGAGGGTGCATACGTACGAAACTTCCTCCTCTTCCGGTGGGGGCTGGGGTTCCGGATGCACTGCAGGTGGTGTCCATCCAGGCGGCGGAATGGCGACAGCGAAATACTGCGTACGCAATTCGTGCGCGTCCAGGCGCACAAAATCTTCCCGTGCCCTCCCCGGATGAAATACCTCTGTGTACCTACCGTGTAATGAATCCAACAAGTCCTGGCCTCTGTCAATGCTCTGCAACGCCAGCATGTCCTCCCGGAATCTCTGTGCCCATGGATTGATGTCGGCAGCGCTCCCCAGAGTACCATCCGGCAACACAGTCGGACGCACTTCGCACCGCAATTGCCCAAACATGGCCGCAAACACATTCACGTGTAGGTGGGGGTGTGTAGCTAGTTGTTGGTACCATCGCAAGCGCCGCACCATTAGTTCTAGCTTCGACGGAACCATGTGTAGAAACCTCCATACTGTAGTATTCGGTACTGACGTGTATTTGATCACACCGTTCGCATCTACTGTACGCGTGCACGCACCTCCTCTCATTAATTTCCGCCCGAGCTTCAACACAAAACGGTCTAACATCTTGTATTCTCCTGGCAGAAGAACGTACGCTTCCAGACCCGAGTACAATGCGCCTATCACAATACCCTGAAATATAATCCGGACAGCATGTGTAGGTCAGTGCGCTCGATACCACAACCGTGTATATGTGCACCACCCCACGTATGCATTATGTATGGCTCGTCTTATTTGTGGTTTGTTGCACCCTCGGAAATGAAACATCCCACCCAGATATTTGGTAGAGAAGGCCGTCGTCCCAGGAAGTATGGCGTCGTGTACTGTTTGTTTGATGTACTCGTGCGCCCTGTCCCCCCCAAACCACACGGTATGCTCCTGCTTTGACAGATTCTGTGCCATGTCATCCCCGAGTGCATCGTCTAGGTGCATGTTTGAATTGGTGACCTCTGCGAGCATATCCTCGGGTGTGTCGGCAATCGTTTTCTTATGGATGTCATCAGCGTGCGATGAAACATCCAACCGTGTTGGCTGTCGCGTGATAGGGTCCACGACGTCCAGTGGCGAGTAAGGGTCTTCATGCCGAAGGACCTCCCTCCACCTGTCTACCCGTAGGTGGTAATCTTCCAAAAACAGTGACGAAGCAACCGAATCACCCTGTAGAGCACCAGATCGTGGACGCACGCTGAGGATACCGTCCGAACACGTCACCGTCATCACACTGTCGCGGTACCGTTGCTTGAACAATTGTTTGTCTTCCTCCCGTGCAAGTCGCTCAACTGCATGATCGAGCTTCTCATGGGCAGGGGACGGGAAGGCGTTTGCCACGTCATAGCTGTCGCTGCTATGGCTGATGCGAGACGTCTGAAGGCGATGCGAAACAGCAGCCTGCTGCACCATAGACTCCAATCGCGATTTGTTAGAATAGTACCCGGAAGCGTAATGCCTGTAAGACTTAGGACTGCTAGCCTGCCAGAGGTGACTGTAAAATGATTTCCCGTACGGGTCCAAAGAGTTGACCAAACGCACCGCACCACAACCATCCTTGTCATTCCCTTTATCTATTTGGAACGTTTGTGACCTGTGCCACCAAATGGGAGTTTGGCTGTGTCTGCGTATTTTAACGTGCAGCTGATGGACCCGACGCATGAAATTTGGTGCCGCGGGGGGGGTCCCGTCAGCTCCCAACCCCATCCGGGGTCGCGTGAGTGAGAAATCTGGGCGAAATAATTGCCTCCAGAGCTCCACTGGTGCACACCAAGGGGGGCACGACCTGCGCAAACGGGAATTGTGAACGTAGTTGCTGGTCCGGCGGACGTCGTATTTAGCTAGTATGCCTAACATCGGTGTAAATGCCCTGGGTTGTGCTTCTTGCACGTGTTGGTCTCGTGCAACTTGCCACTCCAGCGCATCGGCCGTGCATCCTCCCAGAGGGCCTGGTTGGGATCGATAGTTGCGCCAAGCATCCTGGTCCGGGCGTTCACGCAAGGGCGCGTCGTAACGGCGCCGCTTTGGACCCAGAGACTTCCCCGTCAACACACGTGCCGCACAGTGCATGGCGTGCAGGTCGCGCGCGCGCCACGCCTCCTGGAATACACGTACATGCTCGTCCTGCCATTGTTGCCTGTCCCGCTGCACGCACATGTCGTACCTACGCCGTGCAGCAGTGTACTGTGATAGAAGATGCCACGTTGTGAAGATGTCTGCCAAGTCCTGCATGATATACACATCATCTCGCATTCTATCCCTCAATCCCGGATCTCCCAAGGGTATGTGTGTGACAAGATCGCGCCGTCGCGTGATCACCAAGTCGTTAGCTTCTTGGGTGTCGGTGGGGCGTGGACGTTGAGCTCTAGGTTTCTTGCGATACAAGCCCCGTCCTGCCTCGATCACAGCACGAACCAAGGATTCCCATACCATTGTCGGATGTTGTCCGTCGGGTCGCCACTGAGCATCTGAACACTTCTCCTCAACAGAAGAAATAAACTCGTTCCTGCCTTCTCCAAACAGCACACCTCGCACCAGTGCATCGCGATCCCAAAAGAACGAAACCTCCCCTTCAAGATCGTGCCCAAATGTGAGCCCGTGTCGGAAAGTCACCTGAACAGGTACGTGATCTTTGTAACCAAAATGTTGTGACGAATACCCCGAATCGTGAACTGGAATCAGTTGTAGCCGTGCAGCCGTATGCCAAAGGATCCTACTCATGTGGTACCTGTGTCGGAAAACCTGTGGCAAACATATGTAATCCACCCGTGATGTATGAAAAGCCCCGTAAAAGGTAGGCCCCGTTGGGATGCTCGTATTTACAGCCCACATGTGGTTCCCTTCCAGAGTCTCCCGCATGAGCTTGCCGTTCGCATTTTCCCTGGCTGGCTCCGCTTGTCCGATGGCTGCTGAAGCTGGCCCCGATCCTACATGCGCATTCGCATCCATCATAAGCACAGGAACACACCTACCGGGGAGTGCTGCGACGAACTTGCAAACGTAATCCCAAAACTCTGAGCTCTTTTGGACATCTTTCTGAGTGCGTGGGTTCGTGGGCATGTACACCACAATCACACAAAAATCCACATCCCCCCGTTTGATGCGTAGAGCCCCGAATCGACCACGATACCGCACAGGAGGACAATACACCTTTCGCACGTGAGTTTGCTTGAACAACTTGCAACGTATGCCTATGGCAACTCCTGCAGGCTGATGCGGGAACGAACTGCCTCGAAAAGCTGGCCACCTGTACACAAAGTGGGTGTCAATACGCTTCACAGTCACAACTGGGTCATCAGGCCGTCCGACATCCGATGTCCCAGATAATGCAAACATTGGCTGGTACCGAAACTCGTGTACGATGTTACGTAATCTGTCGGAGTGCTTTAGAGATACTGTATTGTACACTACACACGTCCACTTCGGCAGTCGTGAATCCCCTGTCCCTTGCCCATCTGTACTTCCATTCCTGACCCTCCCATGTGATTGCATATGATCGTGTACGTGGAACTGTGTTCAACAGACTGCACAGCAAGCGGCTCACACGAGAATTCCACTGCCATGCCCCATGAAAAAACGTCAGAGGCCCGAATGTGGAGGCCAGCCTTCGGCCGCTCGGTCCACACTGGCGATGGGGAGGATGATGAGGATGATGATGATTTTGGTAATGATGTTGATAATGCTGATGCTGCTGATGATGAGGATGATGGGTGGTGAGGGTGGATGATGACTACGATGATTGTGATGGTGTTTACGACGACGATGACGATGCTGATGCTGGTGATGCTGATGCTGGTGATGCGGATGATGATGGTGGTGATGATGATGGTAGTGGTGGTTGTGATTCTGATGCTGCTACTGATGATGATGATGATGATGATGATGATGATGATTACTATGATGATGATGATGATGATGATGATGATGATGATGATGATGATGATCATGATACTGATCATGGTGGTGATGCTGCTGATGCTGCTGATGATGGTGCTCATGGCAATGATGACACATATGACAATGATGATGCTTATGATGATACTAATGATGATGATGGTGATACTGATAAGCATGATGATGCTGATGCTGATGCTGATGGTGCTGAGGATGATGATGATGATGATGATGATGATGATGATGATGATGATGATGATGATCATGAGGATGATGGGTGGTGAGGGTGGATGATGACTACGATGATTGTGATGGTGTTTACGACGACGATGACGATGCTGATGCTGGTGATGCTGATGCTGGTGATGCGGATGATGATGGTGGTGACGATGATGGTAGTGGTGGTTGTGATTCTGATGCTGCTGCTGATGATGATGACGATGATTATGCTGCTGATGATGATGCTGATGATTATGCTGCTGATGATGATGCTGATGAAGATGATGCTGACAATGGTGATGATGCTGATTACTATGATGATGATGATGATGATGATGATGATGATGATGATGATGATGATGATGATGATGATGATGATGATGATCATGATACTGATCATGGTGGTGATGCTGCTGATGCTGCTGATGATGGTGCTCATGGCAATGATGACAAAAGATGACAATGATGATGCTTATGATGATACTAATGATGATGATGATGATGATGGTGATGTTGATAAGCATGATGATGCTGATGCTGATGCTGATGGTGCTGAGGATGATGATGATGATGATGCTGATGATGATGATGATGATGATGATGATGATGATGATGATGATGATGATGCTGATGCTGATGATGATGATGATGATGATGATGATGATGATGATGATGATGATGATGATGATGATGATGATGATGATGATGATGATGATGATGATGATGATAATCGTGATGATGATGCTGATGATGAGAAAGAGCGCGTTCTACCGCTGCTGGCGGAAAACTGGGGGTGGTCACTATCGGTTCGAACCCCTCCCCCCCCCCCTCCGGAAAACCGGGGGGGGTCACTACCGGTTCGAACCCCTCCCCCCCCCCAGTTCATCATGAAAAGGGGGGGGGTCACTACCGGTTCGAACCCCCCCCCCTCGAACTCGAAAACCGGGAGGGGTCACTACCAGTTCGAACCCCCCCCCACCCCCCCTCGAAAACCGAGGGGGGGTGCGGACAGTGGTGGGGACGGTGGTGGTGGGGACAGTGGTGAGGGGACAGCGGGACAGTGGTGGGGACAGTGGGACAGTGGTGGGGACGGTAGTGGTGGGGACAATGGTGAAGACAATGGTGGGAACAGTGGGGACAGTGGGACAGTGGTGGGGACGGTGGTGGTGGGGACAATGGTGTGGGGACAGTGGGAATGTGGTGGAAACAGTGGGACAGTGGAGGATACTGTGGTGGTGGGGACAGTGGTGAAGGCGGTGGTGAGGACGGCTGTGGGACAATGGGACAGAGGTACAGTGGGGACAGTGGTGGGGACAGTGGGGACAGTGGTGGGAACAGTGGGACAGCTCAGTGGGACAGCGGAGGAGTCAGTGGGACAGTGGGGACAGTGGGGATAGTCGGGCAGTGGCTGGGGCCGTGGAGAAAGTTGGGAGAGTGGAGCCGTGGTGGGAACAGTGCTGGGGACAGTGGGGACAGTGCGACAGTGGTGGTGGCACTGGTGGGGACAGTAAGGGCGGTGGTGGAACCAGTGGGGACAGTGGTGGTGAGTGGTGCTGGGAACAACAGAGGGGGATGTGGTGAGGACGGTGGTAGGGACCGGGAGTCGTTTGCTGGCGGTGAGAGGGGTGGGGTGGGGAGGGTTCGAACCGGTAGTGACCCCCTCTCCGGTTTTCGAGGGGAGGGGGGGGGTTCGAACCAGTAGTGACCCCCCCGGTTTTCGAGGGGGAGGGGGGGGGGGGGTTAGGGGAGGGGGGCGTTTTGCCGGGGGAGGGGGGGGGTCCAGCAGGGGCGGGGGGGATTTTCGGAGGGGGGGGGACCCCCGGGTTCCGGAGGAAAAGGGCGGCAATTTTCCAGAGTAAAGCGGCGGTGGATCACGCTCTCTCGTCTTGATGCTGCAAATGATGATGATGCTGCTGATGATGATGATAATGATGATGATGGTGATGATGTTGATAGTGATGATGATGCTGCGAATGATGCTGTTGCTGATGATGCTGCTGATGATGCTGATGATGCTGAGTGTGGTGATGGTGATGATGATGCCGAACACGAGGATGATGATGATGATGGCGATGATGATGATGATGCTGATGATGGGGCTGATGCTGATGATGATGAGGATGATGGTTATGCTGATGATGCTGATGATGATGATAATGGTGCTGATGATGATGATGATGATGAGGATGATGATGATGATGATGATGATGATGATGATGATGCTCATGCTGATGATGATGATGACGATGCTGCTGATGATGATGATGGTGCTGATGATGATGATGATTCTGTGAATGAGGATGATGATGGTGATGATGATGATGATGATGATGATGATGATGATGATGCGGATGATGATGCTGATGCTGATGCTGATGATGAGGATGAGGATGATGATGATGATGATGATGATGATGATGCTGATGCTGCTGCTGCTGATGGTGGTGGTGGTGGTGCGATGATGATGATGATGATCTGATGATGCTGATGATGATGATGATGATGATGATGATTATGATTGATGATGATGATGAATGATGATGATGATGATGATGATGATGATGCTGAATGATGATGATGATGATAGATGATGATGATGATGATGATGATTGATGATGATGATGATGATGATGAAGAATGATGATGATGATGATGATGATGATGATAATGATGATGTGATGATGATGATGATGATGATGATGATGAGGAAGGAGGAGGAGGAGGTAGGAGGAGGAGGAGGAGGGAAGGAAGAGGAGGAGGAAAAGGAGGAGGGGGGGAAAGAGGTTTCCCCCGCACCCCTCTTCTCTTCTCTCCGAACTCGTGTTTTTTTCTGCCTCCCTGCAGCATCTTCTCTTCCCCTCCCTCCCTTATCTGTTCAACCTCCTCCCTCCTCGTGATTGCTCTTCGCACCCTTCTCCTCCCTCTCTTCTCCCCCCCCCTCCTCCCCCTCTCGGCCCCCCGTCCTCGCTTCCTCCTCCTCCTCCTCCCCTCTCCCCTCCCCCCTCTCCCCCCTCCTCCCTCTCCCTCCCCCCCCTCTCTCCCTCCTCCTCCCTTCCCCTCCCTCCCCCTCCCCTCCCCCTCCATCTC
This sequence comes from Prorocentrum cordatum, assembly GCA_963575745.1. Lineage (NCBI taxonomy): Eukaryota > Dinophyceae > Prorocentrales > Prorocentraceae > Prorocentrum > Prorocentrum cordatum. Next base: position 75,667 of record CAUYUJ010002454.1, read on the forward strand.
TCCCTCCTCCCTCCTCCCTCTCCTCCTCCCCCTCCCCTCCCTCACTCCTCCGCCGCCCACCCAGGAGCCGCGCGACCGGCGAGGACCTCGCTGCCGGGGCCCCGGCGCGCGCGCGGCCGGGCGCCAGCGGCTCGGGCCCCAGCCTTCAAGCAGTGGCGAAGCGTCCTGGCTCGCCTGTAGCCCTAGCAGACAGTGTTCTAAGAACCCTTTGTGGTTTCCACGAGATCTTCTCAGAACATTTCTGGCGGAGCCTGTCTTGTTTTATCACATGGGGTATATGTCCCAAGAGCCTTGTTGTTGTTCTCAGAGCATTTGTGGGTTCTAAGAGCATTTCGTAGTAGGGCTACAGGAATGCCGGGACGGTCGGTCCCTGCTCACAGCCTGGGGCCCTGTGGCCAGGCGCCCAGGAGGCCCAGCCACGCGCAGGGGGGTGGGGGGGAAGGGGGGAGGGCTTCTTCGAAGCATCCCTGCTTCTTAGAGGGCGCGGGCCTTCCCAGACATCGGGCGCCTCGAAAAAGTCGAGGCGGAGGTTCTTCATCGTTTTTGGTCTCTCGGGCCCTCGCCGGGCCCCGGGACCGTCAAAAAACGGCTCGGATGAAAACGGTCCCCCAGGGAAGGTCGTCGAGGTCGGGGGGCCCGCGTCTCCGAAAAGTCGGAGGCTGGGGGTCCATAGATGTCAGGCCGGCGCCTTCTGAGAGAAGCAGCCTCCTCCTAAGAAGCCTCTCCCCCCCCTCTCCCCTCTTCTCTTCCCCCCCCCCCCCCCTCCCCCTCTCCTCCCTCCCCTTCCCCCCCCCTCCCCCCCCCCCCCCCCCCCCCCCCCCCTCCCCCCACCCCCTCGTGCGCTCCGCCAATGGGGGCCCTGCCCAGGGCCGACCCTGGGCCGACGGCCGGGCCCTCCATCCCCGAAACCCCGGCCCTCGGGCCCCGCTCTCCTCGCTGCCCGCTCCCCTCGCTCCTCCTCGCACTCCTCGCTCCTCCTCGCTCCTCGCTCCTTCCCCGCTCCGCGACGCCCCGCTCGCCCCCGCGCCACGCCCCGCGGCGGGCGCTCTCCCCGATGCCTCCCCGAGAGGCCGGGACGTCCCCGCGCTCTCCCCGAGGCCCGAGGCCCGCTCCCCGGAGGGCCGCGGGGCCTCCGCGGGCGCCCGAGGGCCAGGGGCGCCCGAGGGCCGGGGCCGAGGCAGCGGCCGGGCCCCGCCTGCAGGGGGCCACATGCGAGCCCTGCCCCTGCCCCCCACGAGTTCCTTAGGGCCCAGACCCCCTCGAGTCCTGAAGAAATCAGGACGGGAGGTTCTTCATGATTTTTGGCCTCTGGGGGCCCTCACCGGCCCTCGGGGCCGTCGAAAAACGACTCAGGACGGAAAACCGGTCCTGGGGAATGGGTCCAGACCTCCGGGGGTCGACGTCATGAAAAAACATGACGTCGGGGTCTGGGCCCCCCACGAGTTCTTAGGGGGAGGGTGGGGTTCACTTCGTTCGGGAGCTCTTCCGAGCGAAGTGCACCCCCCCTTCCCCCTCAGAACTCGTGGGGGGTAGGGGTAGGGCTCGCATGTGGCCCCCTAGCCTGGGCCCGGGCGAAGCCGGGGGTCGGGGTCGGGGGTGTGGCCTGGGCCCTGGGCCGAAGGGCCTCGCGCCTGGGCCGGCCGGTTGTCCAGGGCTGGCAGCTTCCCGCTCGTCGTGGTCGTTCGCCGTCCGCGCGGTCGCCGCCGCCGCGGTCGCCACAAGCGTCGTCGTGGTCGTCGTGTTTGTCGTCGTCGTAGGCGTCGTCGTCGTCGCCATCGCCGCCGTCGCCGCCGTCGCCGCCGTCGCCGCCGTCGCCGCCGCCACCGCCGTCGTCGTCGTCGTCGTCGTCGTCGTCGTCGTCGTCGTCGTCGTCGTCGTCGTCGGTGTCGTCGTCGTCGTCGGCGTCGTCGTCGTCCCCGCGATGTGGGTCGCAGGCGCGGCGGCGCGGGTGGCCGAAGGGAACGCATCCTCCCCCCCCCGCGCTTCTTTCCCCTGACCTTCCAGAGTGCAAAGAAACAGCCCTCCAGACCTATAGGCCTATCTGGACTGATTCAAAACCTCGGCTGGATTTGAGACGTCGAGGCCCTGGTCCAGGTGCTATTCTTTAGCCCTCGAGGCAGCTCTGGGTCCTTTCTCCCCCGTCCGCCCCGCACCGGGGTCGCCGTCCGAGTGTCAGGAGGGGAAAAAACACAGACACAATTAATCCTCGATCCCCAGAAAATATGGGAAAATATGGGAAGTGGGGGGGAAGACAGAAACCCAGGACATATGGGAAAATATGGGGCATATGTTTATTTGTGTGTATTTATTTGTGTGTCCCAGGGCCCCTTCAGAGCGGAGAGGCCGGGGCCCGCTCGAGCCTTGCTGGCGCCTGCTGGACTTTCTTCCTCGCTGGAGCGGTGCCCGCGTCTCGCCGTGGGGCTCGCGCGGCAGCCCGGCCCCAAGAGGGACAGACAGGGGACCAACCACGACGACGACGACGACGACGACGACGACGACGACGACGACGACGACGACGACGAGGACGAGGACGACGACGACGAGGACGACGACGACGACGACGACGACGACGACGACGACGACGACGACGACGACGACCACGACCATGACCACGACCACGACGACGACGACGACGACGACGACCACGACGACGACGACGACGACGACGACGACGATGACGACGACGACGACGACGACGACGAGCGAGCGAGAGCGAGAGCGAGAGCGAGAGCGAGAGCGAGAGCGAGAGCGAGAGCGAGGCGGCCCGCCGGACACCCTGCCTGGCGGTGGCCCCGAGTCGCCCCGCGCTGCTGCGGGCTGCCTCCGCCGCGCCTGCCGACGGGCAGCAGGCCCCTCTCGCCGCGTGCAGGCTCGGTGCGGGGAGGCTCGCTCTTTCGGGAGGGACAGAAGCACACAGACACAGTGGCTCGTCGACTCCCAGGAAAACGCGGGAAAATATGGGACGTGGGGGGGTAGGATGAAAACCCAGACAAAATATGGGAAAAGATGGGGAAGCCTTTTGTTTGTGTGCATTGGTTTGTGTGTTCCCAGGGCCCTTCAACTTCTGGGGGAATGTGGAGGGTGGCTGAAGCCCGCAGGGCAAGGCTTCCCCCCTCCGCCACCTGCCCTGCCCCCCGGGCGGTTGCGATCCTCCTCCTCCTCGCCCTCCTCGTCCGCTCGATCTCCCTCACCCTCCCCTTCCTCTCCCTCCCCTGTCGTGCAGGTTGCTGCAAGCTCGTTGCAGATGTGACTTGCTGGTCGTTGGCAGCCCTGCCTGCTCTCTCGACGCCTCCAATCCAATCCTTCCATTTTCCTCCCACTTTCCTCCCATTTCCTCCCTCCTCTTCCTCCTTCTCATCTTTCTTCTACCACTTCCTGTTTCACCGCCTCCTTCCCCTCCCCTTCCTCCCTCCCCTTCCTCCCTCTCTCCCCCCTCCCCCTCCCATTCTCCTCCTCTCCCGCCTCCCTCCCTTCCTTCCTTCCTCTCTCCCTCACCCTCTCTGACCCTCTCTCAGCCTCCTCGTCCTCCTCCTCCTCCTCCTCCTCCTCCTCCTCCTCCTCCTCCTCTGCCTCCCGCCCTCGCGCCCCCTCCTCGTCGAGGTCAAGATAGTCGACGTCCAGCAGCACCCGTCCGCGAACGTGCTGGCGGAGGCCCAGCCGCAGTGAAGCATCGCCCCCTATCAACAGAAAGCTACCAGAGAGCCACGAGATACCTTCAAGAGGCTCCAGGAAGAGGAGGAGGAGGAGAAGGAGGAGGAGGAGAAGGAGGAGGAGGAGGAGCAGGAGGAGGAGGATGAGTAGGATGAGGAGGAGTGGGCGGGAGGAGGAGGGGGCGAGGGATGGGGCGGGAGGAGGAGGCAGCGGGAGGAGAAGGAGGGAGAGGAGGATGAGGAGGAGGAGGAGAGGACGCGGAGTAGGAGGAGGATGAGGAGGAGGAGGTCGCGGAGGAGGATGTATATGAGGAGGGGTAGAGGGGGTGGAGGAGGAGGAGAAGAGGGAGGAGGAAGCGGAGGAGGAGAGGGAGGAGGAAGTAGGAAGAGGAGGAGGAGGAGGAGGAGGAGGAGGAGAGGGAGGAGGAGCATAAGAGGAAAAGCAGCAGGAAGAGGATGAGGAAAATGAGGACAACGACCATGCATAGGGCGAGGCGGAGGAGGAACGAGGACGACGACGAGGCCTGGAAGGAGGAGGAGGAGAGAGGAGGAGGAAGGGAGGAGGAGGAGGAGGAGGAAGGAGGAGGAGGAGGAGGAGGAGGAGGAGGAGGAGGAGGAGGAGGAGGAGGAGGAGTAGGACCAGCGCGTATACCCAAAGCGTATCAACGATGTTGCAATACCCCCCCAAGTTCCCTCACCCTGCAGTGATTTATTTTCAGTGTGGGAAGAGCCCCATTGGGAGACACCCGTTTGAGACTCCTCAACCGCGCCAAAACAGAATTCCTGGGACCTCAGCGCCGCGAGTCAATGCGAATGCTGCGCCTTGGCAATCGTAAGTCGTGCCAGAGCACCAAGCCTGGTACTTCAGCACCGCGAGCCAACGTGCCTACTGCGTCCTGACGGTCCTAAGCCGTGCCGGGACACCATTCCTGGGATTCCAACCAGGCGGGCCATTGCAATTGCTGCAATGTTTAAAAGCCACCGCTCGCGGCGCTACAGCGCGAGCCGCACTTTGAAAAGGGGCCGCCCTCCATCTTTGAAGCCTTTGGTTGCAAATTTTTGAGACACACGTGCGCGGCGCTGAAGCGAGACCCACACTCCCGAGCACGACCCACCCTTCATCCTTGAAGCGGCTGCAAACGTGTAAGACGAATGTGCGCGGCGGTAAAGCGACAGCCACTTTTTTTGAAAACGACCCGCCCTCCATGTGCGAATATGCTGACCAGCTCAAGTTTCGGGATCATACATGGTGAGGCGGTCTCGGGCGAAACGCCGAGCACGCCCTGCTGACACGTCTGTGGGTGCGACAGGGAGGGAGGAGATGGGAGGAGTTACTCACGAGGAAAGGGATCGAGGAAGAGGAATGGGGATGCGGACAGCCGAGTGAGGAGGGATGGACGGATCCAGGGAGCAAGGTGAGCATGGGAACGAGGATGCGGAGGGGAGGTGGGAGGGTCGGCGGGAGGGAGGGAGGGGGGGAGGCAGGGGAGAAGTTGGGTGTGAGGAGCTAGGAGGGAGGAGAGGACAGGTAAGGAGGAGGTAGACGCGGGGGGGGGGGGAAGAAGGAAGGAAGAGCGTTGAGAGAGGGAGGGAGGCATCTGGGGAGGAGGACCAGTGCAATCCCAGGCCGCATCAACCAGGTTGCAATCCATCCTTGCATCCTCCCTCCACGTTACCTCTTCACAGGCCTCTACCAGAATTGCATTCGTAGCGGGAAGTGCCCCATTGAAGGGTAACCGTTTAAGAACCTTCAATCGTGTCAGGACACAGTTCCTGGGACTTCGACGCCGCGAGCCAACGTGATTGCTGCGCCTGGACGATCCCAAACCGTGCCAGAACATCATTCCTGGGACTTCAATCATGCGACTCTTGAAGCTGTTGCAATCTTTCAGGCCAAGACACTCGGCGCTAAAGCGGCAGCCAGATTTTGAAACCTACCCGCTTTCCACCCCTGAAAATGTTGCAAACTTTTGAGCCACCTTTGGGGCACCACCGATGATGATTATGATGATGATGATGATGATGATGATGATGATGTTGATGTTGATGCTGATGATGATGATGATGATGCTGATGATGTTGATGCTGATGCTGCTGATGATGATGATGCTGATGATGCTGATGATTTCGATGGTGATGCTGATGCTGATGATGATGATGATGATGATGATGATGATGATGATGATTATGATGCTGCTGATGATGATGATGATGATGATGATGATGATGAGGATGACGATGCTGATACGGATGCTGATGCTGATGCTGATGATGCTGATGATGCTGCTGGTACTGATGCTGATGCTGCTGATGATGCTGATGGTGGTGGTGGTGGTGATGCTGATGATGGTGCTGATGATGATGATGGTGGTGGTGGTGGTGCGGAGGAGGAGGAGGAGGAGAAGAAGAGACAGGGACTAATTTGACGATGATGATATTGTCAAATATGATGAGGATGCTGACGATTATGCTGATGATGATGCTGTTGATGATGTTGATGATGAACATGATCATGCTGATGCTGCTGCTGCTTCTGCTGCTGATGGTGATGATGCTGCTAATAATGATTCTGCTGCTGCTGATGATGATGATGAGGAGGAGGAGGAGGTGCAGGAGCGGGAGGAGGAGGAGGAATAATAATATCAAGAACACTAACAAGAGTATTGAGACTATTAATACAACTAATAATAGTACTGCTAATAATAACCATGTGATTAACAATAGGCAGGCACAGCATGTGGTGAGGAAGAATACGAAGGACAACATATTAACAACATTAATATTATCAATCATGATATTACTCATACTATTAAGAAACAACTAAGAAAACGAACGCTAGTGATACTAAGAATAATCCGAATACGAAGAAGAAGACACATACGAAAATGAATAGTATCATTTATAAGAAGACACTGTGAATACTAATCAGCATAGTACTAACCATACTAAGCAAGTAATAGCAATCATATTATCAAACATGTAGTAATAACACGGCGAAAGCTAATCTGAATAGTACTACTCTTAGGCCTTTTAAAACAACAATACAAATAACACTAATAATGGCACTGCTACTAGTAATAATAATACGGCGAATAATACTACTACTACTACGAATAAGAATAATGATAGACTACTAATAAGACTAAGAAGAGGCATGATAATACGGAGACTGAACAACAATCATGACAGTCGTAACCATACTCATAATGAACTTTTATACTAAAGTATTTAATGATTCGGGTAACAATCGATGGTATAATAAGCATATAACATAACGAGTAATGATATAACTGATAATAATAGCAATGATAATAAGACTAAGGCGAACAAAAAGAGTAACAACAATATGAATAATACGAAGAAGACACATACTGCTAATAAGAAGACTATTACGAATACTCATACTAGTACTACGAAGAATAAGAAGGCTAATACCACAACTAAGAACACATAGCAGCGCTAATAGTATTACCAATAATAATACTATTAATATTAATCCGTAAGGGCTTCGCCCCCTGCCGCCGGCCCCCTCTCTCGGAGAATGGGCCATGGAAGAGCTAATTCATGAGGCTTTGGCGCTGTCGTGCAGCAGTATCGGAACTTCATGCGAGGCCGACTCGCAATCGGCAAAACCAACTGATCACAAGAGGGGTTACCACACAGGGCGATTGGTAAGACTTGTATGGTTACGAGCTTGGTTACCACACCTTTGGATTAAAGGGCCGAGCTGTCGTACTCGCAGTTTGGGTTACCACGCCTTGCGATGGATGTGCGTGAGGGGTGGCACCGAATTTCAGAAATGTGGCAAATCCCATGTGTTTTTGGACCCTGACCCCGCTGATCTGCGTGAGGGGTGGCACCGAATTTCAGAAATGTAGCAAATCCCTTGTGTTTTTGGACCCTGACCCCGCGGATCTGCGTGAGGGGTGGCACCGGATTTCAAAAATGTGGCGAATCTCATGTGTTTTTGGACCCTGACCCCGCGGATCTGCGTGATGGGGTGGCACCGAATTTCAGAAATGTGGCAAATCCCATGTGTTTTTGGACCCTGACCCCGCGGATCTGCGTGAGGGGTGGCACCGAATTTCAGAAATGTAGCAAATTCTTTGTGTTTTTGGACCCTGACCCCGCGGATCTGCGTGAGGGGTGGCACCGAATTCAAAAATGTGGCAAATCCCTTGTGTTTTTCCCAACCATCCTGTGGTGTTGGGTCCTCGTTTTGAAGAGACGGTGCCCCGCGTTCTCCTTCCTTCCTTCCTTCCTTCCTTCCTTCCTCCCGCTGCCTCCTCCCCACTCCCATCATCATCATCATCATCAACACCCAATTCGGCACACCCCTCACACGTTTCGTGGCTCCATAGGGAGCTCCACCGAAGGCCCCAGTGGCCGCGGCCGCATGCGTCACCCACACCCATTCCGGCACACCCCTCACACGTTCGTGGCTACATAGGGGCTCCGCCGAGCCCCAGTGCCCGCGGCCGCATGCGTCCCCCACACCCATTTCGGCACACCCCTCACACGTTTCGTGGCTCCATAGGGAGCTCCACCGAAGGCCCCAGTGCCCGCGGCCGCATGCGTCCCCACACCCATTTCGGCACACCCCTCACACGTTTCGTGGCTCCATAGGGAGCTCCACCGAAGGCCCCAGTGCCCGCGCCCGCATGCGTCACCCACACCCATTTCGGACACCCCTCACACGTTTCGTGGCTCCATAGGAAGCTCCACCGAAGGCCCCAGTGCCCGCGCCCGCATGCGTCACCCACACCATCGGACACCCCTCACACGTTCGGGCTCCATAAGGGAGCTTCCACGAAGGCCCAGTGCCCGCGGTCCGCATGCGTCCCCCACAACCATTCCGACAAAACCATCACAAGTTTCGTGGTCCACAATGCGGTACTCGCCGAAGGCCCCAATGCCAGCGCCCGCATGCGTCACCCACACCCATTTCGGCACACCCCTCACACGTTTCGTGGCTCCATAGGGAGCTCCACCGAAGGCCCCAGTGCCCGCGCCCGCATGCGTCACCCACACCCATTTCGGCACACCCCTCACACGTTTCGTGGCTCCATAGGGAGCTACACCGAAGGCCCCAGTGCCCGCGCCCGCATGCGTCACCCACACCCATTTCGGCACACCCCTCACACGCTTCGTGGCTCCATAGGGAGCTCCACCGAAGGAACAGTGCCCCCGCCCGCGGGGCCGCATGCTTCCCCCACAACCATTGCGGCACACCCTCACACGTTTCGTGGACCCATGGGAGCTCCACGAAGGCCCAGTGCCGCGGCCGAATCTATATCCAACACCATTCGGCATCCACTCAGGGGAGGAAGATGCCGCCATAGGGAGCTCCACCGAAGGCCCCAGTGCCCGCGCCCGCATGCGTCACCCACACCCATTTCGGCACACCGCTCACACGTTTCGTGGCTCCATAGGGAGCTCCACCGAAGGCCCCAGTGCCCGCGCCCGCATGCGTCACCCACACCCATTTCGGCACACCCCTCACACGTTTCGTGGCTCCATAGGGAGCTCCACCGAAGGCCCCAGTGCCCGCGGCCGCATGCGTCCCCCACGCCCATTTCGGCACACCCCTCACACGTTTCGTGGCTCCATAGGGAGCTCCACCGAAGGCCCCAGTGCCCGCGGCCGCATGCGTCCCCCACACCCATGTCGGCACACCCCTCACACGTTTCGTGGCTCCATAGGGAGCTCCACCGAAGGCCCCAGTGCCCGCGGCCGCATGCGTCCCCCACACCATTTCGGCACACCCCTCACACGTTTCGTGGCTCCATAGGGAGCTCCACCGAAGGCCCCAGTGCCCGCGGCCGCATGCGTCCCCCACACCCATTTCGGCACACCCCTCACACGTTTCGTGGCTCCATAGGGAGCTCCACCGAAGGCCCCAGTGGCCGCGGCCGCATGCGTCACCCACAACCATTTCGGCACACCCCTCACACGTTTCGTGGCTCCATAGGGAGCTCCACCGAAGGCCTCAGTGCCGCCGCCCGCATGCGTCACCACCACCCATTTCGGCACACACCCCGCATTTCTCGCACGGCAGGGTCATCACCATGGTGGCGTGCCAGGGGCGCACCTTGCGCGAAGGCGACGGGGCGGGGGAACGGCGCTCCGGGGGCGGCCAGACCTCCGGGGCGCGAGCAGTCCGCGGCCAGACCATCTCTCGGTCCTGTGGACTCTCGCCCTGGGCCGTCGGCTGCCCGGCGCGCTGCTCCCTCGGTCGACGTCGCCCAGGCGTGATACTGGATTGCGGCCGCCACGAGGTAGGGAACGGCAAGAAGGAGGACGACGACTGGTGGCTGGAGCTCTACGTGCTGCTCTCGCGCGCCACGCGCCACGAGGACCTCCTGCTCACGCGGGCGCCGCGCATCGAGTTCTTCCTGGCAGGGCCGCCGCAGGGCTTGCGGAAGCAGCTGGAGCAGTTTGCGGCGCGCACGAGGCGGTGCAGGAGGGAAGCGACGGCCCTCGCCAGGGAGCTCGGCTTCACCGAGTTCATCCGCGAGGCCTGACCTGAGGAGCGTCTCCCCCGAGCCGCGCCTTCTCTCGACTGCCCGACTAATTGTTTGGCCTCGCGCCGCGGACGACCCGCGCGCGTCGCTGGGACCCTCTCGGGGCGACCAGCGCGCGTCGCGGGAACTCCGCGCTGCGGGGGGCCCGGCGCCTCGCTCGCCCGTCGTCGCTCTGCCCAGCGGTCAGAGATTTGCCCGCCATCAGCCAGCCAGTTAGCTAGTCAGCTCTCTCTGCTTCGCGCAGCGGACGACACGCGCGCGTCGCTGGGACCCCGCCCGGGGCGACCAGCGCGCGTCGCGGGGACTCCGCGCTGCGCTGCGCCCGCAGCCTTGGATTTTGGAGCGCGCGGGCAAAGAGGAAAGAAAAGAAGAGCCGAAAGCGGGCGCGATCCTCGCAAGAGGCGTGCCGACATGGGCGTCGCGACGTGCGGACGCTGCCGTCGGGGTTCCCGCGGAAGCTGCCTGCGGCGGCCACGCCCCGTGTCACGTGTGTTCGGACAGGCATGCTCGACACTTACACTAGGCGGTTCCATGATCGCATTCATGCTAATATATTCACTCGCGCGCAGACCCATTCATACTCAGATCCCCTCGCGCTCTGACTCACCCGCGTTCTTTCTCTCGTAATCAGATCTATCGTATTCCTTTGCGTTGTGTACCCCGCCACATTTCGGCACACCCCTCATGCGGTTCGTGGCCCCATAGGGAGCGCCACCGAAGAAGATACTCACAATTGCGATACTCACAACTGCATATGGTTGGGTCCTTCGCCAGGATATTCCCCACATTCTAAGTGGGGTTCTGATTTTCTCTACACCCGCGTCACACCCGCGTTTCCACCTCACCTCCTCCTTCTCGCTCGTACACACACCACACCAACCACACCACATCGCACCACACCACACCACGCCACACCACACCACACCACACCACACCACACCACACAACACAACACCACCCGTGTGTGGCACTTTCTCGTCACTACAGGGGGTGCGCAGGGGGTGGTCCCTGAGCTCGGCTGCGGGTGCGCAGGGGGGGGGGTCTCTGAGCGCGGCCGCTATCCGCGACGGTCGTCCAGGCACAGCAGGCGTGGCATTTTCTCGACACCATGGGGGATGCGCAGGGGGTGGTCCCTGAGCGCGGCCGCTATCCGTGACGGTCGTCCCAGGCACAGCAGGCGTGGCACTTTTCTCGACACCATAGGGGGTGCGCAGGGGGTCGGTCCCTGAGCGCGGCAGCTATGCCGTGACCGTTCGTCCAGGAACAGCAGGCGTTGCAATTTTCTCGACACCATAGGGGGTGCGCAGGGGGTGGTTCCCTCGAGCGCGGCCGCTATCCGTGACGTCGCCAGGCACGCAGGCGTGGAACTTTCTCGAAACTGGGGGTGCGCAGGGGGTGGTTTCTCACCGCGGTCTCTATGCGCCCCGGTCGTCCAGGCACAGCAGGCGTGGCACTTTCTCGACACCATGGGGGATGCGCAGGGGGTGGTCCCTGAGCGCGGCCGCTATCCGTGACGGTCGTCCAGGCACAGCAGGCGTGGCACTTTCTCGACACCATAGGGGGTGCGCAGGGGGTGGTCCCTGAGCGCGGCCGCTATCCGTGACGGTCGTCCAGGCACAGCAGGCGTGGCACTTTCTCGACACCATCGGGGGTGCGCAGGGGGTGGTCCCTGAGCGCGGCCGCTATCCGTGACGGTCGTCCAGGCACAGCAGGCGTGGCACTTTCTCGACACCATGGGGGGTGCGCAGGGGGTGGTCCCTGAGCGCGGCCGCTATCCGTGACGGTCGTCCAGGCACAGCAGGCGGGCACTTTCTCGACCGAACCTAGGGGGTGCGCAGGGGGGGTGGTCCCTGAGCGCTGGCCGCTATCCGTGACGGTCGTCCAGGCACAGCAGGCGTTGGCACGTTCTCGACACATTGGGGGATGCGCAGGGGGTGGTCCCTGAGCGCGGCCCGCTATCCGTGACGGTCGTCCAGTCTCACCGCGGTCTCCGTGGCACTTTCTCGACACATAGAGGGTGCGCAGGGGGTCGGTCCATGAGCGCGGCCGCTATCCAGTGACGGTCGTTCCAGCACAGCCGGCGGGCCACTTCTCGACACCATAGGGGTGCGCAGGGGGGTGGTCCCTGAGCGCGGCCGCATCCGTACGGTCGTCCCAGGCACAGCAGGCGTGGCCGCTAGGAGCACGGCGGAGCGCTATCCGCCCCGGGGTCGGAAAACGTGGCAGGCGTGACACTTTCTCGGCGCCTCAAGGGAGTGCGCAAGTGTTTGGTATACAAACACAAGAATATAAAAACAGTATGTGGGGTTCCTCGGTAGCATAATTTAGCATATGCGTTTTGTCGGCTTTCACGGCGTTGACGACGGCCCAAGAGGCCCCCAAGACCGCCCTAAGACAGCCCAAGAGGCTCCCAAGAGGCCCCCAGAACGGCCCAAGAGGGCGCCAAGACGGCCCAAGAGGCGCCCAAGACGGCCCTAGAGGGCGCCAAGACGGCCCCAAGAGGGGGACCACGAACGGAAAAGTCTAGCCTTTCGCCCCAAGACGCTCCCAGGAGGCCCCCAGAGCCCCCCAAGAAGCCCCAAGAGGCGCCCCAAGAGGCCACCGGAAGGCGATTTTCTAAGGGGAAAGGTACATTTTTAGCATACAAGGCTTTTCTGCTTTCACTGCGTTGAAGACGCTCCAAGAGGCCCCCAAGACCGCCCCAGGAGGCCCCCAAGAGGCCCCCAAGAGGCCCCCAAAACGGCCCAAGAGGGCCCCAAGATGGCCCAAGAGGCGCCCAAGACGGCCCAAGAGGGCCCCAAGACGGCCCCAAGAGGGGGACCACGTACCGACAAGTCGAGCCTTTCGCCCCAAGAAGCTCCCAGGAGGCCCCCAGAGCCCCCCAAGAAGCCCCAAGAGGCCCCCAAGAGGCCTCCAAAAGAGCCCGACAAGAGCCCCAATAGGACTTCCAAGAAGGCCCAGAGACGCCAAACAGAGAGCGATCGGTCACGCAAGAAGCTCTTCACACCAAGGCTCCCAAGAGCGAACGGTGACGTACAATAGCTGATAAGACCAAGGCTCCCAGCAGAGACCGGTGACGTAACAAGTTCCTGACACCAAGGCCCAGCCAAGGCTCAGGAACGGGCGGCAACGCAACCATCTCTGAACACCAAGGCTCCCACGAGCGAGGGGTGACGTAACAAGCTCTCAACGCCAAGGCTCCCGGTACGAACGGTGGTGTGAGTATTTTCGGTTTCTGTTGCTGCAGCGCTCTTTCCGTTTCTGTGCCGGGCCAGGTCTAATGGCTTTCCAGGGGCCCAAAACATTTCAAGTTGCGCCCCATACGGCCCAAGATTCGCCCAAGAGGCCGCAAAAGACGGCCCAAGCGGGGGGCTCCAAGATGGCCCAACGTGCCCCAAGAAAGCCCAGGACCGCCTAAGGGCGTTCCAAGATGGCTTCAGATGGCCTCGAGACGGCCCAGGAGGGCCCCAAGAGGGCCTAAGAGGGCTTCCATGAGGACCCCCAAAAAGGCCTGAGGAGGCCAACAACATTGATTGTCCTTAGATGTTTCTATAGTTTTTCGATTCTCGCCTTTTTGGGCCAAGAACCGCTCAGGACGGCCCAAGAGGCACCAATGATCGTCCCAAGACGGCCCCAGGAGGGCTCCAAGGCAGCCCAAGAGGGCCCCAACACGGGCCAAGAGGACTCTTCCGTAGCCATTTTGGCCCAAGATGTTTGCTCAAGCCA
>CAUYUJ010002455.1:0-62500 GCA_963575745.1 Prorocentrum cordatum
GCAGCAGTTCGCGCGAGTTGGCCTTGGACGGCCTGGTGGCGTTAACCAGGCAGTTAACCTTAAAGGTGTCGCCATCCATGAGCTGCCACAGGTGCCGCTCGGTGACGCTCTTCAGGACATTGGCGTCCCAGCCGCTGGAGGCTGCAGCCCCCAACTGAAGAGCGTTCGCAAAGCGCTTGCTGGTCTTGTGCTTGCGCTCCAAAACCCAGCACGACGGCAGCGCCACATGGCCCCAACGCCTCACGTAGTTGGCGAAGTGGTGCAGGTAATGGAACTTCTGCGCCATCGTTTCCTTGCCAAAGACGCTGCTGTACGACAGCAAAAACATGTTAACCGCAGCCTGCAGCTTATCCGCGTCTGCCTGACGCCTGGATACTCGTAGGATTTCTTCCACAACGATCGTGTGCGCCTCGAACACTGCGCAAGCAGATCGGACTGCAGGCGCTGCAGCGTCGCTAGCCACCTCCCCGAAGAAACACGTCAATCCGCCCGCGCGAACGCATGTCCGAACAAGAGGGGTGCAGTACATATCCTACTGAAATTCACGTGCGCTGCAGCGCATGTATTATTGGTCTGGCGGGGGCGCGAAGCATGCAATGATACTTGCATGGTTGTGAGCCCCTCGCTGGCGGTACACTTGAAATGCTTGCTGTCAACGTGGGACCCCGCGCGCTTATCGCCGAAGATCGCGCACGTGTCGGGGGGGATGGAGTGGCACCCTGGAAACGACCAGTCCTGGAAATATGCGTCTGCGCGCGCCCAGTAACCCTTCAACCTTCGAAACATTTGGAACACCAGAATGTTATATGTACCGTTGACGAAAATACAATGCATCCAATCAAACATGACTGTCTCGAGCGGCTTGAGTTTCCGAACCCGCTCAGGCAAATGGGGGTCCCAGTTCCAGCCAAGTCGGCGCTCCAACTCCTGGGACTCGCCCTTGTTCGCGATGTTGACCCCTTCGATCAATCTGTTGCAGATGGCATCGAGCAACGGCGCCGTCATCGGCTGCAGCCGCGACGCATCTGGTTCCGAGTGGTGAACAGCGACACCCGTCGCATCAGAAGCAACTATATCCCGAACTTCGCCCTTCAAGAACACGTTGCGGCACGTAAAACATGGTTTGATTCCTGACGAACCTTTCATTCCGATCAAGCGGTGTATTGCATCCTCGGCCGCGATCCGACAGAGCCGCTGCAGCGACGCAAGAAGGCGTAATGGATATATACATGTGCACATGTATGCTAAGTAATCTTGGGTGCTATGCGGCGACCGCTGCAGCGGCTGAATGTAAATTCCGAGGTCCATCTGGATGAGCTCCGTCGCGCCGTCGGGGCGCAGCCGCAAGCTGATGCCTGCGCTGAAGTTGTGCCCCTGATCAGGCCAGAACTGCGCGAGGATTGCGTCCAGTAGCATCGTCAGTCCGTGCGGCTGGATGTCGTTCGCGGTCTTGGCCCGCATCGTCGCGAGCTGGAACCACGCATCCTGCGAACAAATCGCAGCACAACTGGCGCTGCAGCGCCTCTCTCTCTCTCTATCTCTCTCTCTCTCTCTCTCTCTCTCTCTATCTCTCTCTACCCCTCTCCCCCCCCCCGCATATATCGTTGCTGCAGCAACGCTATCGCGAAAGTCCTCCGACGAAAGCGCCTGCGGGCCGAATTCCGCGATCGTCCAGTAGATGCCCCTGGACTTGCGGTTCTGCACGTGCGCCAGCGCGTTGCCAGCGCCTATTTCATCGCCGTAAATGATGATGTGCCACGGGCGTGGCAGCTCCAGCGCCCGCTGCCACAGAGGCTGCATCGCGGGGAGGGCGCTGCAATACCACAGCATTGCTGCTGGACTGCAGATCCCCACCGTGTGCTGCCCGACTACCATGTTCTGGTGGAGCTTGCCGCACGGCGTGTTCTCACCGACCATGAGCTCCCGAGCGTCTCTGATATCCTGGCGTCGGGATCCCAATTCGGGGGTTCCGTCTCGCTTAACGGACGCCAGGAATTGCGCCATCGCATTACTATGCATGAATGGCAGTTCCGCGCGAAGGCGGGACAGCCGCCGCAGCTTCGCTGGGCGGTCGTCCTCTGCCGCCATCGCGCGCGTTCCCGAGGCAAGCTTGCCTCCGTCGCTGCGCGCGCGCGGAGGGGTCCCTCCGCTAGGGGCCACGGCGACTACGGATGGAAATGAGGCTGCACCGCGTGGAGAGCAACCAAATGCGCGCTGCAGCGCTAACTGCCAAGCAACAGTCTGGGAGCACATGGCGCTACAGCGCCGCTAACGTTCAATGATGACAATCTGACGCGCTGCAGCGCGAACGTCCTCCTCCTCCTCCATCCTGCTCGCCATGCCCCTCGCCCTCCTCCTCTTCCTCCCCCTCCTATACCTCCTCCTCATCCTCTTCCTCCCCCTCCTCCTCCCCCCCCTCCTCCTCCGCCTCATGCGCCCCCTCATCCTCCCCATCCTCCTCCTCAACCTACCCATCCTCCTCATCATCCGTCTCCCGTCCCTTCATCCTCCCCGTCACCATCACCTTCATCGCCAACAGCATCAATATCACTCGCCCTCATCATCCGCCACATCACCATCCAACGAGAAACTGCAAGCGAAACTGCGCTGCAGCGCAACACATTAACACATCATGATCCGCGCGCAAACTTTCAACCGTGGTCCACGGAGAAGCGCTGCAGCGCAACTCAAACAACACGCTCAACCACGCTCCCTCCAGCCTTTACCAATCAATCGAACCAGCGTGCTTCAGCAGGCGGTCGCCGAGGCCGACCTCACTCAGGTCACCTTCATCTTCTTGGCGTTTCGCAGCGAGGCCAACGCCTCGTTGAGTTTCTGGTTGGCCACGTCCGAAGCGGCGATGTCCATCTGACCCCGACCCTGCTACTCATACTCCTCATCCTCCCACATCATCGCCTTCCACCTCCTCCTGATCATCCCCCCTGCCGTCCTTCCCCCCCGCTGCAGCGGGGGAGTAGCCTGCCACACTCATGAACCCCACCGTCCTCCTTCTCATCCGCCTCCTCATCCACCTGCAGCTCCGCGGTGCGGATCTGCACCTGCTTCTCCGCTTTCCTGGCGTTCTTCCGCGCCTCCTTCCCCTCTGCTGTAGCAGTCGCCGTCGCTCTCGCGCGGGCCTCGCGCAACTCGTCGCGACGGTCGGCGCGCGCTTGCGCTTCGAACGGCTTGTCGCAGCGGCGCGCCGCCATTGCGAGCCCAGTGAGGAGGCGGGGGAGGTCCGTTGCCAGCACCCGCTGCAGCGAACGATGGCGGCTGCGACGCGCGAGCCAAGTGAGGAGGAGGAGGGGGAGGAGGAGGGGGGGGAGGGCATGCCATCGGCAACGCGCAACATGAGCGAATCACAGCGCTGGAGCGCGTGACTTGGCAACAACCATGCGGGAGACAACGCTCGACATCACGAATGATGGCGCTGCAGCGCGTATCGACGAGAAACGACTGGCACTCAAGACGAGCACGTCACGCAAAAACATGGACACCGCGGCTGCAACTGCACACTCACAAACGCGCCAACGCTACAACGGCACCACAAGTCTGACAGGCGCTGCAGCGCTGCATCGGAACACAACAGCACGCAATATCTACGCCACCATCCAGGAAAGCGAGCGCTGCAGCGCTGCATCGTGATCATGATGGCGATGCAAACGTTGAACACAAAGGCGCCAGCGCTGCAGCGCCCGCATCCAAGAGAACCCGTCAACATATTTGACTTTCATCCTCCTCGTCGTCCGTGCGAGCCGCGCGACCGCCAGGCAAGACCATCGCCACTACCGTTCATATCATCGGCCAGCGTTCCATCCAACCTCGCACTAATCCCCACCATCCTCCCCATTCCTTCTCCTCCACATGCTCATCCTCCTCATCATCCTACCCATCCTCCTCCTCGCCCTCATAATCCTCATCCTCACCTTCATATGCCGACAGTGCCCGTTGCGCGCTCACGGCTTGCCGCGACGGCCAGTGAAGTTCGGGTCGCGGCACGTGCCGCAGCCATTCGGCAGGTAGCGGCATTTGCTGCACCCGAGTGCCATTTGGCCCCGTTTGGCTGCCGCCTTGCCCTTGGGCTTGGCCTTGGCATTGGCTTTGGCCTTCCCTTTGCCCTTGGCCTTCGGTTTGGCCGTGCCCTTGGCCGCCGTCTTGCCCTTGACAGCGCCTGTCTTGCTCTTGCCCTTGATCGCGCTCTTGCCCTTGCCCTTCTTGCCCTTGCCCTTGCCCTTGCCCTTTGCGAGGCAGCTCGCCTTTCGCGCTGCCCGCAGCCAAGGTCTCGATCGCCTGCAGCACAGCATCCTCGTCTCCGCCTGCTGCTGCAGCAGCATCTTCGTTTGGCGGCGTTGGCGCTGCTGCAGCAGCATCTGGCGCCGCCGCTGACAATGCTGGCCCAGCTGGCGAATCGCCAATCGCGGGGGGACTCGCGGGGGGGCTCGCCGTGGGCGCCGCAGGGCGGCGCGGGAAGAGCTGCAGCTGCAGCTCGTTGGGCGGCGATGGCGGTGGCGCAAACGCTGCCAGCATTTGCTGCATCACGGCCATCGCGTCCATGGGTTGCATTGGCGCTGCAGGCGGCACGGAGGGTGACCCCGATGGTGTCCATGGCACAATGGCAGTGCTCGGCTGATGCGGTGGGGCGGCA
Source organism: Prorocentrum cordatum (assembly GCA_963575745.1). Lineage (NCBI taxonomy): Eukaryota > Dinophyceae > Prorocentrales > Prorocentraceae > Prorocentrum > Prorocentrum cordatum. Next base: position 4,646 of record CAUYUJ010002455.1, read on the forward strand.
GCCCGCAAGCCCTTGTTGGTCAGCCTGAGAGGCACGCGGGCCTTGATGGCGTTGAGACCCGCAGGCCGCTTCAGCGGCGCACGCGTAGCATGAAACCTATCATGCTCTATGCGAGGTGGACCTAAAGGACCGAGCTCACCGAAGCACCCAAGACATCCAGAACAATCAGCGCTGCAGCGCATGACGGGGTGGCAGCAGCCTCGTAGATGCGATGCCACGTTGGCGAGGTCGCGCGTCACATCGATCGGCGGGTCCGCATCGGTGTACGCCGCGTCGAAGATGTGCTGAGGGAGCTGCCGAGGATCTGCTGGGAAATTCCAAGTCACTGTCGCCGCTTGCCCCGTCGCGCCCCTGCGGCTCGCCAAGAACTGACCCTGTAAAGGGCGACTCGTCGGGAAACCCTAACGCTGACGCGCCGCGTCGCATTGGCTGCAGTCAGTGCGATATGATGCGTCTGCGTTAGGCGTTCCCGCCGAATCCCAAACCTTCATCTCCGTCACGATCCCGTAGAGCTGCCCAGGGTTTGCGTCTGGAAGATGGGCGCATGCCATCAACGCCGCCAACTCTTTCAGCGTGTTCTCGCTCGGAACCGTCAAGCCGATGGCACCGCAACGTTTGATCAACGCGCGCACCTTCGCGACGATGCTCTGGCTGGGGTCGCGAAATAAACCCCAGTCCTGCATGGTAAAGTCCACCAGCCTACGAATCGACGCAGGCATGCTGCAGCATGCTAACATAAGTACATTTGAAAAATGAACATGGTAACATACATAAAGTACAGAACAAACAATTAAACCATACATGTGAATAACACTTCGGCGGTCCGATGTGCAAAGCACGATGGATAGCACCGCCCTGACGCGAGCGTCTGCACGCGCATCTGGAGCGTGGGCGTCGCCGTGCCCACGCGCGCGGCCAGCACGGCGCTGAGGCGCGCCTTGTGGCTGTCCGCGAAGCCCGACGCGGTGATTCGATTCTGCAGGGTAGCTGCTTGGGCAGCCCCGATCGTCCCCAAGTTGTGAAGCTGCAGCTGCACGCTCATGGACAAGGCGGACTGGCTCTGCGCCATCGCGTCGGCGGCGATGACGCCGATCTGCGATGCGAAGAAGGCGTCGCAGCTGTCCAGGTTATCCAGGATGTGGTTGATGGGTGTGGCCGCAGCCGCGGCAGACATGATGCCCTCCGCGAGGGCGAGGGGGTGCGCGGACGCTCCGAGGGGAAGCGCGAGGGAGGGCCTCCCACACTGCGAGAGCTGAAGCACTCGGCTGCTGAGGTGGAAGAGAGGCCACAACAGTACAGATGCGCTGCAGCGCAACGATCGCATGCAATTAAGGAACACACGTGAGCGCTGCAGCGCTCAGCAGAAATCATCGTCACAAAGTAACATGAAGCGCTGCAGCGCTATGCATGCGCACCATGATGGAACGCATGGTAGTGGGCAATAGGGAGAGAGATATAGAGTGATGGAAAGGAGAGGAGGGAGATAATGAGGGACACGGGGGGGGGGGGGGGCGGGGGGAGATGCGAGGAGACACGGGAGGGAAGGACACGAGCGCGGGCGGGCGGGCGGGCAGGACACGGGGGGGGATGCATGATCATTTGAGGAACACGGAAGGGACGGTGCGAAAGACACGGAGGGGTGGGAGGGACATGGGAGAAACACGGGGGGGGGCACGGAAGAGACACGGGAGGGACACGGGAGTTCGGGGGCGAGCGGGCGGACGGACGCGGAAGCGGTGCGGAGGGACACGGGCGGGAGCGCACGGAAGGCATGTGGAGACACGGAAGGGGCACGGGAGAGACGCGGGAGAGACACGGGAGACGGATAGGTATACACGGGAGCTCGGGAGCGGGCGGGCGGGCAGACACAGGAGGGACACGGAAGGTGTCCGAGGAGGGCGCGGGACGGATTCAGGAGATGCGCGAAGTGTGATCAGGAGCAATACCGAAGCGATCTGGGAGCCTCGAAGGCAGCTGGGACATCGACAGAGGCGTGTCTGTTCAATAGAGGGGGCTATTGAACAGACACGGGCGTGGCTGTTCAATAGAGGGGGCTATTGAACATGGCATGTTCAATAGAGGGGGCTATTGAACAGACACGGGCGTGGCTGTTCAATAGAGGGGGCTATTGAACAGACACGCCGCTGTCAGACAGCATCACCTCTGCAGAGGGGCACCGACGCTCTCAGATCGCTTCACCCGAAGCTCCCGTTCGACCTCAGATCAGCCATCCTGATGCCAACATCCAGCACTCCAGCCCACCCCAACGCCCACCCACGCAGTCCCAGAACACTGTCCACACTGCTGATTTCGAGGTGGGAGTGAAACTAAGAGAGGCGCGAAGTACATCACGCGGCGCTGCTGCAGCAGCGTCGCGACGAGGTTGACGATGCCGACACCGCTGCCAACTGCAAAGATTTACGCTCACGGCTCTGCTGCAGCAGCGTCGCGATGGCTCGAGACTGCTGAGGGCAAGGCTGATGGGGGCTGGTGAGGCTGCCAGGAGGCCATGGGGGGAGCTACTCGGCGGCGCAACGAACTGTGCTGAAGGGGAGCAGGGAGAGTGGCGAAGGGCGATGCGATGCGAGACTGTTTGCCATCTGAAGTGCCCCAGGACCCCCCCAAGTGCCCCCAAACTTTCCTGGCCAATCCAAGGCCGACCCCTGGCACATCAGTCCATGCAAAAAAAATGTCAGCGGATCAGGATGTGAACGTCGACGATGGCAGATAGATGCGATGAGGATATCGGAGCGCCTTTCTGGGCGACAGCGCGGGCGCACCACGCGATCTGGCGCACGAAATATAACCTGGCCTAAAACACATGCATGCGTCGGCAGGCTATGCCCGCGAACTGATCCAATCCACCCCCCCATTGCTCCCATTGATCTTACATGTTGGGTTGCTACAGCATGTATCCTATCACTATGCGTTCGTTGTCCCCCTCGCTCACGGGAGAGTGGATACCCGCTGCAGCGGGCATCCTGTCTACCGTCTCTCTCCAATGTGTCTTCACTCCACCCCCGCGCTGCGTCTCCATCGCCCCCCTCGCATTCCCTATGTATATCACGTCTCCCCCCTGTCTACCTCTACTATAGTCCCCCCTCTCCCCCTGTCTACCTCTACTGAGTTACCGTCCCATTCCGTCGCCCATGTAGTGGAATGCTCCGCGGCGGCCCCCCATGCCCCGCGGTGGCGCGCCGCGGCTCTCATGTGGGCGCTGCAGCGCCGAGGGCGTCTCCGCCTCCGCGGCCTCCGCCTCCGCCGCCGAGCGCCTCCGCCTCCGCGGCCTCATCCGCGGCCTCCTCCCTCCTCATGAGGCGCCCCTCGGCGCCTGCGCCTCCTCGGCGGCCTCCTCGCCGACGCCGCCGCCCTGGCCGACCCAGACCTCTGCTGGGCCAGCGTAGTACTCCTCGGCCAGGGCGGCGGCGTCGGCGTACTCGCCCGCCAGCAGCAGCTCGCAGAGCTGCTGCGCCCTGTTGAACCAGCCGCCCCGCCGCCCTTGCCCTTGCCCTTGCCCTTGGACAAGTTTGCCGCCCTTGCTCTTGTCCTTGCCCTTGCCCTTGCAAGGTGGGCCGCCGCCGTCCTTGTCCTTGTCCTTGCCCTTGCCCTTGCAAGGTGGGCCGCCGACGTCCTTGTCCTTGTCCTTGCCCTTGCCCTTTCTGCAAGGTGGGCCGCCGACGTCCTTGTCCTTGTCCTTGCCCTTGCCCAAGGCGCAAGGTGGGCCGCCGACGTTGTCCTTGTCCTTGTCCTTGCCCTTGCCCAAGGCGCGGCCGACGCTGCCATGCGGGGCGGCGCGCGACGGCCGCGGCCGCGCCTTGGCCGCGGCCGCGGCCGCGAGCAGCGCGCCTGGCGGCGGCGCCGCAGGCGGCGTCGGCCGCATGCGGCCGACGCCGCCGTCGTCGCTGTCGAACTCCTCGAAGTCCTCGTCGTAGCTGTCGAACTCCTCGAGCGACGCCATCGCTGCAGCGAGGCTGCAGCTCGCCAAGCTGCATGATGGGCTTGGTTTCCACCACCAGTACCATAAGTTGGAGGGAGAGGTCCTCCTCCTCCTCTTCTTTCTCCTCCTCCTTCTCCAACATATGGTATAGTGGTGGTGGAAACCAGTCCCGTCACTGCAGCTGAAGCTGCACTCGGGCGCGCGGGCGCGCGACGCTGCAGCGCGCGAAGCTGCAGCTGCAGCTGCACGGAACAAAAACAGCGGCGGTGCCAACGACGAATACAATGGCGACGACGCTGACGACGATGGACCCCTGCTAACCAATCGACTGACCCCCCAAAGTAACATCACCCCGCAAAGTAACATCACCCCCAACTGAACCTCCGAAGGCCAACGACTGGATTGACCTCCCCAGGGCTGCCCCCTCAGGATAGGGGGAGGAGGGGGAGGCGGATGAGGGGGGGGAGGAGGATTGGAGGGAGAGGAGGAGGGGGGGAGGAGGGGGGGCAGGAGGCGGAGGAGGAGGAGGAGGAGGAGGACACTGATGAGGAGGAGAAGAAGGAGAGGGAGGAGGAGGAGAAGGAGGAGGAGAAGGAGGAGTAGGAGAATGAGAGGGAGGATGAGGCGGAGGAGGAGGAGGAGGAGGGGGAGGAGAGGGAGTATGCGGAGGCAGGAATAGGCAGAAGGATCGGGGGGGCGGGGCATGGGTGCCAACTGGTTGTCTTCCTCCTCCTCCTCCTCGTCATGCTCCTCGTCCTCGGCCTCCTTCTCCCCCCCCTCCTCCTCCTCATCATCATCATCCTGATCCCCCTTCCCCTGCTCCGAGGTGCTGGCAGCGAGCGGTGGGAACCTGTGGACATGAGGGCGTTCCAGAACGTCGTCCTCGATGTCGTCGTCCTCCTGATCACCCTCCCCCTCCTCATCATCATCCTCCCTCCACCTTCTTCTCCTGCATGCACTGCTCTGAATTACGTCGTCTTTAACGCCGTCGTCGTTGTCTCTGTCGCCGTCGCCGCCGTCGCGATGCTGTATCCGACTGAAACAGTGGTGCTGCAGCACTGACCGCGCGCGCGCCGCGCGCCCGTCACTTCCGCGGCTTCTTCGCGACGTGGTATTGGACTGCCAGCGCAAACGCTGCCTCGCGGTCCCCGCGCTGAAGCGCTTCCCGAATCATGTCGCACACAAGCTTCCACATGCCAACCTTGGTATCAGCATCGCGCTTGCGCGCGGCTGCAGCCGCGCGCGGGGCTGGCACATCACTGGCGGCTGCAGCCGCGGTCCTCGTCGACGTCGGAGGCGGTGGTGGCGGCGGCGGCGGCGGAGGAGGGGGAGTAGCCGCATACGTCGCATCCGATGCAGCGGACTTCGCCTTCGGCGGCGGCGCTGGCTCCGAGGGAAGCCGCCATGGCGGCGTCGCCGCACTCATGTTGGCAGCCATTGATGTTCTGATCACAGGTGGCTGCGAACCACATGCAATAACATAAAGCGAACATGCGGGCTGCAAGCGCGATCGAAGCGCTACATCAACACGCCAGATACACAAAATGTAAGTCAGCGCTGCAGCGTGACGCAAAAATCTGATATCGGCACGCCAGACACCCGAACGTAAATCAGCGCTGCAGCACGATGGACTCCAAACACACGAAACGTAAGTCAGCGCTGCAGCGCCGTGAGGTCACACATCGACGGCGGCAACACGTGAGAGGCACACTTGATCGTAGTGTCGTCGTGCTGCAGCACGCTTGATCATACCAACGATTCGCAATGACACCAACAGTAGCGAACATTGGGGGGATCCACCAACAATCCGCAATTATTATCCCAATCCTCCTCTTCCTTCTCCTCCTCGCCCTCGTCCTCGTGCTCGTCCCCCTCGCTGCCATTCTCAATCGCACTGCCGACCGTGATCGCACGCCCCAGCGATGCGGTCGACCGAGCGCGCCGCAGCTCAGTCCGAGTCGGCCTCCTCCTCCTCCGCATCGCCCTCCGCCTCCGCTTCCATCTCCTGGAGCTCATCCGCTTCGCAATCCTTGAGTTCGGCGGTGCACCACTTCGCCGCGGCCGCTTCAGCGTCATCCTTGCTGCAGCCGCGGTTTGTGCGGAACAAGGCCGTCCTGCTGCAACCGCAGTCTGTGCGGACGGCCCGCCAAGCTTGGAGCCGCTGCACCCAATAGATGCGGGCGCCGCAAGGAACGTCGGTCTCGTGGCGCCGCGGGCGCTTCAGCACCGTGCTCGCCTCTGCCGCCTCCGCCGCCTCCTGAAGCAATTTGGCCTTGATGTACTCTACGCCCTTCTCGTGCAGCACCACCTGCAGCTTGTCCCTCCCCCCCCTATGAGGTGGGGGAATGACAATCTGCAGCTCTGTTGCCTCAGTATCGCCAAACGGCGGCAGCTGCACTGTCTTGAAGCACTTGTCCACTGGAACCTGGCGACTGGCGCGGCCGGACCGCGTGGTCGGGCGGCGGCCTGGCTCCGCTGCAGCGAAGAGCGTCGTCGGCGCCGTTGGCCCCGACGACGCGGTGCGCTGATTTTTCAGCCACGTTAGGAACATCGTGCCTCGCAAGCCCTGAGCCTTGCCGCACGCCCACTTGCTCCAACCTGCGGTGGTCACGGTGATACACTCGCGGTCTCCGATGACCTCGACGGCCGCGACCAGCTCGCGCCCCGTACGGTTGTCGTGCAACACGACGCAGTCGCGCTTGATCGTCGCCATCGCGCGCGCGGCGCGCCGAGGCTGCAGCCCGAGCGCGGTCGCACTTCAGCGCCAAAATTGCTGCGATGGAGTGATGAGGCAACATGTGCGCGGACGAGGTGCTCATGATGAGGTGCGCTGCAGCGCATGTGAAAGATGAAGCGAAGAGCAACGATCACATCGAGCACAACAGTGATGACGAAGCCGCTGCAGCGGCATGTCTGTGGGAAAGGCTGATGTCAGCACCAATATTGTACAGTCGCTGCAGCGACGATGCTGGCGCAACGAATCGTTCCGCGCGCTGCAGCGCCGCGGCAAGTATCGCACTTCGCACCAACCCGCACACTGTTTACACCAATCGGAGGGCCACGCTCGGTGCCGTCATGTGCGCTCGCCGCTCCTTAAGCCCCCTCATCCTCCTCCCTATGCCAAACCTTACCCTGCCTCCTCCTCCTCCTCCTCCGCATCACCCCTCCCTCCTGCCTCATCCTCCCGCGTGGTCCCTCTATATCGCCAGCTCAGGCCGTCCTGAGCTTCTTGGCTGGCCGCGGCTGCAGCCGCGGCCACGGCTTCACCACCAGGAAGTCGCCCGCGGACAGGGCGCAAGTGTTATGCATCTGGGGCACCCCCACCTGCACCTTGTTGACGCCTGTCCCGAACGTCACGGTCTCCTTTCGGAGCTCCATGTTGGGCTCTGAGTCGGACTTTGCCACCACCCAGAAGGGGCTGACAAAGGCGTCGGGGCCCCGCGACCCCTCAGCGGGGGGCCCTGCGAACTGCGGGCCCACGAAGAACTCGTAGAGGCCAACCTTCCCCAACGAGATGCTCTCCGCAACGCAGCCCGTGCTGACCCGCGTGGACGAGGCTGAAATGCGACCACTCCCACCGCGTGGAGCTACATGGCGCGCAGTCGGTAACATCACTGACCTCGTCGCTACGGCCTGACGTGCCCCGAAATCCTCGCTACCTCGTGCTCAGCGCAGCGCTGCAGCGCGGCGTCGTCGGAGGGGGGCGCGGGCGATTGCGGAAGCACAAGTCTGACGAGCTCCCCCCTTTTGAACGCTCGCTTGCAGCGCGCGGCAGGTGGGTCCTGCAGGATCTCCAAGTGCACAATGTTCGCCTGGTACTTCAGCGCTTGGAGCCGCAGCGCCATGTTGCATGCCCCCTTGAACGCGTCCATCGCCCAACCCTCGTGGGCTGGCGGCAAGTGCTCCTTCGTGAACGGCGACTGCTCCTGCACCCTGGACGTCAACTTGTAATTCTCGAGCAATATGTTTACTTCAATCCGCCCGCTCGGCTAACTGCTCCGTGCGCTGCAGCGCGTCGACCAACCCATTGCAACTTAAGTACAGGAAATACAATATCGCAGTTACTACCTCCTCCTCCCCCCTCCCTGCTCCCTGCACGGGCGGCGGGGCGGCTGCAGCCGCGCAATGGAGATCTCTTCGCCCACCAGGTCGCCGTGCAACTTCTTCTGAGCGGTGATCCCATTCTCCGAGATGGAGAGCACCTCGAAGACGTCATCCACCTCCTTCTTCTGGACGATGTGCTTCCCCACGTCGAACCCTGCACGCCGCATGCGGAAGACGTTGCTCTTCAACTCAGCGGCCGACGACGCTGCCGCGCGCGGCGCGTCTGCATCGGCGCTCGCTGGGAACTCGGGTGCGCCATCGCCTTGCTTGTCGGTCTGCGCCGCCTTGCCGAACTCGATCCCCAAGCTCTTCATCTGCAGCTGGGCTGGCTCCCCGAGCTCATGGAGGAAGACCTCTCTGGAGGGTCGCTGCAGCGACATTGAATGGCGAAAAGCAGGGAGGGAGGGAAACAAGGAGCACACGAAAGGTGGCGTGAGAAGATACCTGTGCTATATCTGCTACGCATCCGAAAGTGCGGTCTCCTGGCGCTCGCTTCTTCACCAGGTGCATGGCACAGCGGACATCCAACTTTGCGATGTGCAAGAAGCCCTGCTCCGCTCCGATATCCAACCTCTTCACGAGCGACCTTGCGTCGGCCATGAGGTTGTCGGCCGCAGCCACGTCCGCCTTGCGGGACGCGGCGTGGACGATCTCGTTTGCCTTGATCCGCCCATCGCTTCAGCGATTGCGTTTGGGAGTAAAGCAATGCAACGGTGCGTGCGTGTGTGTGTGCGTGTGGGGAGGGGGGAGGGGTGGGTACGCAGTTCTAACAATGCAGCGCAATGCATAGATGCGCTGCAGCGCATGTCACTACAATGGGGGCGCCGATAAGCTTATGGATGGTCCTGCACATGCTATCCACCACGCGCTCGCCTGAATAGTTGGCCTTCACGAGCGCCGCTACGACATACGGGTACGACTCCTGGTGCTTCCCCCATTTAATCGAATTCAACTTGCGCCAAAATTCAGAGCCGCACATCAAAGTTTGCCCCGAGACGTCCACATTCGTGAAGGTCTTGAGGGCTTCATCTATTTCACGGAGAAGTTCTCCGTTTTGTGGCCCGAGCTCAACAAACTTGCACAAGTCAGCGACCCACGCCTTGCAAGGTGGGTTCGCGTGGCCCGCTTGCTCGGCGATGTCGCGCCAATCGGGCTTGCTGGAACCCTCAGCGAGGCTGTGTGCCAAGAGCATCCGCCCACCTGCCTGCAGCAAGCGCCGAGCCGATCAAGTGCTGCAGCACTGTAAGATATAATGCTCCTGCTCCTCGTTCTCACCTCCTCCCCAACGCGCTCCCACTCATCACCCTCCTCGTGCATCATCCTGGTCCTTACTACATACCGCTATATACTATAGTGGGGATAGGCTGCAGCCTGACCGAATGATCTCGGTCTCGTGAACCGCCTCCCTGACGTCGGCGTTCAAAGCCCTCTGCGCGAAGTTCTTGAGGCCCTTCACTTTGGCCACCGCGTGCTTGATGATCAACCACGTCAGGCCCTTTTTGACTGCCGTCGCAAGTTGCGGATGCAACGCGCGCAGCTTTTCGGAGTCGATGTTGTCCCGAGAGTCTGCCAGCGCCTTCACTGTGGTCGGCGCCTTGGCCAGCACGCAGCGGAGGAAGACGTTCGTGTGGGAGCCGCCCACTGACGTATACCGCAATGAGTCCAGCGGGGGGCACCGACCCCCGCTGAGCCGCGAAAGGCGGTCGTTCGCCATCGCGGTCTCTTCCAACTGCGCCCCCTGCGGGGCCTCGAAGGCAGTGGCTGCAGCCGTCTTGGCCAAGACGAAGCCCTGGGCGCAAATCTTCGCGCCTAAATTGTGAGCCCGCGCAGGGTTCACTAACGAACCGCTGCGGTTCCGAATGTCGATGCCCATCTGGTTCGGTGGGACCTGCTGGTAATACGCTAGCCCCTCCGCCAGCAGGAACTCCTTCAGTTGATCCCACCCCGATGCCAACCTCCCCGAGGAATTGCTTTCCTCGATGTACTGCAAGATCTGCTCCTCCTGACGCGCCTGCAGCGCCATGCCAGCGCTATATATAGCGCCGAATGCAACGTGCGAGCCCGCGGGCGCGACGGCGGATGCGGCGCGCGGCCGCAGCTTGAGACAAGCTGTCGCGCGGCGTGCGCGTGAACATCGACTTGCATGGACATGCAACTTGCGAGCAAAAATGTTGATCTGGGCTGCAGCCCGAGGCCCATGAAGCACGAGCGCGCACGCGCTGCAGCGCGATGCGACATCACGACGACAACCATTTTTTTTGCGCTGCAGCGCAAAGTAACATACGTGCTATCAAATTTGGAGCGCTGCAGCGCTCAATGCGACCATTGAAAAACAACGAATACAACAAAACATAATTGACATGTGCATTCAAATTCCTTGCAAACGGAGCTGGGCGAAAATGAAGATCCGAACAACGTGCAACTAGAAAACATGCATTTAACTCAACATTCAGCGCTGCAGCGCTTCATCTTCAGCGCACGCAGCGCTTCATGTTCATATAAATCCGAAGGCAGCGCTGCAGCGCTTCTCATATTTAAAGCAAAAATCCAGGACACCGACTCCAAATCAAAATGCAAAATTTGTAGCGCTGCAGCGCTCAACGAACAAACTCAGCTCTTTCAAGACGTGGATTTACCTTTTTTCCCTGTGCATGGCCCTTGGATAACAAGTGCAATGTAACCGCTAAGTCACTTATAACCTACTTAGCAAACTAGCTATAAGCGGTTATAAGTGGTTAGCTAAGTGCGCTAAGCACTTAGCTAACTGGTTATAAGTGGATAGCTAAGTACTTACTAAGTCATTACTAAGTGGGCCACTTAGTAATGACTGAGTAAGTACTTAGCTAAGTCCGCTAACTACTTACTAAGTACTTAACTTAGCGTAGTAAGTATGTTAAGTACTTAGCAACCGCCGCGGCCATCCAAGTGTCCCCCTACCTACAGGGGGATTTGGGGCGAAAGCTTAAAAACAACCATAAAATGATCCACGCATGCTCAAACAAATAATCAAAACACATCGTCCCCCGACTATATATATATGTATACATACAATTTTGAGACATCCCTCCTGTGGAGGGACAGGCCCGACTTATAACCCCAAGGGGGATTTTGGGCGAAAGCTTAAAACTACCCCTAAGATGATCCACGCATGCTCGAACAAAGAATCAGAACACATCGTCCCCCGATTATATATATATATATATATATATATATATAATTTTGGGATCTCCTTCCCGTGGAGGGACAGGCCCGGCTTATAACCCCAAGGGGGAGGCGGGGCCGAGGCCCGGCCCGCCCCCCGGCGAGCGCGGCCGCAGAAGGGGGGGCCCGGGCCTGGCTCGCGAGCAGGGACTCCCGCACGGCGATGTGCGAGAACTGGTCCTCGAGGGGTCGGAGGCCGAGGGTGCCTATACAGAGGTGACCGCAGAGGGTCTTTCATGATGCACCCCCCTAAACTTTTGGCGGGGGATAGAAACTCGTCCCTCCTCCTCCTCTTCCTTCCCCTCCCTCGAGGGGTCGGCGCCGAGTGTGACTGTACAGAGGTATACTTGAGCAGGGACCGACCGTCCCGGCATTCCTATAGTCCTACCACGAAGTGTTCTTAGAACCAATCACAAAAACAATGTTCTTAGAACATTAGCCCGATGTGCTAAACCAAGACAGTCTTAACCAGAAATGTTCTAAGAACATTTCGTGCATACCACCAAATGTTCCTAGAACATTGTTTGGTGGGGCTATAGGCGAGCCGGGACGCTCCGCCACTGCTTGAGTATACGGTGCCGCCGCGGCCACAAGAAACCCTCGCAAGAAACCCAACCCTGAAAAGCCGCGCGCGGGGTGCTCCCGAGGGGAAGCCCGGAGCACCCGGAACGCAGCCGCTCCTTCCGCGGCTGAGGGAGGCCACCGCGCGGCGCGCGGAGCGAAGAAACCCAGGATACCCTGACGAAAAGCAGTTGTTTGATGCGCCGCCCCACTGAAGGGGTGCCTTCTCCCCCTCTTCTCGGGCCGGGCGAAAGGGGGGGATCGCAAAGGGAGGGCTTGAGAATCAGCTCACGTAGCTGATTTTCCGGGCGCCTCCCGGCGCCGGAGGTGGCTATGGATCGAGGGATGGGCCCCTCGGTGGGGCCGAAACCAGCTGCATGCAGCAGATTTCGTAACCCCCCCTTTCCCAATCTCCCCCTTTCGTCCGGCCCGATCTTCGAGCAGGGGATCGACTACAGAACTGACTTACCCCAAGGCTGGATGTCCCGTCGTATCCATGAACGTGCGGCGCTGTTTCTGGTAGATTCGACGAGGAAATCAATCTTGGGGTAAATCAGTTCTGTAGTCGTTCCCCTACTCCCTCTTCCGCAAAGGGATCCAGGATGCTCCTCGCTGGCCCCCGCCGAAAGGACAGAGATGCACACGCCCGAACGATGCCACGCCTTCCGATACCCCTCCCCGCGGCAGAGGCCACCGCGGTGAGGCCTCCCGCGGCCTCCGGCGGCGCAGGCGGCGCTCGCGAGGCGCAGCGCGCCCGCCGCGCGGGAGGAGCAGCAGGTGGAGGTCGAGGGACAAACGTTCCCCGAGCCTCCCCCCTCTTGCCTCCTGCCCCTTCTCGCAGCCCCGCCGGTGACCCCGGCACGCTCCTCCGCGGGGCGGCCACGCCCCTTCCGCGGCGTGGGCCCCCGTAGATCTCGACGAGGCGAAGCCCCGGGCTAAGTCGGGCCTGTCCTCCCACCGGGGAATTTTGGATACAAAAAAATAAAATAACCGAATCATCCCCCCGAATGGCCAAAGGATGCTCAACAAGTCGTCCCCAGGCTATTGTTTGGACTGTTTTCGAATTTTCCTCCTGGAAAGGGACGCGCCCGACTTGAAGCCAGGACGAGGACAACATCGAGATCGGACCCAGACCCCCTCGCGTTGTGAAAAAACACGAACGTCGGGAGGTCTTCCGCTCTTTTTCGGCCTCCGAGGGCCCTTACCAGGCCTCGGGGCCGTCACAACACGACTCGGGATGAAGAGCCAGTCCTGGGCAAAGGGTCCAGACCTCTGGGGTCGACGTTGTGACAAAAATCGCGACGTCGGGGGTCTGGGGAGTCGAGGGCAAAACGAAGCCAGGACGAGGATTACATCGGGCGAGGATACAGCGAGAATCCCTGAATGCCGGCGACTCTGGAAGTTGTCTCGCGCGCCGCGGTCTTCTCAGAGCGTTCCGGAACGCTCTGCGCGCGTCCCGGAACACTCTGGAACGGATTTACCCCGTCCTGGCCACGTCCGATCTCGACCTCTTCTTGGGGCCCGGCTTTTCATCCCGAACCGTTTTCTGGCCCTGGGGCCCGGAAAACGGCCTCCAAGGGTCAAATTAGCCTGGCGAAGAACCCAACCATATGCAGTTGTGAGTGCCGCAAGTGTGAGTACCATCGGAGGTGGAAGTCCCTGTATGCGGGCTGTGCCGCTGGGGCCTTCGGTGGAGCTCCCTGTGGAGCCACGGAAAGAAGTCTGAGGGGCGTGCTGAAACGGGAGTGTCGCCCAAATGCGGGCTGCGCCACTGGGGCTGTAGGTGGAGCTCCTCGGGGCCACGAAACGTGTGAGGTGGGTGCTGGAAAAAAGGAGAGTCACCCACATGCGGGCTGCGCCACTGGGCCTTAGGTGGAGCTCCCTGTGCTGCCAGGTACTGTGTGAAGGGCGTGCCGAAACGTAAGGGTCGACCGCATGCGAACGGTGGGGCGTGCCGAAACGGAAGTGACGCCCACATGCGAACGGTGTCGCTGGGGCCTTAGCTGAAGCTCCCTATGGGGGCACGTAACTTGTAAGGGGTGTGCCAAAACGGGGGTGACGCCCTCACGCGGACAAGGCCACTGGGGCCTTGGGCGGAGCTCCCTGTGGGGCCACGAAGCGTGTACGGGGTGTGCAGAAACGGGGGCGACGCCCACATGCGAACAGTGCCACTGGGGCCTTAGCTGGAGCTCCCTATGGGGCCACGAAGCGTTTGAGTGGTGTACCAAACCGGGGGTGACGTCCTAATGCGAACGGTGCCACCTGGGCCTTCGCTGCAGCTCCCTATGGGGCCACGAAAAGTGTGAGGGGTGTGCCGAAACGGGATTGACACCCACATGCGCACGGTGCCATTGGGGCCTTGGGTAGAGCCCCCTATGGGGCCACGAATCGTGTGAGGGGTGCAGAGACGGGATTGACACCCACATGCGAACGGTGCCAGTGGGGCCTTAGCTGGAGCTCCCTGTGGGGCCACGAAACGTGCGAGGGGTGTGCCGAAAAGGGGGTAACGCCCACATGCGACCGGTGCCACTGCGGCCTTCGCTGGAGCTCCCTTTGGGGCCACGAAGCTTGTGAGGGGTGTGCCGAAACCAGGGTGTCGATGACGATTACGATGGCGATGATGATGCTGCTGTGCTGCTGCTGATGATGATGCTGCTGCTGATGATGGTGGTGATGGTGATGATGGCTATGATGCTGATGATGATGTTGATGGTGATGCTGGTGATTATGATGATGAGTCTGGTTATGATGCTGATGGCGATGGTGATGATGATGATGATGCTGCTCATGATGATGATGATGATGATGATGATGATGATGATGATGATGATGATGATGATGATGATGATGATGATGATGAAGTTGATGATGATGGTTATGCTAATGATGATGGTGGTGATGATGAGGGTGATAATGGTGATGAGGATGATGATGATGATGCTGATGGCGGTGATGCCGATGATGATGATGATGATGATGATGATGATGATGATGCTGATGGTGATGATGCGGATGATGAAGATACTGTTGATGACGACGGCGGCGGCGACGACAATGATGATGCTGATGATGATGCTGATGATGATGATAATGCTGCTGCTGCCGCCGCCGCTGCTGCTGCTGCTGCTGTTGATGATGATGATGATGATGATGATGATGATGGTAATGACGACATGAGAGGAGCAGAGGCAGGGATGAGAGGAGGGAGGAGGGGGCGGAGGAGGAGTGAGGAGTGAGACGTAGGGTGCTGTCTTTTCAAAACGGTGACCCAACACCAAAGGATGGTTGGGAACACGGAGCTTGGCGAAGAACCAAACCAAATGCTGTTGTGGGTACCGCAAGTGTGAGTACCGTCCTAGGTGCAACTCCTTATGGGGCACCGCCCGCATGATGGCTGTGCCACTGGGGCCGTAGCTGGGGCTCCCTATAGGGGCCCTATAAGGGCCACGCAACTTGCCAGAGGTGTGCCGAAACGGGGGTGACGCCCACACGCGGACGGTGCCACTGGGGCCTTAGCTGGAGCCCCCTGCGGAGCCACAAAACGTGCGAAAGGTGTGCCGAAACGGGGGTGACGCCCACATGCGGACGATGCCACTGGGGCCTTAGCTGGAGCTCCTTATGGGGCCACGCAACGTGTGAGGGGTGCCGAAACGGGGGCGACGCCCACACGCGGACAGTGCCACTGGGACACTCGCTGGATCCCCCTGTGGGGCAACAGAACGTGTGAAGGGTGTGCCGGAATGGGGGTGACGCCCTCATGCGGACGGTGTCACTGGGGCCTTGTGTGGAGCTCCCTATGGGGCCACGGAACGTGTGAAGGGTGTGCCGAAACGGGGGTGACCCCCACACGCGGACGGTGCGACTTGGGCCTTAGCTGGAGCTCCCTATAGGGTCACGAAGCGTGTGAGAGGTGTGCCGAAACGGGGGTGACGCCCACATGCGGGCGGTGCCACTGGGGCCTTGGGTGGAGCCGAAGCGTGTGAGGGGTATGCCGAAACGGGAGTGACCCACACATGCGGACGGTGCCACTGGGGCCTTAGCTGGAACTCCCTATGGGGCCACAAAACGTGTGAAGGATGTGCCGGTACGGGGGTGACACCCACACGCGGACGGGGACTCTGGGGCCTTGGGTGGATCTCTGTGGGGCCACGGAACGTGTGAGGGGTGTGCCGGAATGGGGGTGACGCCCTCATGCGGACGGTGCGACTTGGGCCTTAGCTGGAGCTCCCTATGGGGTCACGGAGCGTGTGAGGGGTGTGCCGAAACAGGGGTGACGCCCTCATGCGGACGGTGCGACTTGGGCCTTAGCTGGAGCTCCCTATGGGGTCACGGAGCGTGTGAGGGGTGTGCCGAAACGGGTGTGACGCCCACATGCGGACGGTGTCACTGGGGCCTTGTGTGGAGTTCCCCATGGTGTCACGAAGCGTGTGAGGGGTGTGCCGAAACGGAGGTGGCGATGACGATGATGATGATGGTGGTGGTGATGATGCTGCTGCTGATGATGGTGGCGATGATGATGATGCTGCTGCTGATGATGATGAGCATGATGATGATGATGATGATGATACTGATGCTGATGCTGATGCTGATGATGCTGCTGCTGATGATGATGATGCTGATGATGATGATGATGATGATGATGATGATGATGATGATGATGATGATGATGATGATGATGATGATGATGTCGCGATGATGGTGGTGATGATGATGCTGATGCTGATGCTGATGCTGATGATGATGCTGATGATGATGATGATGATGATGATGATGATGATGGTGGTGATGGTGATGGTGATGGCGATGATGATGGCGAAATGCGAAGAGCAGAGGCAGGGAGGGAGGAGGGGAGGAGGAGAGGCGAGGAGAGGAGGAGAACGCGGGGCGCAGTCTTCAGAACAAAGACCCAACACCGCACACTAGTTGGGAATAAGGAAAGGCCAGCCGTCGCGATGCCTTGGCGTCGCCTGGATCTGAGGGCCTCCCACCGTCGTTTCCCTTCCCGTCGCTCCCACTCCTCGAACGCTTCTTGCCCAGACAGTCCTTCAGGATCCACTTGTCCCCCTCGCCGTGCCAACTGATGAAAGCGTCCCCGCTCGGGTGCATCCGCTTGACTGTGCCCTCGACCCCCTTGCGGTGAGGGGACGAGGCGGCGGAGGCGGAGGCAGAGGCGAAGAAGGGATGAGATGGGATGAAGGGGGCGGAGGCGGAGGCGGAGGCGGAGGAAGAAGAGGAGGAGGAGGAAGATGAGATGGGGCGACGGGATGAGGAGGAGGGGAGGAGGTGGGGGCAGAGGGATGGGGGATGAGAGGGGATGGGAGAGGGGACGGGGGGGGAGGATGCGGACGACGAGCCAGGCGCGGTAGGACAGTCCTTCTGCAGGTGGTCCGCCACGAGCAGGCGCGTGATGTGCCTCTGGAGCACCCATGTGGCAGCCGTGCCGACCCACTCGACGCAGATGTCTCCGTCATCCCCAAGCATCGTCACAATCCCTTGGGGGGCGCAGACGCCATGCTCGAGGTAACAGAGCAAGAGCAAGTCACGCCTCCGATTGGACATGCGCCTTCTCTGCATCCTCAAAGGCCGAACGTGTCGCACCCGGGCAATGCGTTTCACTTTTGAAGCTGGCCTCCAGATGTTCCAGCATGCTGCAACTACACGAGCACATTCGTTCGTGTCAACAACAGCAATCACGTGTCACACATCACTCTTGCGTGCATCATCCGATCACGAACCCACCAGTCAATATCTGCAATCGGCAGAAGCTGAGTAGTGATATCACATATGTATGGCTCCAGCCACTGGGTTCGCACTGACAGGGCTCAACAGAACTGACCTCTTCTTTCTTTTCCTCCCGCGCATTCACGGAAGCATACATTGAAGATCTCTTCAGTCCGAGTGGAGTGTTACACAGTCTGAATGGATGCGTGCAGAGGGGTGGCAGCGATGAGGGAACGCCTCATGGGAGGACGAGGATGAACCTCAGGAGATAGGAAAAGGAGGAGGAGGAGGACGAGGTCGAACAAAAGCAAGAGGAACATTGATGATGGGAAACACTCTTGCATCCCACAATCGAACGGGGAACGCCTTCCAACCCGCGGTGCAATTGACAATCCGGTTGCGGCTTCTCCGGGTAGAGGTAGGGGATGGCCTCGCGCACAACCTGAGTGCGCGGCCGATCTCTGGATCCCTCGCAGAGACGCCGTCACCCTCCCAGGGATCCTTCACATGCCAAAGTTCCAAAGAGGTGCCCGAGATCAGCGGACGAAGATTTATATGACGCAGCTAAACACACGGCCACGCGAACGTGGATTGAGTTCCCGAGCCTTCGCTGAAGGCCCAAATGCCACATGGAGATGCCCCCAAACGAAAACACTACAAGGTGGGGAGCCCTCACACGAAGAACGTATTGATATCGAACAAGGGATGTGTCGACCCCTATCCCAGACTCCGTGGTATTATCGGATGGACCTGAAACTTGGGGCTCAAATCGGGGATACACGAGAACTAGGGGGGCGTCCATCCTCGATAGAGGTGCGTCCGAATAACCCCCTGAAGGTGTATCCCCGAGTTTCCGTCCGTTTCTGAGCGGCTTGATTTTTCTCGGAGAAGCTGGCTTAGGGGGCGAAACGCAACCTGCAAACATGTAGCTCTCACCCCCCCGTGCCAGCTGCAGACGTCTCCGCCGTGAAGGACAGATGTCCCCAAGACAGCAGGAACAGCCCGCATGTCGAATCGCGAACTCGGGCCCGATCCGAGCCCACATCGGATCAGGCTGCCTCGGCACGGAGTCGGGATCGAGGGAGGAAGGGAGGAGGAGGAGGGGGAGGAGGAGGAGGAGGAGGAGGAGGAGGAGGAGAGAGGAGAGGAGGAGGAGGAGGAGGGGGAGGAGGGGAGGAGAGGAGGAGGAGGAGGGGAGGAGGAGGAGGAGGAGGAGGAGGAGACGGGGGAGGGGAGGAAGGGAGGGCGAGAAAAGGGGGATGACGTGCCATCGCTCGGGCGTCCGTTCCCCGTGCATGTCTCGACCTGTGAGTTTTGAACCGCAAGATGATCCACGGTGCTCCTCCATGGATCTCGTCGAGAAAATGCACGTCCGAGCGATGCCAAGAGGAGGAGGAGGAGGAGGAGGAGGAGGAGGAGGAGGAGGAGGAGGAGGAGGAGGAGGAGGAGGAGGAGGAGGAGGAGGAGAGGAGGAGGAGAGGGATGAGGAGGAGGAGGAGGAGGAGGCGGAGGAGGAGGAGGAAGAGCCCAGCATCAAAGGAGAAGGAGGAGGAGGCGGAGGCGGAGGAGGAGGAGGGATGTTCGGGGTCGCGCGATCCCCCGATCACCGTGGCGGGGTGGTCGCCGATCGCATGGGCAAGGAGGCACCGAGCCCGCGACAACTGTGCAGCCCACCCAGATCTCCTGGGCAGCGGCCGACGCGAGCTGCTCCCTCGCGAGGTGAGAGGGAACCCTGGACCCCCTTGCGTTGTGAAAAAATCACGGCGGGAAGTTTTTCGCTATTTTCGGCCTCTGGAGGCCCTCGCTGGGCCTCGGGACGGTCGAAAAACGACTCAGGATGAAAAACTGGTCCCCGGGCAAAGGTCCAAATCTCTGGGGGTCGACGTTGTAAACACATCGGGGCGTCGGGGGTCTGGAACCAGGACCGGGACGAACTCGGACCCGGACAAGCTCGGGCGTGAATTAGTTGGGAGGCGGTAGATTTGGAGGGGGGGAACGAGTCCTTCGCGTACCCTGAAGGCCCCCGCCTGCCTGGGCCCGAAAGGGCCCCTGTATGGGGCCCTGAAGGGCTCCTTCTTTTCTGCAGCTCTCGCTGCCCCCCCCTCTATCGCTCCCCCACTGATTCGCGCCCAGGTGAGGTGAGAGGGAACCCGCAGAGGGCCGAAATCGGACCCGCACAGGTCGGGGATCGTTGAGGTACGGCGGTCAGGAAGGGTGTCTCGGGCACTGGCCGCTCCAGATCGCTCCGAGATCGTTCCGAGACGCTCTGGAGCGAGGCATCTCCCGGCCCCTGCCCCGCCCGAAGAGGCCCTCCTCCCATCAGATCCCGGCGGCGCAAAACCAGGACGACCTCCGAATTTTCGTGGCTTTTTCGGCCTCCGGGGGCCGCCTCCAGGCCCCGGGGCCGTCAGAAACACCCCAGTCGGGGATCTCCTGACCCGGGCCAGTCCAACCCGGGTCAGTCAGGCCTTGCAGAATCCTGCGAGATCCTGCACCCAAGCCCGGGTCAACGCGAAGAAGGGTCCTGCAAGATCCTGCCGGATCCTGCACCCCCAAGCCCAAGGTCAATGCGACCCTGGCCCTGCAGGGTCCTGCAGGACCTGGCGCGCTGACCGACCCCCCGCTTGCATGGACCCGGAGGGCAGCGCCTGCCCCCCGGGAGGGAAGAGCTCGAGAGCCCTGCGGGGGGCCGCCTGCCTGCCAAAACGCGCTCACGCTCCGTGCCGGAGGCCGAGCTCGGGGCGCCCGGCTCGTGCCCGCCTGCCGGGAGCAGGCGCCACGGACGCTGCCGGTGCACTTGCTCGCCTTCTGGCCTGCCCAAGAGAAACAAAAAGAAGAAGAAGAAGAAGAAGAAGAAGAAGAAGAAGAAAGGACCCCTGGAGGGGCACATGCCGAGAACACAAGCACTGCCGTCTGAGGAGCGGGTCCCGCCCTCCCTCCCGCCCGCCCTCCCTTCCCCCCTCCGTGCTCCCTCCGTCCTCCCTTCCGCCTTCCTCCCTCCCTCCTTCCCTCCCTCCCTCCGTCACCTCTCCGTCCTCCCTCCGTCACCTCTCCGTCCTCCCTCCGTATTCTCCGTCCGTCCTCTCCGTCCGTCCTCCCTCCTCCCTGTCCCTCCGTCCTCCCTCCCTCCCTCCGTCCTCCGTCCCCCCCTTCGTCCTCCCTCCCTCCCTCTGTCCTCCCTCTCTCCCTCCGTCCTCTCGGTCCGTCCTTCCTCCGTCCTCTCTTCCTCCCTCCCGTCTGAGATATCGCGGGCCAAACGTTATGAGGCCTAGGGCACTGGCCTCTCGTGTTCGATACCAATTACCACGAAGGCCTACTCATCATGTGCGCCAGGAGCTGTCATGATACACCTGATGGTCAAGTTCGAGGCGCTAGTCAGGCATATACAAATGTTCTGACCAACGGCCCAAGAGATAACACACTCGCACGTGTCCTTCTATCCACGTGGCCGTCACACGCGGCATGGGGCCGCCAGGAAATGGCTCCCACTCGCGAACTGCTTTTGTGGCTCAGCCTCCCCAAGTCGGCAGCTCAGGATGTCTACAATGGGGAACGGTGTATACAGGTGTGGGTTCGGCGGTTGGTCCAGAAAAAAACATCCTTCACCCCTACCTTCCTCCCATCTCTCTCTCTCTCTCTCTTTATAGATCACCTTCCCCTTCTTTATGCATTGGTATATGTATGTATATAGTAATACATACACACACATATATATATATGTATTAATCCTCTCGCCACTTCTACCTCGCTCTCCCACACTTCTCTCGCTGCCTCTCTCTCGTTATATTGCGGGGCTATATCTCTATCTCTCTCTCTCTCTATTCCCTCACTGCCTCTCTCTCGATGTGCTCCCTGTCAACCTCCATACGTATATTCTCCCTCTATCTCTGCCTCTCTCTCTCTCGCTCTCTCTCTCTCTCTCTCTAAGACTCTCTGTCTCTATCTCCCTCTCTCTTTCTCTCTCTCTCTCTCTCTTTGTTCTGTCTCTCTCTTTCTCTCTCTCTCTCTCTCTCTCTCCCCCCCCCGTCTTCTCTGTATAGATGCTCACTCTATAAGTATGTGTGTTGTCACTCTCTCTCTCTCTCTCCCCCTCATTTAAGCACTCCCTCTCTCTCGTATAGATGTCTCTCTTTCTGTAGACATACCTCTACATATCCTTGACTCTCTCTTTCTCTCTCTCCCTCCCTCCCCCTTCCTTCCTCCCTCCCTCTCTCTCTTTCTCTTTCTTTCTTTATTTCTTTCTCTCTCTCTCTCTCTCGCCCACCTCTGCATGATCCTCCCTCATTCTCCACCGCCCCCCTCCTCTCGCCTCCTCCTGCGCCCTGCTCATCCTTTCCCCAGGCTCAAAGACCTATGGACCCCCCTCCGCACCCAGGTCTCCTGGGCAACGATCGACGCGAACTGCTCCCTCGTCAGGTCCGCATCTACATCTTCGAAAACTGAGCCGACCTGCAATTCGTCCTGGATGTGCCGCTGCAAGGTGCTCCATTGCTGGCCTTGCTGCCGACGCTGCTTGCCCATGGCGCTCTGGGGACGCGAGTTCTGCCTTTTGATGTGCGTGACGGCCAGCCGGGAGCAATGCTTCTTCAATACCCAGACGTTCCCTGTCTGCTTCGAGTGGATGCAGGCGTCTCCGTCGGCACTCACCATCACCACAATGCCATGCGTCCCCTGCGGTAGCTGGCAATCCTCCTCACACTTCTGCGGGTATCTGTATGGTATCGTGTCGTTGAGGACCACCCAGCAGCCGACGTTCATTTCCATGACAAGCCGCCGGCCAATGGCCTACACGATGCGATGTGATTGCTCCGCCAAAATCGGTCTGGTTGCTCGGAAAACAGTTCCCCCTATCAGAGAAACTCTGGATTCGGTTTGTGTCGGGGGTTCGGTTTTCTGCTATGCCTGGGGGCCCATGGGGGCCAGACAGATAGGAGGGGAGGCAGGAGCAGCACCGCGGGGGGCGGCGGCTGAGGGGAGGTAGGAGGAGGAGAAGGAGGAGAAGGAGGAGGAGGAGGGAGGATCCCACGCCACTCAAGGAGGAGGAGGAGGAGGAGACGGAGGAGGAGACGGAGGAGGAGGAGGAGGAGGAGGAGGAGGAGGAGGAGGAGGAGGAGGAGGAGGAGGGAGGGATGAGCAGGAGGATGAGGATGACGACGACGACGAGGCGGAGGCGGAGGCGGAGGAGGCGGAGGAGGAGGAGGAGGGAGGGAGGGAGGGAGGGGGAGTAGGCGGGAGAGAGGGAGGAGGAGGGAGGAGGAATGGAGGGAGGGATGGAGAGGGGGAGGAGGAGGAGGAGGAGGAGGAGGAGGAGGAGGAGGAGGAGGAGAGGAGATGAGGAGCAGGAGGAGGAGCAGGAGGGGCAGGAGGGGCAGGAGGAGCAGGAGGGAGGAGGAGGAGAAGGGGGATGAGGAGGGGAGGAGGAGTGGGGGAGGAGGAGGAGAATGAGACGGAGGAGGAGGAGGAGGAGGAAGAGGACGAGGAGGAGGAGGAGGAGGAGGAGGAGGAGGAGGAGGAGGAGTGCTGGGCCGTCTTGGCCGTCTGGGCTGTCTTTGCCGTCTGCGTTGGCGCACGGTCGCGGCTCGGTCCTCGCGCCCTTTCGCAGCCTCCTGCGCTGCTGCACAGGATGCTCTGCAGCGGCAACGGCAGCTGCTCTCATGAATCCTCCTGGGAATCTCCAGGGGCTTCCGTAGACCTCCAGAAAATCGTCGTCGCCGCCGCCGCTGCCGCCGCCGCAATCGTCGTCGGTCTCGTTTGTGCTTGTGGGGTCTTGAGCGGAAGGCGACAAGCCGGATGCATCAAGCAAGGGAAGACGGTCTTGGGAATCCATGCGTCGTCGGCTCCCCCCTCCCAGGAGACGAGCGCGTGCCCGCGCGCGTTGAACTTCTGCACGACCCCGTGGAGGCCCTTGTGGAATCGGACGGGGACGTCTGACGCGGGGTCTTCGCAGCTGAACGACTCGTTGACAACCACGGTAGAGCCGACCTTGATCTCCCGACTCGGGTACAGCTTCCTGCGGGAATCAGCACTGCGAGCGGGCCAGCTTTCGGGGTCAAGGCGACCTCGCGACAATCTTCCTACGAGCGAGCCATCGCCTGGAGGGTCAAAGCCGCGACATGCGACATGGGACTGCCCGCATCGGCAGTCCAGCCGATGGCTTCCGCCTCGAGCAGTGATTGCCCCGCATCGGGGCTTGCGGAAGGTGCCCCCGGCCCAATGTGCCCCCAGCTTGTCGGTCCGCTTGGAGCCCCTGGGGCCCCCCTGGGCCTCGCGAGGGCTGCTCCAAGGGGGCCGTGGGGGCCCCCGTGGCAATCCTGGGGGTGGCCACCTTGAGGCCGGGGGCACTTCTGGCGACGCCCGACCGAACGTCAACCCGCGGGCAGAGCTGGCTCCCCGTACACAATGCCAAGAGGGGGGTCACAGCGAAGGTTAGGTCGGGCGTGTCCCCCCTACAGGGGGATTTTGGACGATAAAGGGAAAATGCTCCAAACATCTGCAACACTTGCAAAACAAAACGTACTCAAAACATCGTCACAGGCAATTTGTTTACTATTTTGGAATTGTCCTCCTGTAGAGGGATGTGCCCGACTTAAGCGTAGTCACCCTGGGGCCAGGGACACTTCTGGCGACGCCCGAACGAACGTTAACCCTCGGGCAGAGCTGGCTCCCCGTACAATGCAAGGGGGGTCACCACTAAGGTTAGGTCGGGCGTGTCCCCCTACAGGCTGATTTTGGGCGCAAAAATAAAAATACTCAAAACATATTCCGAGATAGCCAAAAAAATCAAAACATCGTCCCCAGACTACTTTTTTAGTATTTTTGAATATTCCTGCTGTAGAGGGACAGGCCCGACTTAACACTGAGGGGGGGTCGCCACCACCGCCTCCAGGGCACGGGCCCTAGACCCCCAGGGGGCTTCCAACGTCGCCCAGGTGCGTGCAGAACCTCCTCGAGGCTCGATCTCCCCTCCTCCTCGACCCTCTGCTCCCAGGAGGTGGGATCAGCCAGCGTCGCGTCGGGAGATCGTGCCAGCTCGGCGCGTGCATCGAATCGGTCCGCATCGGCACGGGGGTCGCAGCGGAGCGGCCGCGCCGCACTGCGCCACGACGCCGTGCAAAAGCATCGGGCCGCATCGGACCGCCGGCATGTCGGCATCGAGTCGAAGCGGGCAGGGCGGGATCGATGTCGCAGCGGCTGGATCGGGTCGAAGTGGGCCCTGGGAAGTGGGGGCCGCCCAGACCACCGACGTCGTGACTTTTCCGCGGCGTCGACCCCCGGAGGCCTGGGGACCCATTCTCCAGGGCTGGCTTCCGATCCCGAGTCTTTGTGTGGCGGCCCGGGAGCCTGGGAGGGGCCCCCCGAAGGCAGGAAACTGCGAACATCCGCCGTCCGGTTTTTTCTGACATAAACACACCACGACACAAGCATCACAAACAAACCAAGCAAAACAAGCAGACCAGCATCTAAAGATACCAAAGACCAAGCAACAACCATCCAGGCATACCAGACATCCAAGATCAAGGAGGCCGAACATACCAAACAATCTCCCGCCGCTGTTTCTCTCACGACGCGAGGTGGTCTGGGGAGGGAGTGGAGCCCCCCCCCTGATCATTGGATGCCAGACTTTGGTTCTGGTCGCGGCCGACGACTTGGCTCCCTTCCGATGTCGCTTCAAGTTCCGGCATCGGCCGCGACCTGTTTGCTTCGGGATCGGTCGCGACCGATCTTGGAATCGGTCGCGACCGGTCGCGACCGATTTGGAGTGCCCATCGGTCGCTGCCAATCTCTGGTACCCGCTCAGACATGCTCGTGCCCTGCAGAACCCAGGACGGATGTTCGTTAGTCGTCTTCGTCCTTCTGGGGCCCTCGCCGGGCCCTGGGACCATAAAAACTACCCAAGACGAAAAACCGGTCCCAGGAAAGTGGTCGGGACTTCTGGGGACCCCGTGCTGAAAGCATCAGGACATCGCATGTCTGGGGAATGATCTGGGGGTGGGGAAGTTGAGAATCGTTTAACCGTCCCCTGTCCCCATGGGCGTGGCCTTGGGCCCACTGGCCGATTCACCCCCTTGATGGGGATTTCGGCTGTTTCCTTCGGGCTTCGTAGGGTATATCCCGAACTGGGGTACTGAGATGGCAGTGGTCTGGATGGGGATGGGGATGGGGATACGTCTGTTAAACGATAACGGGCTTAGATGCCCCGATACGCAACACGCAACACGTAGCGTTTTGATACGGAGCTCGACACGTAGACTGAACACTTAGAGCTGACACGATGCGTTCGCCAAAACGTGTGCCAACACACTGAGCCAACACGTTGAGCCAACGTTGGACGTTTTGAGCACGGTACGTGCTGCGTTTCAAAACGGGCGTATCGAGTCTCGGGGGCGCGCAAACATGGATTAGCGATCCATGGATTTGGCGCGCGGTCGCCAAGTCCATGGATCCGGGGAGGTGCCCTCCCCAAAATGCAGCTGGTGCGCCTCGTTCGGCGGCGTAAATCCGCGATGTCTCATTGAAACGGGACCCGCCGCTAATCCACGCCCCCTTGATCCATGTTTGCAATCGCCTGAGATTCAGCTAAGCTAGGAGGTGTTGGCCCCTCTCGGCGCTGCCCGCATCCCCCACGCATGGCCTCAAGTTGTGCGAGTTGACCTCCTTGACGCCCCGGCCGGGCCCCAGGCCGTCCTCCCACTGGCTGGGCAGGAGCCCGATGGAGCCCTGCAGGGGTTTGCTTCGCATTGCAGGTAAGACGAAAGCAGAGAATCGAAACACGATCGGACCGATATAAAGTGGATATCTCTGAGAATCGGCGGGTTGGGATGTATCGGGCGTCGCGGGCGTTTCAAAGCGTGCCAGAACGCTCTGAGAGAGTGCCGCAACGCTCTGGAACGGATTTACCTCGATTCTAGGCCCCTCCGAGCCAGGGCCGATGAAGCGCGGAGCCGGCCAGCGATCGTAAGGCTCTGGGTTGCGCGCAGACTGCCCCCCCACGCAGTCCCCCTGGCCCCCCACCGAGAACCCTCGGGGACCTTCTGACCCGGGTCAATCCAGACCCGGGTCAGCAGGAAACCAAAAACTGAAATGCCGGAAAAAAAACTGCAACGCTGAACTTCGCAAAGCCGGGTCAGCCAATATGCGCGGCCGCCTCGCGGCCACCAGCGGCTCGCTAACCCGGGTCAGCGAGAGGGGGTCTTCGCAGGATCCTGCAGGATCCGGTGCCCTGGCTGACCCCCGTTTGCATTGACCCCGGCCTCTTGAGCCCCGAAACCCCCTCCCCCCGCGAGTGGTCAGGGGCGGTCTCAACGCCCTGGCCCGGCCTCCGGGGCGCCCCTGGGGCGCCCGGCGCCCCAGGTGGTGAAGTGTTGAGCACGCCCCGGACTTCTCGGCGGGCCTTTTTTCAAGGGGCCCAAGGACACACAAATCAATACACACAAATAAAATGGTTCCCCATATTTTTCCATATCTTCTGGGTTTTTGTCTTCCCGCCCAATTCCCATGTTTTCCCATACTTTCCTGGGAGTCGACGATTCATTATGTCTGTGTGTTTTTTCCCTCCCGAAGTTTTTCGATTGCGCCCCCTTCAATGCATTCCGAGCCCAGCCCGCGTGCCGAGTGCCTTCCTACTGCAGTCGCCGTCGGGGCGGCGGCAGACTCGACTCGGCCCCTCCGTAGCCATGTCTCGTCCAGCGCGGTGTCCTCGGCAGGCGCGGGCAGCCGGCCGTAATCTTGCAGGGTATGGCGACAATGCTGCTCCAGCTCCTCCGCAAGGTGGTCGACGTCGTAGTCGGTCGGATCGGCGCCGAACGGGGCCTCGAGACACTCTGCGACCTCGCTGAGCCCGAAAAGCCCGATGCATACAGCCAGCTCAACAAGTGGCACGAATGCGCCACACGATGCGGTCAGTGAGATGGGAAGGAGGGTCACGAAGAGGAGCATGAGAGCAACTACGAGCTGGTAGTAGGGACATGGGGACTGCTCCTTGTCAATCATCTCCATGTCCTCCATACTCTTCTCGATTTGTGCTACGATACCCGGTGTGGCTGGATGATCGATTTCCAGAACCTTGACCAACGCAAATATCCAATGCAATACGATGTCCGAATGGTTCTCTGCTGGCCTGCTCTCGATTAGAACGAACTCTGCCTCTGTGCACATGTGCTGGATTTTTGTTTCCGTAACCTCCACACATTGGCTTTTACAAAACTGACCAGTTGTCCCAGAACTCGCCAAATACGCACGCGTGACCCGCAACAGCAACACCTCATAGCGGAACGTCCTCCGCACATATAGGTCTTTGTTTTCTTCCAGTTCCAAAGACACACGCTCTCCGAGCCAAGGCACAGAGCCCTGGTACGCCTGGTAGTAGGCATTCGTGGCTGTCCAGAATTGGTTGTATGCCGTCTGTGTCTTGAAAACAATGAGGACGGCGAGCAAGAACATTAGAGACGTCAACTCGATGTTGACATCGTCCAGGCCGTTCAAATGACCCTTTTCATGCAGCGCGACGAGTCCAACCGAGTAAGCAACACATATACAACACTGCGGTATAACGTAGGTTATCACAGAACCCTTTGACCAAAATCGGACCCTCAGCGTGATTGTGAAGAAACTCGTGCAGCTGCGCTCGGACGCGGACGGAGATGTAACTGACACTGGCAGTGGCAATGCTTTGACTATGTTTTGGCGCTTCACACAACGGCCCACACAACACGCAACATCTTGAGCCAAGTGCTGTGAACCAACATGGCATGAACCAACATGGCTACGGAATTTCTCGTCTGGCCTGTTGAGGCCAACTTTGGACTACTCAGGGCGCAGTTGAGGCCAGCCGAGACTTCCTGGGGGTGGCGACCGTGCGCAACACGAAGCTTTACCAAGGCTGTCAGCGAAAGATGCGCGCAGCTGAGCAGAGTAGTCTGGGACGGCATACGATATGCGGTGACGGGCGCCAGGACAGCCAGGAGGGCACACGCTGCACATGAATGGCTCGCGCACGGCACAACAGGAGGTGTGTCATGAGCTAAGAAAGGGAAAACAACACAACCAACAACCGAACCGATTAGCCAAGGGTTTAGGTCCGTGGCTGCGGATTGCTCCAGAAAGAAGAGAGACTCAGTATCACCTCGCCAGGCCTTCGGGGAGGGTAGGGACAGGAGGAGGACCCATGCTTGGCATCCATACGTAGGGAGGAATAGAGAGAGGATGTGGATGGGAAGAAGCAGCTGCACAAACAGATTCTTCCGGAGCTCCGCGCGAATCTCTTGGATCGGCGCTAGACCCCTCTCCCCGGCGCGCGGAGCGCGCCAGGGGCGGCGCCACAAGCGCCGATGCAACAACTCCGCGCGGGGCCGCTGCTCTGAGAGGGCGGGGCCCAGCACTGCGCGCTCCAGGGCTGCACAAGAAGGGAGGCACCCCTGCGGACGAGACTGTGCAAGCTTGCTCACTCCAAGGCCATGAGCCCAGACCAGGTCTGACTACCTACCAGACCACCCCAACCCAACCCGAAGACTCGAATTTCGGGTTGGGGGGGGGGGTTAGGGTTCCACGCGTGTTTTTTCTATGTTTCCCGCCCCCCCCCCCACTGGAAATCGAGGGTAAATCTGAGCCTCGGGTTGGGATTGGGGTGGTTTGGTGGGTGGTGAAGGTCGAGCGTGGGCTCTCGACGACAACATGTTGGCCCAGAGCGCCCCCCCTGCGACGCCTTGGGGGCCCGAGCGAGGCGCCCGGCTCACGCGCGATGCGGCCCCAGCCTCGCGAGCCTGGAGGCGAGCCCGAGGGGCGCCCACCCCAGGAGAATACAGTCGGGGCGTTGACCTAAGGAACCCTAAATAAGGAACGAGGCCCCTGTTTCCGTTAAGTTAACCTTCGATTTGCTATCGAAAACATAAGGACAACCTGAGGCAAGCTGTGAAACACTTAAGGAACGCGGAGCCCCTCCCCAACGAAAAGGGTTCCTTCTTCAGGGCCCCGACTGTACCTCCACGCAGAGCGAGGCGCTCTGGGGGGAGGCGGGGGCAGGACGAAAACGAAGGAGCGAGGGAGCGGGGCCAGTCGCGCCGCGAATCCCGAGAGACGGAGAACACCCCGACGGGCGAGCTCGGCCCGACTCCGAGACCTGGGCCACTGCCCAGTGGCGACTCTGGACAAGTGCGCAGCTCGATTGGGATTCGGATCCCTGGAGCAGTCTGCTCCACGACCTCTGGACATCTGACCAGCACAGGTACCCACATCTGCAGGCACACAGAGGATGAGCAGGACAGGAGGGAGGAGGCGTGAACGGAAGGAGGAATCCTGGACGCCTCTCTGGTCCCTCTGATGGCAGCGGAACGTGTCGGTGACGACGACGTTGCAACCTTGGGGGGCGCAAGTTTCGTATCTTCCTCATCCTGCCGCTCCTTCTTCAACTTTCTCCTCCTCCGTCTTCCAACCTTCTCCAACCTCCTCCGCCTCATCCGTTTCCATTTTTCCGTCGGCCGCAACGCCTCATAATACCTGCGATGCACCATGACACCAGAGCGCTGCGTATAACGTTCTACCACAAGAGTGCGTACCATCGTCCAAAGCGTCGGAAGCATATTTGTCTGGGTGGGCGGGCGCCTTTTCTGAGCCTCCTGGGATGCAGGATTGCCGTGGCAGCGGGGTGCTTGCCAAACTTACAGAGACCAGCAAGCTAAGCACAACTGAAGCGCTCTCTGCAACACAATCCAAGGAACAATAATAAAGGGGCCCTGGGACACACACAAATTAATACACACAAATAAAAGGATTCCCCATATTTTCCCATATTATTTGGATTCCTTTCTTCCCCCCACTTCCCATATTATTTGGATTCATTGTGTCTGTGTGTCTTTTCCCCTCCTGGAACAAAGCGGACGACACTCCATGATCGCCCGGGCGCCCTCGGCCGCCCACCTGGGGCGCTCTCGGGGCCGTCCTCGGCGGCCATGTCTCTGCCCCTGTCTGGCGGCGCATGGAAACAGGGGACGGGGGCCGGCCGTTCTGGGGATGCAGACGCCTCCTAGATGGGGTCCGAGTAGATGGGGTCGGAGGATCTCGCCGCATCGCCAATGCATCGGCGATGCATCGGCGATGCGCTGGCGGCGTCGGCGATGCATCGGCGACGTCGGCGTGGAGAATGGGCCCCACCTCGAGCCGCATCGCCGATGCATCGGCAATGCGGCAAAATCCTCCGACCCCATCTACTCGGACCACGGGATGCGGGGGCCCCGGGGGGGGGGTTAGGAGGCACATGGCCTTCTGAAGAACCGCCTCCGCCCTTCTCGAGCCATCGCCTGCTCGCCGCAAGCCAGGTGGGCCCCGCGGCCCCGGCAGCACTGCCGCGCTCGGGGCAAGAGCCGGCCACTCACCATTGCGGGGAGGTGTGTCGTCCCTGGCTGGGGGCAGCGACCAGGAGAAGTCAGCTCAGAGGGGGACGCGTCAAGCTGGAATCGCCGTGCGCCCCCGACAGATCGGCGACAACCCCCCGACGAAGAAGACGCATGTTCCTGGGCGGGGTTGGACTATCAGGCACCTGGCCATCGGCGACGACTGGACGATTGGGGGTCGACGCGTCCCCTCGGGAACCCATCCCTCGCCGATGCTGCCTCTGACCTACACCTTTCTCGGGGAAGCCATCCTACCGGCAGTCTCCCGAAAGGGCGTGGCAGCGGGGCAGCCGCTCGGCCCCCGCGGGCAGGGACAGACCGCGCACGCGCAGCCCCCGCAGGCTCGGGCCCACGCGCGGCGACGAGCCACGCCCGGCCGGGCTGTGGGCCCACCGCGGGTGGCGCAGCTGCAGCGCGAACGGGCGCAGCGGCCCGGGGGGGGCGGCCGCGCGCGGCGGCGCGCGCCGACGGCAGCGGCCAGGCCGCGGCCGACCCGAGGAGGCTGCGGCCGAGGCCGCGGACGCGGGGCGCCCGCGAGGCCGCGGACCACGACGCGGCCGAGGCCGCGGCCGAGGCTGCGGCCGCCCCGCGGCCGCGGGGCGCTCCGAGGCCGCGGACCACGAGCAGGTGCTCCGAGGGATCGTGGCCCTGGGCAGCAGGCCGGCAGGTTGCGACCACATGGCCACCGCCGCCGCTCGCCCGCCAGCGGGCGCGGCGAGGCCCCGAGGGCCGCCCGCCGCGGCTGCGGCCGCGGCGGCGGCGGCAGGCCGATCGGGCGCCCCGCGCCTCTGGCACGGGGCTCCCCGCGGGTATAGTGGGGGGGGGCGGCTTCCGGCGCCCCGGCCTCCGGGCCCAGGCGCGCGCGTGCGTGCGTGCGTGCGTGCGTGCGTGCGTGCGTGCGTGCGTGTGTGTGTGTGTGTGTGTGTGTGTGTGTGTGTGTGTGTGTGCGTGCGTGCGTGCGTGCGTGCGTGCGTGCGTGCGTGCGTGCGTGCGTGCGTGCGTGCGTGCGTGCGTGCGTGCGTGCGTGCGTGCGTGCGTGCGTGCGTGCGTGCGTGCGTGCTGCGTGTGTGTGTGTGTGTGTGTGTGTGTGTGTGTGTGTGTGCGTGTGTGCTGGTGTTTCTGCTTCGAGGACTGGGCTTCGCATCGTGTCGCTTCCCTGCCTCTCGCTGCTCCCTTCCGTCTCCTCCTCGGTCTCCTCAGCCTCGGGAGGTCTCCGTGGGCCTCCGGACGTCCAGAAAAGGCTCACCAGAGTCGCAGAACCCAGAGCCTCGATCCTCATTGCGCCTCTTTATAAGGCCACGCACGGCTGCACCAACACCGAAGACCGACGGAGCTGACAACGAAACCGAAACCGACCGTAACCGAACCGAACGCTCGAAGCTGAGAAACACGCAACGACGCAACGACGACGCAACAATCGACAGAACCGAACCGACCGAACGCAACCGACTGCGACGCGGCCGAACCGACCGAAGCGTGAACATCCTCTTCCCTCCCTGCCGCTTGTACTGCTCCTGCCGCCTCCTGGCCGGCAGGCCCAACCGAGATGCATCCCGCGACAGAGGCATGGCAGAGCAACTCGAATATCAGTGACACGCCATCGTGGGGAACCCATCAGCTAGGGAGCCCACAATGGACGTTGGCGCCCAATCATGTACATGAACACGGCGCCCCAATCCGCGAGACCGGCCGCGTGATACGAACGTTCGCGCAATGCGTACTCTCGAAGCCATCGTGGATTCATGTACGTGTACGTCTTCTTTCGCTCCTGATCAGCGTGCCACCGCTGAACAAGCACTGGGCTTCCGGGTCGAAGCAAGGGCATACTGATCTATAAGACCAACCTTCGGGTGACAAGGAGGTTGTGGAGGGGGGGAGAGGCGGGGGAACCAACATCTGACTCAATCGATCTCACTACCGATCTCACTCAACGGGACACCACGGGACACCACGGGACACTTGTCGATCTCAATCTCGATCTCACTATCGATCTCACCCAACGGGACACCACGGGACACCACGGGCCGCCACGGGAAACCACGGGACACCGCGGGGCACCTCTCGATCTCACGATCGATCTAACTCAACGGGACACTACGGGACACCACGGGACACCTGTCGATCTCACTATCGATCTCACTATCGATCTCGCTTTTTGGGACACCACGGGACACCGCGGGACACCTCGGGGCACCACATCGATCTCACTATCGATCTCACTATCGATCTCACTCAGCGGGACACCACGGGACACCACGGGACACCGCGGGACACCGCGGGACACCGCGAGCCACCGCCAGACGGACGGACGGACGAACGGGGGAGAATCATTTGTCTTGACTTCGCCCTAGCAACGGCGGACACCACGGGACACCCCTCGACACCGCTAGGGCCACCGCCGGACGGACGGACGGAGCGAATCATTTGTCTTGACTTCGCCCTAGCAACGGCGGCCACCACGGTCCGCCACGGGACATCAGGGGACACCGCGGGACACCGCTCCAGACCTCTGCTTAGCGCGACCGTTTGCAACAGTGCGTCCGATGGGGGGTACCACCTGCGTGAAACAGGTGCCAAAAACAGCCAAGATCTACTCCATGGGGGGGGAGGGGGTGCGAGGGCCCGCGCCGATGGGCAAGACAATGAATGCACAAGAAAACGATCGCCACTCCCCGTGCATGTTTCGGCTTCGTGCGTTTACTCTTTCGCAGGGTGATCCAGGAGGCTCCCCGATGGTTCTCGCCGAGAACGAATGCACACGTCCGAGCGATGCCAAGCCTTAGAAGGGCCTGCCGGCCTCCGAGAAGGCTGTTGGAGGTCCCTGGGCCCTTCGTCAGTCTCAGACGGCCGCGTCTCTCGCGCCAGCCCCCTTGCGGGTGCCGCCAGGATGCTACAGACGCCAAAGCGCCGGCCGATCCCCGCACCCCCCGCACGCTCTTCGGGACGCCTGCCCGCATGTCGGCGTGCCGCCCGTTCAGCTCCAGGAGCTCGCGGTACACGGCGTACACCTGTCGCGGCTACACGTAAGAGCGACCCAAGGCATGAGTTCAGTCCTGCATGTCCCTCTACACGGGGAATGCCTGAAGCATAATAGAACATAGCCCAGGGACGTTTTTTTCCCCAACCATCCTGTGGTGTTGGGTCCTCGCTTTGAAGGGACAGCACCCCGCGTCTCCATCCTCATCCTCCCGCTGCCCACTCCCTCCCCCTCTCACCATCATCATCGTCATCGTCATCGTCATCGTCATCGTCATCGTCATCGTCATGTTCATCATCATCATCATCATCATCATCATCATCATCATCAGCAACATCAGCAGCATCAGCAGCATCAGCAACAGCATCAGCATCATCATCATCATCATCATCATCATCATCATCATCATAATATTCATAATCATCATCATCATCATCATCATCATCATCACCACCACCATCGCCATCATCGTGGGCACAATCGCCATCATCGGCTTCATCAACATCGCCATCGTCAGCGTAGTGCCGCTGTTCTCCGCGTGCCCACCAATTCGGCACACCCCTCACACGCTTCGTGGCCCCATCGGGAGCTCCACCTAAGGCCCCAATGGGACAGTTCGCAAGGCGGCCCCGCCCAAATTCGGCACACCCCTCACACGCTTCGTGGCCCCATAGGGAGCTCCACCGAAGGCGCCAATGGGAAAGTTCGCATGACGGCCCCGTCCACTTCGGCGCACCCCTCACACGTTTCGTGGCCCCACAGGGAGCTCCACCCAAGGCCCCAATGGGAAAATTCGCATGACGGCCCCGCCCCATTTCGGGACACCCCTCACACGTTTCGTGGCCCCATACGGAGCTCCATCTAAGACCCCAGTGAGAAAGTTCCCGTCACACGCTTCGTGGCCCCATAGGGAGCTCCACCTAAGGCCCCAATGGGAAAGTTCGTAGGACGGCCCCGGCCCATTTCGGCGCACCCCTCACGCGTTTCGGGGCCCCATACGGAGGTCGAGCTAAAGCCCCAAGTGGCCCCATAGGGAGCTCCACCGAAGGCGCCAGTGGGAAAGTTCGCAGGGCGGCCCCGCCTCATTTCGGCACACCCCTCACACGCTTCGTGGCCCCGTAAGGAGCTCCACCCAAGGCCCCAATGGGAAAGTTCGCATGACGGCCCCGCACCATTTCGGCACACCCCTCACACGTTTCGTGGCCCCACCATCTAAGGCCCCAATGGGACAGTTCGCATGGCGGCCCCGCCTCATTTCGGCACACCCCTCACACGTTTCGTGGCCCCATACGGAGCTCCACCTAAGGCCCCAATGGGACAGTTCGCAAGGCGGCCCTGCCCCATTTCGGCGCACCCCTCACACGGCTCGTGGCCCCATAGGGAGGGAGCTCCACCAAAGGCGCCAGTGGTAGGGTACACATGGCGGCCCCGCCCCATTTCGGCACACGCCTCACACGTTCCGTGGCCCCATAAGGAGCCCGAGCTAATGGCCCAAGTGGCCCCGTAGGGAGCTCCCCCGAAGGCGCCAGTGGCAGGGTTCGCATGGCGGCCCCGGCCCATTTCGTCGCATCTCTCACGCGGCTCGTGG
The DNA here is from genome assembly GCA_963575745.1 of Prorocentrum cordatum. NCBI lineage: Eukaryota > Dinophyceae > Prorocentrales > Prorocentraceae > Prorocentrum > Prorocentrum cordatum. The sequence goes on from CAUYUJ010002455.1 coordinate 40,120, forward strand.
CCCCGTGGGAAGCTCCACCGAGTGCGCCAGTGGCAGGGTTCGCATCGCGGCCCCGCCACATTTCGGCGCGCCCCTCACGCGGGTCATGGCACCATAGGGAACTCAGAAGGCCCCAATCGCAGGGTTCTCATGGCGGCCCCGCCCCATTTCGGCGCACCGCTCACGAGGATCGTTGCCCCATAGGGAGCTCCACCGAAGGCGCCAGTGGCAGGGTTCTCATGGCGGCCCCGCCCCATGTCGGCGCACCCCTCACGAGGATCATGGCCCCGTGGTGAGCTCCACCGAGGGCACGGGTGCCAGGGTTCGCATGGCGGCCCCGCCACATCTCGGCGCACCCCTCACAAGGACCGTGGCTACATTGGAAGCTCCACCGAGGTTTGCCAGTGGCAGGGTTCGCATGGCGGCCCCGCCACATCTCGGCGCACCCCTCACACGGCTCGTGGCCTCATATGGGGTTCCGAAGAAGGCGTCGGCGCACCCTCACGAGGATCGGAATAATCCATTTTTGTCAGAACTCCGGGGACCGAAGGCGGACCCAGGGGGCCGAGAGCGAGGTCCAGAAGCGAGCCCGCACAGCGTTTGAGCCACCCTCTGCTTCCCGACCCCGTCCCTATTGTCTTGTCTTTCCCTCCTCCTCCTGGGCTCTCCCACCTCATTCTTTCTCCTGCTTCCTCCCACCTCTTCCCCCCCGTTATTGTTTTCTTTGAGGGCGCACGGCTACTGGTGATGGCGAGGCAGTTCCGGTCAGGTTGAGGGGGGTCAGGATGAGGAGGATTATGTATTTTTTGTTGCCCGCAAAGCTACAGCTGTCAAACAGTGGGCAATGAGCCCAGCAGAGCACGGCGACAACGAGGGGCGACACGCGCGGGCAACAAAACGCGGGGGTTTTGTCGCACGGAGGAGGGGCACAAATAGCCCGAAACCCCAAGAGCCAGGCGGCCCAGAAAGGGATAGTCCTGGACAGAGACCCGGGGGCCTCGGCGGCCCCGTGGGCCAGAGGCCGCAGCACAGATTAGTCCGAACCTGAACCCGAGGAAACCTCGGCAGGAACGCCACCGGCGGCTCGGACTAGCCTGTTAACCTTGGCTAGGAAAATAACAGCACGCACGAGCGGCCTGGGCGGGGTGACCAGGGGGGCCTCATCCTCTTCGAGGGTGTGGCTCGCACCGACACTCATCTCGCCCGATGCCCCTGGAGCAGGTCCAGCAGCCACCATGCCCGGCACAAGGGAGCGAGGGGCCCTTGCCCCGTCGCTCTCGCCCTGCCCCCGGAAGGGTTCGAAGAGGAACCTAGCAGCCTCCTCCTCCTCCTCATCCAGATCGGGAAGGGGCTGGCTCCATGCCTTCGGCCGTCCTCGGCTGGGGCCGAAACAGTAGCTGGCGAGGCCGCTGGTCCAGGCTGAGCCTGCGCGGCAACAGTCACGTCAGCAAACGCATTCGTCGGTGGAGCAGCAGCAGGAAACTCATCAGACACGCCACCACACGTTGCTCCTCCATCGGCGGCCGCTCGCGAAGGACAATCAACAAAAACGCGGACAGACGACTTGCAGTGCTGCGGGTAAATGCCAGCAAGCAAGTTATTCCACTTAGATCTAAGGCGAAAATCCATGGACCCAGGGCCAGGGCGGCGCTTCAAAAACAGGTTAGACTTGATCGGGGAACCCGTCGGAATCATCGCCATACAATGAACGCAAGAGTACAAAGTGGAGAAATCAGAGCAAGCCACACCGACAATCGAATGCCTGTTGGTCTTGACTTTGTCGAAATCCCAGCCTTCGGGAGGACCAGCGTACTTCCTGGCAGAAGGGATGGGCCTAGCCCCAAACCTACAGGCAAAATCGGCCCTGAAGGCCCTGGCGCAAATAGTGCACCTCCAGAACCTACCTATCCTGGCGAAAGAACACATGCCTGGAACAGTACTATTCTTGGAAACCTCAGGCTTCTCATACTCTACCTTGCCAAAGCCCTTAAGCGAGGGAAAGTGGGGCAGCAAATTGAGCGCCCACTTGCAAAAAACAAAAACACTCGTGCATCGAATGCGGATACCAGTCTCCGCGAGAACATCATGATCCTTCGGGTGCACATCAACCGCGGCCTTCGCACCGAGGTCAGCAAGACAATTGCCAGTCCTGCGGTAGGTCTCTGCCTCCGACAAGCCGGCTTCATTCAAACTCAAACGTGCCTTGATATTAACAACACCTTCGGGGAATTTACGTGCGCCGTCGGCCTTAGCCTGCACAATGTGCCCCGCGTGGGCCTTCCGAAAATGATCGCGCGCATCTTTGGCGGCGTTATAATATGCGACGACATTGACTCAATCAGAAAAACTAATCGACGGCCCCATTAAACGCATGGCACTGCCAGTGAGAGCAGGAGTACGCAGCTGCCTGAGGCGATTGTCTGAGAGAGGGGGTGCACTGGGCAACGGATCTCACGCAAACGCACCCCGTCCTTAAAAGTGTTGCAGCACCAAGCGGCGCGGCACAACTCTCTGATGGGATGCCGCGTGCAAGAGCCGTCTACAAAAATACCACCTTCCAGCGAAAACCGTTTCCAGGATGATCAACAAACCATTCGGCAACCCAGGGCCCTTCCGCCGGAGGCCGAGGATGCACGTCCCCAGGATGAGGCAGACCTCCCCGAGTGACAGAGAAAAGCAATTTACGGTTCGTAGCGTGGCCGTCGATGGTTCCGAGGATGTTCTGGCAAACGAAAGCAAGGCGCTCATCTGCAAGAGCAGGACACTTCCATATCCTGTGGTACAACGTGTCGCGGCATCCGCAGCCCAATGGACACTCCTGAGGGTACTTGTAGTCTTTCCCGTTGGCGTAAATCCGAATCTAGAGGGCCCCTGAGGCCACGGCCCGAAGGGCCCCTTTCTCCAGGGGGGTGTACTTGGACCGCAAATGCTGGGAAACGACATCAAAACAAACTCTGTCGGGAAAACCTAACCGTTCTCCGACACGGCGTTCTAGCTGGCGAAGCACAGCGTCCTTAAGCAGGAGCCTCAACAAACCTGGAGACAACAAGCCGAGCGAAACTTCGCACCCCAGATCAGTCACAAGGGTCGCGAAATTCATAGCAGTCCAGCCGAGGCGACGAAGGGGGTGCCGAAAGGCCGATGCAGGGCCCGCAACCGACAGCCAAATTGTCCAAGGCTGGCCGAACACACAAACGAAAGATGTTCGGAGCTGGTGAAATCTGAGAGTGGAGGGGTGAAAAACTCATTCTCGTGTTCCAGATCTCCTTGGCCAAACGGAGGATGGGGGAAGCCTGGATGAACCGCGTGGGGTCTTCTCCGAAGAGACGTGAAATAGAAAGGCCGCGGTCCACAGCACTAGGTTTCAGAACCGAAGCGAAACTGCGTCTGAGACGAAGGGGTTCGCCGTCGCTTGCGCCATGAACCTCGGCAGCATACGTAGCGGCAGGAAGGGGGCCAGCCACCCAGATGTTCCTACATGTCCTACCAAGGTTTCGACTCATCTGTTTGATTCGCGTCGCCCTAGCCGGGGCTTTCCCTGGCACAACGCTGCGCTTCTTGGCCTTGGCGTTCAAGCCCTTGTGTCTGAGCGGCTTGCCGACGCTGTCGTCGGCGCCAAGGTTGAGAGCAGCACAAACAACTGGACCAATGAGAGCCGAGCCGAGCCGTCTCTGGATGGCTTGCCCCACGATCTTGCTAGACGTCACGGGGCAGGCCTTGTCGTCAGCGAGAGTGGCGTCTATGTCCTCCACCACGACACGCTTTAGCTGCAAACTGCTATCCTTGATGCCATCAACGACGTCATCGAACGATCCGACTGCGTGCATTCCATTATCATCGATGTACAAGGAATAGGTAACACTGGGCGGCCAGATGATGCTGTCAAGACCGCTGATCGAATTCACGCGGATGAGCGTAGTGGCGAATGAACAACCTGCCACAAAACCCCGAATCGCGTAGAGGGCGGCACTCAGATTGCCGTCCAGAGAAAGGTGCCGAGGAGCTCGGTAGGCGTGACGCCAACCTAGCGATCGCTCGGGGGAAACCGAGCGAGTGACACCTGCGCAACACTTGTTAAACATTCAAGCTTTCGTAGTACTTAAGGGAATCCCATAGGAGCGTGGCAGCATACTGTCCAGTGGTAACTCCCCCTTCAGACAAGAGGGCCTGTCTCCAGACAATATCGCTGGCACCCATGCGTTTCCCAACCGCAAGCCAAGGACTGACATTTTTAACTTCCCAAGCTTGAGCCAGAGGCCTTCGGAGTCGGCCCCACAACCGATAATGACCCGTAAACATACCGATGGGTTTATATCCTCTTGTGGGCTTGGGAAGCAGCATCGAGACAATGACACACAATGGGGCCGGCAAGATGAGCTGATCTCCGTGATACGAAAAATCTCGAACAGACACTCCAAACCGTCATCTGAAAGAAGCTGAAGTGTCGCACATGGAAACCGTCGGTGCTCACCGCGGACCCTTCCTTGTATCCCCTGCTGACTTCCTAAGACCGCTGACATGAAGCAAATTGATCTCGAGGGACAGGTCGAAATTGCCAGGAAGGGGAGGGGCCGAGAGCTCCGCTTTCCACACAAAGCTTTAGAGCGAACGGCTTCCGAGGCCAAGATAGATAAGGATCCGGCACGATGACTCGATCGCCCGCAAAGACGGGAGTGGGGGACCAAGCCTTGGGGGCTCTCGTGACCTGATGGACTCTACGGGCCCCTCTCTCAATCCCACACTTGACCCATTGGCTCCAAACGTTTCTACCTTTTGTCTTGGTCACCAAGGATTCGGCATCCACAGCAGACGTGATAAGCGACAACAGTTCCTTAGCTTCTGTCAGCGAAGATGAACGTGGGACAGCCCTGCTGGCGAAAGCATGCGCCTGGCGAATAAGAAAGACATGTCTGCCCTGGCTCGCTGCGACCAGGGGGGAAGAGCGAAGACAGCCGTCCTCGACACTTCGACATCCTTGGAACTGCAGGGCTGCTGCAACAGGTGACAACAAAACCGCGAACTTCGAGAGAGGATTATGATGATGACCGTACGAGGGTGAGGAGGAGGAAGATGAAGATCGGGGGGTGAACAGGCCACGATCCGGCCCCCGGAGACCTCCTGTTTTTCCCAACCATCCTGTGGTGTTGGGTCTTCGTTTTGAAAAGACAGTGCTCCGCGTTCACTCCTTGCGTTCCCTCCTCCCTCCTCCTTTCATCATCATCATCATCATCATCATCATCATCATCATCATTATCATCATCAGCATCATAACCATCGTTGTCATCATCGTCATCATCATCACCGTTATCACCATCATCATTATCTTCGCCATCGGCATCGTCATTATTATCATCACCATCATCATCACCGTCATCATAATCATCGTCGTCATCATCATCGTCGTCTTCATCACCGGCATCATCGTCATCATCACCATCGTCGCCATCATCATCGCTGTTATCGTCACCATCATCGACACCGATTTCGGCACACCCCTCACACTTTTCGTGGCCCCGTAGGGAATTCCACCGAAGGCCCCAGTGGCAGCGCCCGCATTCAGTTCCACCCCCATTTCGGCACACCCCTCACATGTTTCGTGGCCCCATAGTAGGGAGCTCCACCGAAGGCCCCAACGGCAGCGCCCGCATGCGGTTCCCTTTCATTTCGGCACACCCCTCACACTTTTCGTGGCCCCATAGGGAGCTCCACCGAAGGCCCCAGCGGCAGCGCCCGCATGCGGTTCCACCCCCCCCCCCCCCAATTCGGCGCACCCCTCACACGTTTCGTGGGCCCATAGGGACTCCACCGAAGGCCCCAGTGGCAGGGTTCGCATGGCGGCCCCGCCCATTTCGGCGCACCCCTCACACGGTGCGTGGCTCCATTGGGAATTCCCCGTGCGTCGTCCCACTTGCCCTGCGGTTCTCACCTTTGCGTATGGTTGGGTCCTTTGCCATGATCATTATATCATATTTCTTATCTGATCTAATATCTAATCTGCTTTGACTATTTGGGATCTTTCGAACATAGGCCGCCTGTAGGAGGACGCACACGACCCAAGGCAAGAATGGCCCTTGGTGCGCGGCCCGAGGGGGAAGCCGTGGGGTGCCCAACGTCACCGCACGAGCCGCTGCCGCCGCTCCGCAGCCACCATCGGCGGACCGCGCCCAGAAAGGCTCTGCAGCGCCAGCGGGCAACGACGACGATCCGCCAGAGCGGCCCACTGTCACTCTGGCGAAGGGCCGCTCCTCCGCGTAGCCGGGTGTTCGGGGGGAGGAGGAGGAGGGGGGGGAGGAGGAGGAGGAGGGGGAGGAGGAGCCAAGCGTGCGGAGGGGAAGGCTCCAGGCCCCCGACGGCCGCGCCCCGCACGGCGCCAGCAGCCCCCGCACACGCGCTCACCTGCTCACAGGCAGCGCGCCAAGAGGAGGATGCCAAACATCTCCTCGGACGTGAACTGGAAGCTGATCTTGATCAGCGGCGGCTCCACGGAGCCGAAGTGGATGATGTGCGTCGGCATCTCCCTCACGATGCCGATCAGGTGCAGGTGGATGTCCGTGTCCAGGCGCCGCCCCCTCGCGTCGGCGGCGATGGTGGTGACGCTGCACGGGCGGCGGCTTCTTCATAGTCTTCGTGGCCCGCAAGGCCGCCCGCGCGGCCGACAGGGTGGCCTCCGCCGAGACGTGGGTCTCCTGCCTGAGCGCATGGTACGTGAGGCAGGCAACCGCGATGGACTCGGCGCTCTCGTTGCTCTGGTCGGTGAGTCCGAGCTTCGCGAACTCGGTGGAGAGGGGGGGCGCGCCGCATGCACGTCCCACAGCCTGCGCCAGCGGCGCGCAGACTAGGTAGTGGCGCATCTTGTCTTGGCCACTGGCGCAGCCGAAGATGCACAGGCGCCTGCCGCACGGGTAGGCGATGCGGTGGGAGGTGAACCAAGAAAAGGATAGTGTCCTCATCCACGCCGTCGCCCACGATGGGGGCAGCCTCTTCATGGCGGCCTGGATGTCGTTCGTGATGGAGGGGTTGTGAAGGAAGAACACGCCAGCGTGCGGGAGCTCCTTCACGATGCGGCCCTGCAGGAAGGGCCCGATGCAGTCGGGCCCGCGGGTGGCCAAGGCCGAAGCGAAGGCGTGCTTCTGAGCGAGGCCAGGCTGCCCGTTGGCGACAGCCGCCCGCAAGGCCTCGACCGCTGGTGCCGCGAGCTGGCGAGAGTAGTATCCGTGGTCGGAAGTGGCCGACACGATCTGGTGCATCGTCTCCACGAAGGCCTGCGTCTTCCACCGCGGCGGTGAGAGATGAAGGACACCCCGCGCGGCGCCCTCAAGGGTCTGCTGGATGCCGTAGGAGTTCAAGCCTTCGCGCAGCCTCTCGCGGATCTCGGTGAACTTCTTGAATGTCGAGGTCGCCGCGCGGACGATCGTCGCAATCATGCTGAGCTGGAGCGACCTCGGTGCGGGAACTCCCCAGTTCTTCAGAAAGGGCCAGTCCTTCAGCCTGAAAGCGCCGTTCGGGAAGCGCAGGACGGAGGCGTTGATCCAGCTCTCGTGTTTGAAGTGCTCGTGCGGGAGCAGGGCGCACTGGGCAAGGTAGCCAAGGACGGGGAGCGCGCGCCCGTTATACAGGGAGACAGTTCCGACGGCTGGCGCGTCGCTCGCGCTGTGCGCCATGGCTCGGGAGCGGTACTTGTTGAAGGCCTTCGCGTAGATGAGCTGGTCCGTGGCGCCAGGGCCCAGCAATAGGCCGAGGTCGGTGAGGTGGTCGCATACGTTGAAGTCCTTGAACTTCGGGGCAATGGCAAGCCGCGCGTTCTTGAGTTTGAGAATGAGGTCAGCATTGACCTGGCCTGCCAAGGGGATGATGTGGCACTTCGGCGCCTTCAGTTCCAGACCAGCCAAGACTTCCATGCAAAGCATGACGTCTGCGAGGTAGACGAGGTAGGCAACGGCCCGAAGGACAAGTCCAAGGTCATCAGCGCATGCCCGACAAAGTCCACGGCCTTGAGCTTCGAGGACGGTCTCGAGGTTGAGCAGGAAGCATGCAGTGCCCAGCGCATACAGCGTGCCGCTCCATCCGCATCCCTGGATGATGCCCGACCTGATGTAGAAAAGCGGGGCGTACTGGCCAGCGCACGGGGCCATCGCGAGGATGTTGTTGCACATGGAGTCGAAGAACATGAGGACCGCTTCAGGAGCGCCCATGGCTTTGAGCGCCAGACGGATGAACTGGTGGGCGAAGCTGGGAAAGGCCTGCGCGATGTCCAGTGACACCAGCACGGGCAGCATGTTCTGGGCGTCTGGGTCGGCCGAGGCAATGCGGCTCTCGGTGTCGAGCTCGAGGATGTTGTAGCCGAAGTTGCGCCGGTGGATGAACCCGCGCTGTGAGGCTGGGACTACATCAGCTGCCACCGTTGCCGTCGCAGCATTCATCGCGCTGCTGATGATCTTGAGGGACGTGTTGCGCAGTCCCAGGACACGGACTTTGGACGGGTCTCGATGGCAGCCGTTGTGTTCCGAGTCCTCTGGTTCCTCACCTTTGGGCAAGAAGGCTTGGACGGTCGCGTTCACTTCGTCGGGGAGGATCCCGCCGTTGAGCATGTAGCACATGACGTCCCAGAGAACCTCGGTGCACTTCTCGTGCGCGGACCAGGCGAGGTACGGTAGTCCGTCAAGGCCTGGCGAGGTGGGTGACGAGCGCTTGGCGAACTTCTTGAGCGTCTCGTAGTCTGGCGGCTTGTACTTGAAGAAATCGATGGTGGGCGAGAACTTGTTCAGATAGGCTGCGGCCTTGGTCAAGTCGACGGTCTTGCCCTCGAAGACGGGCTGCCAGTGCTCGACAAGTTTCTTGAGTCGCTCATTGGGGCCCGTCACGGTGCCCTCACTTGTCTTGACCCCCGTCAGAACCAGACGCTTGCTGAGCGGGTTCCAGAGCTTGAGCTTCCGATGCAGTGCTTGGGTTTGTCCGCGCGCTTGAGCGGGTCGTGGGCGCCCACGCTGAACTGCTTGGTCGATGGCTGCGAAACGCTGTTCAGCATCTTGGCGGAAAAAGGATGCCTGCCCACTCCTCGAACTTTGCATGGTCGATGAGTTCAACGCTGTCTCCGTTGATCTGGATATGTTCTTTCGCGACTAGGTGCGAGCGAAGGAGGCGAGCAGCGAGTTGTCGGTCTTGGCGCCAGACCGCCCGAGAGATCGACTTCGCTACCTGGAAGAACACGTCGCCACTGTTCGGTTGCATTTCATGAAGACGGTCACGAGTTTCACGTGCGATTTGTCGAAGGAGGTCGGTGGTCAGAATCAGCTTGGTCGGCGGGGATAGGTTGTCCATGGGGGAGGCGGCGAACACGTTGTCGGCAATCTCTTTGAAGACGGGGGAATTGACAATGTACTGGGCGATCGGCTGGTTCGGCGAGGGTTTGGCGTCACGCATCGTGAAGGAGACGAAGAGGGCGGCATGGTCACTGACTCGACGGCGTGAGAGATCTTCGGGTGTGGAGAAGGTGGAGGACGTAACAGCCAGTTGCATCATCTGCGTGGGGGTGAACGAGCAGAAGCATCTGTCAATGGTGGTCTCGGCCTTCGTCTCGGAGCAGCAGTGCGTGGTGTCGGCGCTGTCGATCTCCACTAGGTGCTTCAGGGCGTTGTGCCACTTGCGCACCGATGCTTTGGACGTTTCGGATGGGTTCGAGTTGCCCTTTGCCACGGGGTCCAGGAGCTTCAGCTTCCCGACGGCGGAGAAGTTGAAATCACCAGTGACGAACATGACATTGCGGCCCGGGTCGGACCTCACCCACTGTAGGTCGTTGTTGATGCGCGAGGTGATGTTCTGGATGGTGGCGTTGCTGAGGTCGTAATTGTGGATATTGTAGAAGATCATCACTTGGTCGCCAGCACGGAAGACAGAGCGTAGGACACGGCCAGGGAAGATGGGGTCGCTCACGGCGTTCATCCCAGCTGGGAACACAGTGGCTACCCCGCCACTGATAGTGCCATGATATCCAGGAGCGAAGGAGGAGTGCATGTCAAGAGTGCTGTCGATCTTCCGCATGAAGGCGAGGAGCTGGCCGTGGTTCTGGTGCACCTCCTGGATGCCCAAGACCATCTTGCGCAGCGGCATGGACTTGAGGTACGAGGACTTCTCCACGACGCGTCTGCCCTGGTAGCCCAAGAGAGCGCGGGCGTTCCACGTGCCGACTGCTAGGCAGGGCGGCGGCCCGCTGGGGAGACGCTTCTGGCTGCGCGCCAGCTCGTCAAAGCCAAACTTGCGGGGCGGCTTCAGGTGCGACGACCACGCTGGCTGCGTTCTTGAGCGTCGTGCGGTCGATGCCCAGCGCGGGCAGGCCGGTGTCCTGGAACGTGAGGATGGTCGGCTCGTCCCTGCCAGGGCGGACGCTGTACGCGATGACGGGGGCCCAGCCTGCTGTGATCCAGGCCTTGGTGCGGTCCACTCGCCAGACGTGGTTCGGGAACTCGCGTTCCATGGCCTGGCGGAGGCGCTTCCCCACGATCTCCGTCTTGATCTGCTTCGGCGACTTGTCGGGGCCCATCCGCAGCTCGACTGTCCCGTGGCCCGAGACAGCGTCGGCGTAGATGCGCACCCAGGTGCCGTTGGGCGAGCGCATGCTGTCCAGGACCTTCTGCACTCGGCGGCTGGCGGGGCCAGGGAGGCCCGTGAACTTGACAGTGAAAAATTTGGCAGTGTCATTGCCCGTGACAGTAAAGTCAGACTCGCGGATGTCGCAGCCCGCCACAAACTTGGTGAGGGACTCGGTGGCCTTGGCCAGGGTGACGAGGCCGTCGGCGTGGACCTTGATGATGGTGGCGTCGATCTCGCGGTCGAAGTCGCGCCCGATGTACTGCTGCTTGATCGGCTGCTGGTTGGCTGTGGCAAGCTCGCGTTGCAAGACCTTGATCTGCTCCGCCATGAGCTCGATGGCTTTGTCAGTCTTCTCCTGCTTGGCCTCGACCTCGCCGACGCGGATGTTGAACGCGTCGAGCATCTGCTGGAAGTGGGAGGAGGAGGAGGAGGAGGAGGAGGAGGAGGAGGAGGCGCCCCCAGGTCCGAGCGCCGCAGGAAAACCGCGAGCGGCAGTGCTTCGACTTGTCCGGCTTTTGCAGGCAGTGACCCCGGCCCAGGGGCCGTCAAGAAGCAGACCCCGGGGGGAAGGGGGGTTGGGCCGAGCCAGCCGGGGCGACGGCGCGGCCGACGCGTGCCCGCGGCAGCAGATGCTCCAAAGTAAAAGGGGGGAGGGGGGCAGGGGAGGAAGAGGACCACTGACCAAACTGCCAGGACAAACGAGCGGGCCGCCTGTGCACAGTTCTCCCGATTCTTTGGGGGGCTCGCGCCGCTGTAAATTGTGCAGCCCGCGGAGGAGAGGGCAGGTCTACCGTGGAGGCCCTGGTGTTGTGTTGCATCTTCGAGGGGCACTATCTGCCCCATCGCGCCGCCGTCCGCGTCATGCCGAACGTCGAGTTCGCGTCGGATACAGGGCGGATCCGCAGCGTAACCGCGGCGGAGACGAGAAGAGGACGCCACTTTTGGGATCGCCGACGTTACAGCGCAAACTCGTTGCCCTTTATAGAGATCTCCTGGATGGGGGCCGAGTAGATGGGGTAGGAGGATCTCGCCACATCGGCGATCATCGGCGATGCATCGGCGATGCATCGGCGATGCATCGGCGACGTCAGCGCGGAGAGGATCGGAGACCACATCGAGCCACATCGGCGATTCATCGGCGATGTTGCGCGAGCCTCCGACCCCGTCTGCTCGGACCCCATCTGGGAGGCTTACACGGGGTTCATTTCTAATCGTGCTCATTTCTAATTGTGCTCGTTTCTGATTGTTCCTGGCCCCCTCATGGCTAGGAAGAGGCCCAGGATAGAAGAATTAGAACTGACAGGATCTTGGCCCCACAAAAAATCAAAGAATCTTCCAAGAATTGGAAATGAGCAATGTGTAATTGTCCGCTGGGCATGGCGGGATATAGCGTAATCGATTGCTGCCCTTGCCGCTTGCCGATGTTGAGCCCTATAGGCTCCACACTTTTGCGGCCACCCCCCCTGCCGGCGCTGCGGAGCTCGACGTTTTATGTTTTGCCGCGCCGATGCGATCCTTCCGCCCCGGATCGGGGTGCCGAGGGAGCGCCCAGCAACCTTGAAGGGGCCCTGGGACACACAAATAAATACACACTGCTACCAGGATTCCCGATGTTGTCCTTTGTTTTCTGTGCTTTCGTCTCCCTCCCCCCCCACTCCCCATATTTCCCCATCTTCTCGGGGGATTCGACGATGCATTGTGTCTGTGCGTTTTTTGTTCCCCTCCTGAAGCCTGTGGAGGCCCGCGCGGACCACCTCCGGGTGACCGTCGAGGCGCCGACCCCCATGCACCGCGCAGGCCCTGTCGGGCACTGGACGGGGGGGGGGCCAACGCGGGACCCCGTGGGGCTCCCGAGGGCCGGGGGCACCGTGCGGCAAAGGGAGCACCCGCAGACATCCGGCGAGGTGCTGCTGTTATTCCACCCGCGGTCCCCACCGCCCGCCCCAGCCGAGGTCAAGTGTCGCTCTGGATCCGCTTTTGGATGGCCGGAAAAGGCCCCCGGAAACAGAAACAAAAGAAAAGAGCCGCAACAAAGACTGAATCTGCTGGAGGTCTGGCGTTCTGCCACTTCTCATCCCGAGTCCTCTCCTGACGGTCCCGGGGCGGGGGGAGGCCCCCTAGGCCGAAAACTGCCGAACCTGGGTCTGGGAGCACCCGGGCCTGCATGACCTTTGACACTAAACTTTGCGCAGCGTCTGGGTGGCGACACTGGGCCACGAAAGCGCGACCTGGGAACTGAGTGCGAGCACCGCATGTCTGCACACGATTGTACCAATCATCTGCTGGGCTATTGTTTCGTCCATGCAGGCGCCACAGGGCAAAAGTCGGCACCCGGGCCTGCATGACCTGCTCCTCGGTGGCGGCGCCCATCATCCACAAGGGCACAGTCGACTTGCGCCCCCCCGACTCCCCGACGGGGTTCACCTTGTCGAGGGTGACGCGGCGCGGCTGCGGCTTGTGCCTGCCATGCGACCTGATGGGGGCGCCCGCGCCGTCTGGAGGGCACCAGGGCGGTCCGATGCGGCGGAGCTCCTTGGACCACCGCTGAGGTTGCTAAGATGATCGGGTGAGTAAAAATGGATTCGAATGTGTGTGCTATCTGGCCAAACCTAGCTTATCAATGGCTTACCCGCGCCCGACGTAGCCTGGAAAAGGTTTACGTAACTCTGCTTTGCGGGCTCCGCCCACTTAACCCAAAGCCAGCTTAGGCCAGATGCAACCGACCTTAGCAGCAAAACCCCCTAACTATCCCCGAAGCACCCCCCGCGGTAGCCCAAGTCGGGTGCGCAGAGTTCGCGGCGCGCGCAACCCCGAGACCCTCTCGTTGCCTTTGTTGTCACACCCGGCGATCTCGCCCCAGCCTCGGGCCCCAGGACCATCACTATCGGCCCGGCTCGAACAGTGCCGCAGGAAGATGGGGTGTAGGGCTCCAGTCGTAAAGCTCTTCGCGGTGATGTAGTTCTCGCGCCCGTCAAGGGGGGCCTCGGGACAATCCGATGGGGCGGAGCCAAGGCGCTCGCGTGGTGAACAAAATCACGGCGAATGTGTTTAAACTACACGGGATGAATCGCTGGTCCTGGGGAATCGGTCTAGACCTCTGGTCGGCGGCGAGCGAAGGGGGGGAAGTGAGAAGGAGAGGGCCTTCTCAGAAGGCCTGGCCTTCTGAAAGGTCTTCGAAACCGCCCCGAAGACGCAAAACACCTTCTCTGAAGGCGCGAGGGCTGCCGAGAAGTTCCGCCGCCTTCTGAGAAGGCCTTCTCCTCCTCACTTCCCCCCCCTCTCTCGCCGCCGATCTGGGGGTCCGCGTGGAGACAATTGGGCCTCACATCGAGCCGCATCACCGATGCATCGCCGATGCATCGGCGATGCGGTGCAATCCTCCGACCCCATCTACCCCGACCCAATCTAGAAGGCCTAGACGGATGCGGGGGGGTTCTCAGAAGGACCCTGGGGGCTTCTCAAGAAGGCAGGCTGGAAGCCGAGAGGGTCCTTGCGAAGGCCGCCGCCTCCCAAGAGGCCCCCATCCCCCGCTTGCTTTGAAGGCCGCCCCCTTCGCGCGCCCACCGCCTGCGCGCGCCGTCTCACGAGGGCACCCCATGCACCGAAACCATGCCTGGCGGGGGGCCATCGTGGTTCCTGCACGCGGCATGGTGTGGATCGGCGGCGAGCGAAGGGGGGAAGTCAGAAGGAGACGGCCAGCTCAGAAGGTTCGGAAGTCCCCCCCCCCCGCCCTTCTGAGAGGTCTTCGAAAGCTTTCCCCGAAGGCACACAACACCTTCCCCGAAGGCGCGAAGGCTTCTGAGAAGCCCCGCCGCCTGCCGAGAAGGCCTTCCGCCGATCTCTATAGGTCCTCGTGGCCTCGGCCACGGGGGAAGACGCAGCGTCCTAAGGGCCCAGCATGGCCCTCGCCGGGCAATGGCGGCTGTGTGCAGCTGCCTGCTGCGGAATAGCGCGGGCGACCCAAACAATCGAAGGGGCCCAGGGGCACACAAAGAAATACACACAGATCCCAGGATGTCCCATACTTCCTAATATTTTGCTGATTTTCGTCTGCCCCCCCACTTCCCATACTTTTCCCAACAGTTCCCGGGGGATCGACTATTATTTGTGTCTGTGTGCTTTTTCCCTCCTGAACAATAACGTGCCAAATGGCTTTAAGGCCTGTTCCTACCCGAGGCCGTTCCAGGTCTATGCGCGGGCGGTCTCATACGACACGGGCGTGAATCCCATGGTTACCCTGAGCCTCGCGGGCCCCGCGAGCCCAGCGGAGCGCATGAGCCCGATGAGCGCGTGAGCTTCGTGCGCGACCAAGGGGCATCCTATGACCGAGGGATCGGCGAGGGGCAGCAAGCCGAGAACATGCTGCACTTCTCGTATTCCCACGCTTGAGCTCACTGGTCATGAGGACAGGCGCCTGCGCCCGCCTGCCTTGGCACGTCTTGGCGGCCCCGGGGTGCCTCTGCCCAGCCCCACCTGCCCAGGACGCCCCTCAGGCTGCCCATGACACGACTGGCGGAC
Source organism: Prorocentrum cordatum (assembly GCA_963575745.1). Lineage (NCBI taxonomy): Eukaryota > Dinophyceae > Prorocentrales > Prorocentraceae > Prorocentrum > Prorocentrum cordatum. The sequence continues at coordinate 55,204 of CAUYUJ010002455.1, forward strand.
CCGACAGAGAGGCCCTTCCCTTCTGGACCGCCAGCGGGCAGACGTGCGAGTGCGAGGCCAGGACACAACGACGAGCGCTTGCGACCTGGAAGCGGGCCGCCGAGCCCTTGTCGCCAGCGCCGGCGCCGCCCTGGGAGGAAGAGGAGGTATGGGAGCGTTGTTTTTGTCGAGGCTCCCGCCGGCAAAGTCAGTGGCTGCTGCTCTGGCTGCTCGTTCTACCTCTGCCGCTAAGCCCGCCAACCCGCCCAGCCATGCATCCTGCTCACAGGCCAAGGCATCTCAGAAAGGACGCCCAAGTGCCAGACCGCCAAGTGTGATGTGGATGCTACCCACGCCCATGCCGGCTGCATCGTTGACACTAACCTTGACGAGGCACGCACAAAGAGTTTCGAGAAGCTGGTTACGACAATCAATGTTTCCTTCATTTCTTGCTGTGCCCGCGCCCTCGGATGGCCGCCGGGGCGGTGTGGCATTGTTTGGGCCTGATGAGTTGCGGAAGGATCCGTGGATGTGGTCCTCCGACTTTGCGGGCAGGGTGGTCTCGGGAGTCTTGCACGTCAACGGCTCTGACATGATCATCATCGGCATGTAAATGCACGTCAAAGACCCGCACGCTCGCAGGAAGCTTGCGGACGCTATCGCGGAGCGAGTGGCCGCTTCAGACTTGCCGGCACTTGTGGTCGGGGACTGCAACGCGGAGCCGTACGACGGTGAGCTCTCGCCGTGGCTCGGCCTCCTGGACTGTGCTCACGAGAAGACTCAACCTCCTACTTCTTTCAACACCCACGGGGACAGGATGATCGACCTCGCCATGGTCAGACGCCTTGCCGTCGAGTCCGTCTCCCCGGACACCAAGATCAGCGACCATGCCGCCGTGGTGGTGCAGGTCCAGCTCGAGCCCCAGGCCGTCGTGCAGACGATTCGGAAGAACCACCCTCTGGACATCCCTGACGACTGGGAGGAGGAATGGCGATCCGCATCTAAAGCAGCGGCCTGGGAGCGAGCAGTTCGAGAAAATGACGTCGACCAGTTAGGGGCGATATGGTGTGATTGCCTGGAGGCTTCCTGCGGGGTCCCAGAAGATCAGCGTACACGGCAATTTGGCACTCTTCTGAAGAAGTGGCAGAGGACGTTCCGGGGCGCCCAAGGGCACTGGCTGTGTGTAGTGGAGCGACGACTGCACCGACTCCTGCGCCGCATCACCGAGCAGCAATTCAAAGACAGGGCGGGGCAGGACCCCCCTGACCTTGTCCGGAGCATCGAGCGGAGCCTCCAGAGCCTCATCGCCGACGGGGTTCTGGACCAGGACACCGACCTCCTCGACTACCCGGCCAGCACTCCCAGCCAACCCGAGGCGCCGACGCAGCGCCTACGCAGAGATCCGATGTCGTGATTTTTTCAATGCGGGGTCTCAGGAAGTCTCGACCCTTTCCCCAGGACTGGTTTTTCATCCTAAGTTGTCCTTTGACGGTCCCGAGGCCCGGTACAGTCGGGGCGTTGACCTAAGGAACCCTATTTTCCATAAGTTAACCTTCGATTTCCTGTCGAAAACATAAGGAACGCCTGAGGCAAGCTGTGAAACACTTAAGGAACGCGGAGCCCCTCCCCAACGAAAAGGGTTCCTTCTTCAGGGCCCCGACTGTAAGGGCCCCCAGAGGCTGAAAACTGAGAAGAACCGCCGTCGTGATATTTTTTTTTGCGTTGGATCTCTGGGATTGCGCAGCGCCCACCAGGGGGAAACCCGGAGCTCCAACACGAGGCGCCCCCGAGGCGCCCGCCCGGAGCGCCCCGGCCAGCACCGAGGAGGCGCCCCCAGCAGCACGCGGCAGCCACGGGCGCCCGCCACGGGCGCAGGACCCGGGCGCCCTCCCCGCCCACACGGAGGCCCCCCCCCCCCCCCCCCCCCGCGGGCGAAGGCCCGAGCCAGCACGAGGCGCCCACGAGGCCACCGCGGGCGCCGGCCGGGCGGCGGCGCGGCACCTCGAGGGCCTGTGCCCGATGGCAGACATATGAGCATCCCAGACAGGATCGCGCCGCGAGAAATTCGGGACGGAGGTTTTCCGCCGTTGTCGGTCTCTGGAGGCCCTCGCCGGGCCCCGGGGCCGTCAAAGGACGACGCAGGACGAAAAACCGGTCTCGGGACTTTCAGGGACGCCGTCCTGAAAAAATCAGGGCGTCGCATGTCTGGGATCGTTTCACCGATCCCCATCCCCACCAGCGTGGGCTGGGTCCCACTGGCCGATTTGCCCCCCAATAGATGGGGATATGGGCTGCTCCCCTCGGGTTGCGAGGGGTATGTCCCCAACTGGGGTGGTGAGGCGGTCGGACTCGAGATGTGGATAGGGATGGGGACAGGGTTCGGTTAAACGATACTGAGCGGAACCTCCCGCCTGTGCCCGATGGCAGAAAGGAAAGACCCCCGCAATGCAAGCACCGTCTGAAGGAAACGGCACAACATCAACAGAAGAAGAAACAACGGGATGGACATGAACTGTTGGCGCTCCGCGCGGACTTCTTGGATCTGCGCTGGGTCCCCCTCCCTGGCGCGCGGAGCGCGCCAGAGGCGGCGCCAGAGGCGCCGCCAGGGTAGGGGGGCAAGCGCGGATCCGAAGAATCCGCGCGGAGCGCAAAAAGTTTATGTCCATGGCGGTCTTTCGTCTTCGAGCAGTGCAAGCACCGCCTGGGGGACACGACACATCAACATGGGCCGTCGCTGCACACCCCACGTCGCGTCCCTTCCCAATCGTGCACGGCGCGCCGGGGGAGGCGCCGCAAGGGGGCGCCGAACGACCGAGCGAACGACCACCAACACGCATGGAAGTGCGGCCCCAGCAGGAGCAGCTGCGCGGGGTCGCGGCCCCGAGCGGCTCAGAGGCAGAGGCCATCGCTATCTTCTCGTCCCTGGCCTCTGGCTGCGAGGGGGCGGAGGGGGGGGAGGGCCCAGGCGCCGACCCAGGAACTCCGCGCGGACCTTCGATCCACGCTGCCTGTGTGGTTGTTGACCTCCTGCGGGGGAGCAGTGCACCACAGACATGGGGGCGATGCCCAACAGCAAGTGTTGGCCCAAACCGACACCGGCCGCTGCTGCGCAAGCGGCGATCGCTCCAAATCGGCAACGCCCGCGGCGACGCCGACAACGAACCCTGTTCAAAAGGGGCAGGACCTGGTTGCTCGTCGTCCCCGCTCTCTCCGCACGTGCCCATTCCGCCGCCGACGGTCCGCGCGAAAGCAGCGGGCCCCTTCTATTCTCAGCGCCTAGGACTGTGTGCTGGGGTCCACGCGGCCGTCCGCGCGCTGCGGGCCGCGGGCCGGCCGACTGGCGCACGCCCGGCGCCCTGCGCCCCGCCCGCCGCCGCCCGCCGGCCGCCGCCCCCTCAGGCGGGGCGCGACGAGAGGAAGCCGCCGAGGGCGGTGCCCGCACCGCCGGCGGCGACGCGCGACAGCGCTCGGATGGGCGCCAGGGGGAGGAGGCGCCGGCCCAGCCACGCCAGGGGCCCGAGGAGGGGCACGGCCAGCCAGCTGCGGCCCTCCAGCTCCGCCAGGAGGCTCGAGCTGCCGTCGGTGGCCAGGGGTGCGCTCCTGGGGCCGTAGCAGCGGGAGTAGAGCCGGAAGCCCATGACGATGGCCTCCATGGCGCAGAGGACGATGACGACCCACTCCAGCCTCCCGGCGTGCGTCTCTTGCAGCTCTCCCTCGAGGACGTCGAAGAGGTCCTGGAGCACCTCGAAGCGCTGGTTCAGAATGTCGACCCGCTTGTCGACCTCAAGGTTCTCCCTACATCTGTCGTAGAGCGGCTCGTAGTCGCCGTAGTCCCAGAGGATCTCGGGCGTGTCCAGGATGTCCGTCTCGAGGTTCGCCTGGTTCCTCAACACGAACAGCTCCCCCATCATCGAGGTGACTTGCTCCTGGCTGAGGCACACATCCCCGCTTTTGGCCAGGCTCTCGGGTATGTGTCGCGTCTTGGCAATGGACCGCTCCACCCTCGTCTCCAGGGAGCCGAGGCGTACAGACTGCGCCAGAGCGTAGGCCAGGGCGAGCCTCTCGAACGTGGGCGGCTGGCGACTGGACACGACCACCTCGGCGGCAGCGCTGAGGCCGTCTCCCAGATCCGAGCGCGTCACGATGGCGATGTGGTCCTCGTCCTCGTCGAGCTTGCTGAGCGGCTTCAGCAGGAACGGCTGCAGGGTGTCCTTCGCGATCCTCGCCTCGGTCGAGTTGCAGCCCCAGCAGACGAGGCAGCCGAAAGCGAACACGAAGCAGTCCTTGTGGCCGATCTTGAGCAGGAGGACGTCCTTGTTGAGCGCCACAACCTGCAGCTCGTGCAGGTCCTGATAGTAAGCGTCCTCGCGCCCAGGCGGGGCCGCGGCGGAGCCCGGCGACAGCTGCCGGGCCGCCGCGACGGCGGCGGACGCGATCTCGGCGGCACGCTTCTTCATCCGGTCCATGTTCCACGCCTTGAACTGCCGGAAGTCCACCCGGTCGGCCAGGCAGTAGGCGTAGCAGTTCTCCTCGCTTGGTCGGCGCTGGGACTGCTGCCAGCCGTTTCCAGAGATTCGCCTGGCGCGCCCGGCCGACCCCGCCCTTGCCGCGGCGCCACCGCTGGGCTCCGCCAGGCCCCGCCGCTGCGCCGCGCGCCGCCGAGGCGCCGAGCCTGGCCGGCTTCTCGCGGCCACGGTCGGGCGGGCCGTGGGGGCCGCGAGTCGCGCAGGCTGCCGGCCCCGCGGCGCCGCGGCAGGCCGGATCGCCGCCCGCCTCGGCCCGGCCGGGAACACGCCGCTGGGGGCGCCTGGCGCGGGCGCCGCCGGCGCCCCGAGCAGCAGGGGCCCCGCGCGACCTGGCCGGGCGGACGTGGCCGACGACGTCGCGGCCCCCTGCGGCAGCTGCCCCGCCAGCCCCTGCGCGGCGGCCGCCCGCGGGCGCTGCCGCTGGCGCCGCGGCCGCAAGTCCTGGGCGCTCGCCCCCGCGGAGGCCGCCGCCACAGCGTCGCCTGCGTCGGGCCGCTGGGGGAGCAGCCGCTCCCTCAGCGGCGCGAGCCGCGCTGGGCCCGGGCCTCGAGGCAGCAGGGCGCTGCCGATCTGCAGGAGCCTGTTGGTGACTGGGCGCGGATCGGTCACCGAGCGAGAGGGGCTGCGTGACCAGCACGCAGACTCCTCTCGGGCGGGTGGCAAAGAAGGGGTGACCCCAGAGGGGGGGTGAAGACACGGTCCCTAAGAAGAGGCCCTCCAGGGCCCCTTTTGGGGCCAGCTGGTGCCCAAAAGGGGCCCTGGAGGGCCCCTTTGGGGTCCTCTTCTTCCCCCCCCATCTGGGTCACCCCCCATTGCCACCCGCCCGATCCTCCCCAGAGGCGGCCACGTCCGTGTCCCGGCCTGCCGTGTCCTCGGGAGCCGTGTCCTCGTCGTCCGGGAAGCCGAGCGAGGCGGACCTCAGGCCGTACCGGGCCCCGGCGTCCTCGGAGCCGCCGACGCCGGCCTGCGAGCTGCGGGCCTCCTCCCCCTCGGAAGCGGAGGCCTCCATATGCCTTCGGCTGGCACCGGAAGGCCCGCGCCCGGGCCAGACTGCTCGAGCCCGAGTGGCCGCGGGCCACTGCGCCGACCTGGCAGAGGTGCTGCAGCGGGCTTTGGCGTGGATCTCGGTCCGTGCCGCACCGCCACAACGGCGAGCGGAGAGCGAAGTGGATTTCACGTGGGTTTGTTTTGGAGTCTTCATTCCTGGCCAGAAAAAGGATCGCATGACATTCACTTCGAAACCTAGAACGAAATTCTTCAGGACACTCGGGGACCATCCCATTCTTTTCAAAACGAAGCCGCTCTGCGAGGTTGGCGCCATGCTACGGGCTCTACGGAATGGCACAAGCGCGCCCGGAGGGAAGCGGGCCCTGCATCCTGGAGAGCTTCTCCCTGGGGCCAGCTCTTCCTCCTGGGGGCACTTTTTGGACGGTCCGGGGAAGCCCCCCCCCGGGAGCCACAAAATTTCCGCCCCAGCCTTCTCTCTGATCATTGGATGCTGGCATTTTTCCAGTTGCGGCTGCCGAGATCGGTCGCTGCAGGCTTTGTTTCCAAATTCGGTATCGGTCGCGATCGGTGGCGGCCTGTCGCCACCGATTTTGGGATCGGTCGCGATCGGTCGCGACCGATTTTGGAGTGCCAATCGCGTTACCGATCGCGGCCGAACACAAGTCAAAGCGTATCCAATGATCTGGGCATGACACCTTCCCAGACCCAGGACATGTTTTTTCGCGGCGTGGGCCGCTGGAGGTCTCGATCCCTTCCATTGGGGGCAGGCTTTTCACGCCGAGTCGCCTCTTGAAGGCCCTCGGATCTGGCGAAGGCCCCCAGAGGCCGAAAGTGCAGTCGGGCCGCTGAAATAAGGAACGGAGACCCCTTGTAAGCTCCAAAGCCGCCTTCGTGCCCGAGGAAGGATAGAGAAGCACCCATGGAAGGACCCCACAAAAACCGCCTTCGTGCCCGAGGAGGGCTAGAGGAACAGCCATGGAAGGACCTACGGAACATCTAGCCCCTTACAAACCCAGACTGTTCCTTAACGTTATTCGTTCGCGACGTGAGGGCGCCTGGGCTTCGCTCATCGCGATGACTGTCTTCCCCCAGGGTCCTTGAATACTATTCCCCAATCAGTTTCTGTACTGAAGGGGTCCTAGCGGGTTGTTGCAAGATTTGGCGACAATTCCCGCCGATTTGGTAGCAGGCTGGGTTCCCAGGTTCCCGGTTCCCGGGTTCCCGGGTTCCTGGTTTTTGGCTCCGGGCCGATTTCGGTGGGTTCTGGGCTCCTGGGCTCCCAGGTTCCCGGTCGATCTCCTCAGCGAAAGCCATCCACGGATTGGGGTTTTTCTCTGGTCTACTTTTTTTCAGCCGCGATCGGTAGAGACCGATCGGCACCCCAAGTCGGCCGCGACAGATTCGGAAGCAAATCGATCGCGCCCAGCGCAAGAATTTGAAACACCATCGGCAGCGACCGCTCTCGTCTGTCGCGACCGACAACGCTGGGCATCCAATGATCAGGGTCCCTGGAGCGCCAACGCGCCCCAGCGGCAACGACGGAGGCGCCGCCAGGGGGGACCCAGAATCGATCCCAAACATCTGCGCGGACATCCGACGCTCATGATTTGTGCAGTTTTTATCATCCGACTTGATGCCTTACCTCTCCATAGCAAACGCCATCCTACATCTAACCAGGCTGACAGCACGTGGATCCCGCGACACTGAACGACCAGCGGCTTCTCGATCGCCCTGCCGCTCCATGTTGGCCGATTCTGGCCACATCCAAGGATCAGGGCAAAATC